>VXBZ01007314.1:186738-199194 GCA_013399135.1 Heliornis fulica | reverse complement strand
CCTCCAGTACAAACAGCGGCACGGCAGCGGGGCCACAGCACTAACCACCTGCCCCGCGCAAGCGTGGGACTGGTTCCTCGTGCCCTTGGTGGCTGCAGTCAGGTCGCACCCACATTACCCACCCGGGTAAGGACGGGAGCATCTGCGGTTGGGGCGCTGGGTGTCTCAGCTGGCAGCTCTGGGAGGCAGGGGCCGTGCCGGGAGGAGCCGCCGTCTTGGGGGCATCTGCGGAAGCCCCCCAGGTCTTCGGCATCATCCAGGCGGGCAGGGTGTCTTCCCTGGTGCTTCCCTCGATGGAAGTAGTAATGCCGCAGTGACACACGCAAGGCTGCGGAGCGGCGTGCCCGCAGCGTGGCTTTGCCATCCCAGCCACGTTTCAGCCTCGCCAGGGAAAGCAAAGCAGGGTCTGGGGTGTGTCTGGCCCCCGGAGTCCCCCCTCAGCCTCTCTCCGGTGGGTTTGGTGTGACCCGCCATGGCAGGGGGGCATCCTCCTGGCTGACTCTGTCCAGGCATCCTATAAACTTCTCCAGAGTTACCTCGGCATGATATGCCACCACTTAACATGATAATCTCGAGAGAGCGAATTGTGTGTGTATTGCAAATGTATATTTTTGCCTGTGCTTGGTTTTGTTTGTTGTTTTGGTTTGATTTTTTTGTTTTTTAATAATGAGTTTCTATTCCGAAATCAACACTAAATTCTCTTTTCTGACAGGTATCGTTTATTTCTCTTCCTTATCTCCATAGTAATATGCTTTGTTGTGACCAAGTCCTTCCTGCTGACCTGCTGTTTGCCCATCTTTCTGATGGGTATGAGGTACTACTTCAGTAGAAAAGTTATCCTCCACTATCTCGATTGTGCGCTGCATACGGACATGTCCGATATTGAGCAATATTACATGAAACCGCCAGGTGAGTATGAATTCCTGGAGGGAGCCTTCCCCCAGCCCTGCTCGGGGAACATGGCTGCTTCCTGCTGCTGGCGCCTTTTCCTCCTGTCAGCAGCACTGAGCAAGCTCAAAAGTCACCAGAATGCAGCTTTTTAGCCACAGCGGGCACGCAGCCATCTCTGGTTTTACTTTGATTTGTGGTTTTGGTTGTTTTTTTTTTCCCCTAAGATGTCTGGTTGTATGAGGCAGTCTCTGTCCAACCCTGGGTCCTGAGGCTGGTCTGGGATGTGGGTTTTTGGGGGCAATGAGAGTGGATGATGTAGGTTACTTATTGCTGGCTAGATCTGCCCCACCCCTTGTTTATTGAGCTTGGTATTTCTTTGCTCTTCACTCTTGGTGTCAACTCTGAGAGCAGAAGGAAGGTGGAGATGAAAGGCCTTTACTCCCAAAAGCATAGAGGAATCTGGTTTAGTTATTGTGCCTGTTTTCCTCTATTATTTTTCTTAATGCAAGTGTTTTGGAAGAGGCACAGATCAGGTATGTGAAGGGAGGCTGCCTTGGTTTGATGCCTGTGTTCATCCATTTGTTGCATAGGTGCATATAATTTAAAATATGCTATCTAATGATAAGATTTGCTGCTTAAACTGTAAAAGGTCTGTTATGTGATTTAAAAAAAAATAGTCCCTTTAGACCTTGTTGAGTGCTATTTCCCTTTTCATGGGCACATATCCATGTTAAGGCACAGAGCGAGGGGATATCCAGGCAGTCACTTGGGTTTGAGGTTTGCTTTTGGTGAGCTGGGTGAGGGAGGCAATGCCAGTATCCCACCTTAGTTTCATCTTCTCGTGGTACTTTGTTTTTTCCATGTGACTGTGTTTTCGCTGTATCATTGCTGGTCCCAGGTGTGACCAACCTCCTCCTGAGTGCTTTGAGAGGACTCGTAGGAAGTACTATAGCCACAAACTCTCCTTCACTTCTAATGTGCAGTATTACGTGATGCTCCTCTAATAAAAATCCCCAAATATGTCTGACACTTGCATATATAGAAGATAAAGGCAAAGGACCCGAGTGCCCTCCATTTGTTTAGGGTCAGTGGTATAGATGGTTCAGCTGTGTTGCCCATGCACCTTTTAAACACTAGCGTTGCTTTTGTTTGGTACCTGAAAGGGCTCATTTCAATTTTAGAGCAAGTGTGTGGGCTTTAATTTTAGACAGAATTTAATCAAGTGTAATTCTGCTGCATGGTAAAAAGCGGATTTATAGGAGTGTTGGTGCCTGTGGAAGGATCTTGATGATGGTGGTATTAAGCAGGTTGGCTGGAGTTGTAATTTGGTTAAGACCAAAGAGGTTCTGGGGACCAGGGAGAAGGGTATCCATGGGTCGGGACTGGCACCACCAGTGATGTCTGTCCACATACCATGAAGCTGCTCAGTGCTATTGGGCATAGGCATGTATGAGGCGTGAATCCAGTGTTCGGCTTCTGTTTCCCCCCAAAATACAGTTGCTGGATTTCTTCCTTGTAAGGAAGCAGTATAATCAAAGTCATCTTGGAAAAGTCTGGACACTTGTGTGCTTTGTAGGCTGTCTGTGTGAACTGCACTGTCTGTCTTAATGTAGAGAGAACAACAGCGATGTGCCGCATTGGTGCTGCACATCCCACCCAGAGGACAGAGAAATGACAGTGCAACAACTTCCAGCCCCGAGTTTGTCTTTTATTCCGCTAGTTTATAAATCAGTAGGCAAGAGGAAGTGATTGTGGTGAGAATGAGAAGGGCTTGTTGTCTTGTGTGTTGCTCCAGCTTAGATGGTAGGGAAAGCTGTCGCAGTGAGGCGTTGGGGAAGAAATGGTCACAGTGAGGTATTGGGACATGGGAACAGGGGCACAGGGAGGCAGGAGATGGTCAGAGCTCTGCTAGACAACTTAAAAAACCCAACATGTTGTAAGGGCAGGTTGGCCAGGCTTTATCTGGGAGTATGATCAGGCAACTGATCACTCCTCCTTAGGAGAAGTCTTGTTTACCTGCTTGAATGACTTTTTTTGCTTTCCCCAACCTGTAAAATCAGGAATTGGGAGGATTTTTGCATTGGGTTTGCACACTCCTGTTTTAGGGGGACGAATGCAAAGGTAGAGCTGGAATGTGGTCTCAAGGTCTCAGATAATGATGTGGGCTGTGGCTTTGCTGAGATTTTAATCTTGGCATCTGTGGTACCCAGGCATGGAAACCAGTTGTTTGCAGTGGGTAGCCAGAGTTGTGGTGCTGTTACACAGAACATCTACAGCAAAGAGCCCCTGGAAGGGCAGGCGCCTACAGTACAGGAATGATTTTACTGTTAAACTGGGTCAGTCTTGGTAGTTTTGCCAAAGCATCTGCAAAGAGTGTTGTTGGTTTTGAAACCTAACCGGAAGGACCTGGCCTGCAATGGGATGCTGTAAACACCCAGCTTAATGATTATCATTGAATAATGCCATGAAATCCATTGAATTATGGGTTTTCTCCTGCAGTTTTTCTGAACTGCTTGGCTCCAATCTAGTTATAATTTAAAATTTCCTCCACTGTTTTTTTTGTATGAATGTAAAAATAGTGTGCTGACAGGGATTTTGTACAAGTACACTAGCCAAAATTTAAAACTCTGTTTTCTCTTGCCCTCCTACACTTATGCCAAGGATCTGGCAGAGCATTTGGGCCAGTGCTTAACTTTGAGCTCTTACGCAGCGAGGTGATTTGAAAGTGCTGTTGGTTTTAAAGGAATTGTTGAGTTCTACGCTGAGGTCTTAAAACAGGCAGTTGAATGGTTCCAGCACCTTCCTGAGCTCTTTCTAAACTTGTCACTTTAAAATAGCACGTACTGAAATTTCCTTTTTTGTTTTTTCTTCATAGGCTGTGAAAGAAGGCACTGGGGTGGTGGAAAAGAATGGAGTTGGATGGTGGGCTTAATTGTCAACTGGAGTAACTTGGGGTCTAGTAAACAAACAAAAGAAAAACCACACAAAAAAAAGGAATTAATTTTAAATAGAGCCCTGCCTCTTGCATTACTCTATGCAAATAGGAGCAGCACAGCTGGAGCTTCTTTTGTGGGCTGATGATTTTGAGGACTAATCAATTTTACAGTGTCTATTTAAGCTTCTGGGCCAGTTGGTTGCGTTGTGTAGTTTTTGCAGTCGTTGGAGTATTGGATTCTTGTGAGGTGGAGGTATCCGCTTGGGGAGCTGATGGAAAGGAGGACTTTTTTGTCTATGTTGGAAAACCTCTGCTCTCTGAAATGAGCAGAGCAGGGGCTTTGGCCAGTGAGCTGGCACATCTTTCTGCAGTGGTTTAAAGTGTTATCTCCTGCTGCCAGCTGTCCTGGCAGGGTATGTGGAGTGGCATGCCTGTGTGTTGTGGTGGTGCAGGGACCTGGTGGTGCATGGGGCTCACCTTTGCCAGTGGCTTTGGGCACTGGCCACGAGTTGGGTGGCTATGTTGCCGGTGCCACAGGACAGAGACAGCATGGATGGGCAATGTGGAGAGCTGCAGCTGCAGGACCTGGTGGAGTCTTGAGGGCATCTGCCTTGTGTAATGCAGCAGATGAAGTTACATGGTTGGTGCAGGGGGTGTCAGATCACGTTTAACACACCACACTGAGAGCTGTGGGTTTTGGTGGTAGCTGACATCTGTGGCTCTGGGTGTTCCGTGCTGGGAGAGAACGTGTGTCTCTCTGCTCTCCTGTCTCTATCCAGTGGTGAGCAGAGCTTTCCTGTCCTATTGCTTATTGTCCTCTAGTATGTGAGGGTGTGGATGAAGAGCCTACACTGATATCACAACCTCATTGGGTGACAGGGCAGGACTGCTCCCTAAGGAGGAGGGCTACAGGGGGATGGCTCATTAGGGCTCAATCCTGCCACTCTTGGGGGACACATTCCTCAGCTGAGCCCAAAGGAGGGCTGTCCTGCCCTTGGCAGAAGTCTTGGGATCATGTCCTTCTGCTGACAGTTGTGTTGTAGGGAGGTGAGATCCTGTTTGCTGCTCATTGCTTTTGAGGTGTTTCTCACATTTGGTGGGATATTTGTCTGGGTGAGGGCAACTATTGTAGTTGTGCTTGTTTGCAGTGGGTTTGATGCCAGAGATGTTGAACTGGGGTGTCTGCAAGGAGGTGAGCAGCTGGGTGTGAAATGGTGCAGTTCCTGCTTACCCAGGGGGATGGGGGAAGGGCGAATGGTGGGTGAGCAGCAGTGAGTATTGGGGTGCTGGGACCAGCATGGGATCTGTAGGTAACAAGACAGGGCCAGACTTGGGGGGAGATCCTCAGCTGGGGTGGCCAGGCCCTTTGCAAGTCAGGTAGGGGGCTCTTCCCACCATAGAGCCCCCACCCCCTCAGGCTGAGGGGTGGCTGAGGAGCCCAGTTCTTCTACATTCTGGATAGTGCTCAAGCTGCCAGATAAGCAGAGTGGGACTGCCCCCTGATAACATTGTTTGGAGAGAATAGAGCAGCTCTTGCTTTGCAAAGGAACGGCTTAGTTACCTGAGCTGGGAGAGGGCTCAGGGCCAGCTACTTCCTGGTGGAGGAGTGTGTTTTTTGGAGAGCCCTTCCCCACTCCCAGCCCCGGGAGGCAGCTGGAATCTGAAGCATCCCTATCCTCGGTATTTGCTGACTTATCGAATGTCTTCCAAACCCCTGAGCTAGCTGGGCATGTATTGCGGTTTTCACACGGGCCTCTCCTCGCACACCACGAAGGGCCTCCAGGAGTCTGGTGCGGGGCTTGGTGCTGGAACACTCAGGGGAGAGGCTGTGTCCTTATCTCTGCCGTGGTGTTTCCCAGCTCTGCTCCCCACCACTGCTGGGAACTGAGGTCAAGCCTGGTGGAAGGTCTGTCCCGGGAGCGTTTCACATGCTGACATGTACCTGCAATTCAGTGAGGGCACTTCAAGGTGTGCGCTACCCCCTCCACATATGGGAGAGATCCTGCAGGATTAGGGTTAGAGAGCTTTAATACATTTTACAGCGGGAATTGTTGTGTCTGAAAGGATTTTCAAGGCTGGCCTCCCATGAGGAGGGCAGTGGAAGAGGCTGCTGCATAGTAATTCCACTGTCACTTTTGGGTTCCTACAGTGTAGCAGCACTGGGGATGTCTGGTTCGGCATTTCTCATTTCCAGTGCAAAGTTTATTGGGAAGCAATAGGAAAAACAACTTAATGCTTCCAAGTGTTAGAGATGGGATTTGTTCAGCATTAGTAATGGACTGAAATATTTTTTATTTATTACTCAAATCATGGAAAATAACTGGTAAGTTGCCTGTCCTGAAGTTCACCCATCCTAGTATGGCTTGCACTCCATCATGCATAGTGGCCTTTTCTTGCTGTGGGGCAGCCTTGTATTTTGCATCTGAGGGCAGCCCTGTCCCACAGACAGCCACACACCAGCACTTCCAACCTCCACCCCGTGTTCCCAGAGCTGTTTCCCCAAAGCTTTTCCTGATCCCAGCAGCATGGACTAGCTGTGAAGAGGGCAGCTCTGTGGTCCCTGGTGCCATCTTGCAGCCCTGCTGGGTGCATCTCTGGTAGCACCACATGAGACCCACGTGTACCAAGCCATGAGGGTCAGCTCTGCTCAACCCCCTGCAGGGGCCTGCAACATCTTGGAGATTCGGATGGCGCAGAGCAGAGGAGCGGTGCTGTAAGCTGCATGGGACAACTGAAATTGTCCACTGAGCGGAGCAGCCTGCGGATTCAGGGCCATGCCGTGCACACAAATGGGAGAAAAAAGTTCATGGGCCAGGCACTGCAGCCTTTCCCTCTCCCCACTTCTTTATGCCTGCAGCGGGAGGATGCGCACAAACCCATGCCTCAATGTGCGCATCCAAAAGACAAAACCAGCTCTCACCACACTCACAAGCTTTGGCACAGCCCTGTGTCTGGATTAGATGAGAATAGATTTTATAGTAAATTTTGCAGTGATAGAAACGTATTTTTTTTCTCCATGCATTCTAAAACTCTCTCTAAAGGTAGTTTCTAATTGACATGGCTGTCAACAGCAGCGGGATTTATTTAAGTCGTAGCCATGACTGGGTAGATATGATGCTTCTGAACATAAACCCTGACTGCAGCCATTTAAAAAACCCAGTACGTGCAAGTGCTGTTCATTAATCTTCAATACAAGGAGTAATAAATTGTGTAAATTGAACATCAGTAAGTTTTTTAGGCACAGTTAACTTCTCAAGACAGTCAAATCCAAGCTGTGCTGGGACTTGTGAACACGGAGGGGGCAGGACCATCAGGCATTCGGGGACTTTTCCTGGCTTTGAGTATTTTTAACATTTTCTTCGGTGTTGGTTGTTTTCTGGCATGGCTGTGTGCAGTTGCTCGCGGCTCTCCTACAGAATAAATCTAAAAAGGACTGCAGAATTTTGTCTGCAAGTTTAAATGCAAATTGATTACTCTTATAATGGGTTTTCAGTGGCTCTTCTTCCTTCTCTTGCTTTCTTAGGAATGGGCAAGAGTTAAAACAATTACCTGAAGGTTTCGGGTTAAGATTTCCTAACAGCCTAAACTTAGGCTCCGTGTCAGGTATCAAACTAGTGGCAAGTTTAGAAGTACAAAGCCTTGAGCAATCTTGCCACTGAATTTTGGATGTAGGAATGTGAACTGAAAATCTTACTCTCAAGCACGTAATTTGATTATATTTAGTATTGTATTTAGCACCGTAGGGTTATTCAAGGAGCATCTGTGGTCGCTTTGGTTCCTCCCAGTGTATGCGAGCAGGGTGTCCGATGTTTTAAGAATTATCAGGCAGTATTGGTCTCTATCATATGTCCTCTAAGTATGTTGAAACATCAGTTTGTAAACATAAAAGCTGAAATGCATGACCCAATTTTCAAGAAAACCATCTATTAAAAGTATCTCCAAATTTCAGAGCAGGTTTCTGAACAATTATGAATTCTTCCTCTTGGTTTACATCTTAATTTCAGGCATGTTATATTTAATTACCTGGGACAGGAGCGGCTGGTGGAGCTTTGGGCAGGTCTGGGACCTCGTGGCTCTGTGTACTGGTGTGTTGCAGAGACACCCTTTTATTTTGGAAATGCAGTGCTGGAGATCTGTTACAAATAATCGCAGGTTTGATGCTATTCCCTTCCAGGCTAAAGCACAAAGAGAGGCTTTGCAGAGTGTTTTTCTGGAATCTGGTTCTGCAAGGAGCTGAGGGATGTACGGGCCTTTGTTGTTGCTTTCTGCATCAGTGAAACAGGGAGCTTCAAAGTGTATTTTTAGATTATTTCATTTTCTCTTTTATTTTCATTCTCCCCTGTCGGAAGCTGAGGAACCGGGTATTTTTTTCCCTGACAGGTAGCCGATGAAAGCAACCTGAAAGGGGATCCAAAGATAGCAGCATGTCTTAGTTTCTGTTCAGAGACCTAATGTTTGTAATAAGAATTTTTTCCAAATTTTTTTTTTTTTTTTGTAAGGGCCAAGTGGAATCACCAAGAAGCCTCATGCCTTTTAAGTGTGTATCAAAAATGAGTTCATAGTGGTCTGGTCAGAGCCAGGTACAAGCTATGGTGTTTGTTACAGATGGCTTCAAGCCGTTCTTTTAAGTCATCTATTGACCTGTTGGACCCCAGAGACCAATTAACTATTTATGAAAGGATACACAGTATCGTTTATTGTCTTCTATAACTGTTTGCTGTGGGTGTTGCTTATAAGAACTGGAAATGTCATTCTAAAATTTGGATTTGAAGCTCCAAACTGGGTTTCTGCTTTAAAATGGGGTTCTGTGAGGGAAAGGAGGCTTTCAAATTAGGTAACGGGAAATGTGTATTACAGGTGTATTTTTTAAGTGGCTACATGAGATATTGCTGTGTAAAATTGGATTTGCAACAGCGTAAATGCTAATAGAAAAATACAACCCATTAGCCACATGTTAGCATGTGCTACTTGAAATGATAACTTGCAAGTAATATTTGGCACTTAAAATTCATGTGCTGTTTCTAGGATTTATCCGAGTGGCAAACCTGAAAGCCAAAGGATTTATGAGAAAATGGTTTCTTAGTTGAGGAACTGGAAAGTAGAAGGGAGGGTAGTTTGCATCCAAATTAAGCTGATTTACTATTCCTCTTCTGTTTTTTCCACTATGAAGAACATCAACAAAAAAAATTCCGTGTTTCATGGTGAATGTAATACTTTTTTTTCATCCTGAAGCAAAACTGTTGGTTCTGTTATAGGCTTCCTTAGGAAGCAAATGCCAGACCCAAGTATATAGTTCAAAAAAACGCTGATTCTGGTAGAGACATGATATACTTAATGTTTGTTACTTCTCAGGTAGGTCCCTCATTCCTTGCATGGCACTATTAAATCTATACTGAGCCAGTGCTGAGGTTGCCTGGATCCCAGGCCCTGTTTAAATATGTTTAGGTATTTTATACCAGTGTGGTAGTGGAAGAGGTGGCATCAAGGGGGGGCATCTCCAAAGATGGATGCAGCCAGGACATCCACAGTGATCCTGGGGAGGATGGAGGTGGAGGTATCTTGGCTAGCAGTGTTAGTGATGAGCTGTGTGCAGGATTAGTGCCAGCCTGGGTTTCAGCTGTGGTTTCTTTCCCAGCTGAAGATCTTTGGTGAATTCGGGACAGATGTGTAAATAGTTGAAGTGACAAAACCTGCATTTTTAAGTAAGCTACTTGCCTAGATTTATCCTCAATCACCAGTAATTGCTATACAAGCTGCTCCCGCTCTATCTTGCCAATGTGCTTGAGTTCTGACTTGGAAACCAGCATCAGAGATGCAAGTTTATTTGCTTTTTACAGTTGCAGCTCTTGGTCTCTGTGCTAATGATGCTAATTGAAGTGGGGGGCGATGGACCAGCTGTCCAGTCGTGAATGGCTCCTCAGTGCACCTCACACACAGCACTCATTTCAATGGCTGTCAGATAATCACATCTACTATTGGGAACCAATAGTGACTCCTTGGATTTTTTCCTTTTCCATCCCTTGCAGTTCTGTATCCCACTTTTCCAGTCTTGTGTCAAACTGCAACATTTGGTGGTTTTTTAACCCTTTGAATGTTGCTTGGCTCTTTTGCCTGTCCCTGTGTTGAATTCTCCAGTGGGTTTTTCTGGTCTGGTTCTTGCTTCATTCGTTCTGGTGTTTCTCAAGAGTGATGGTCCCACACGCAGCATCCATCTTTGTTCATCTGACCTTCCCCTTCCTCCTGTTACACTTTTAAGTTGATGTCCCTTTGCTTAAGCTCATTCTGTAAGTACCTCTCTGTCTTAGCTTACCGTTCAGAGATTTTGCATGATGAGCTCAAGAATTTATTTTTGTTGGTGGAATATCAGGATAACAAAAGATGAGAAAATAAATAGAAGTCAGCAGCACGAGGATATTGTGTCTGCTAAGCTGAAAACAGTGTGCCAGCGCACAAACCCACGTGGTGGTGGGGAGAGAACATTTTGCCTAAAGGCGCTGCCAACAACAGGATTTCTTACACCTTCGCTGGAGCATCTGACCAGCATCTCTCCCAGATGTATCCAGACACAGCCTGTCGATCTTTTCCACTATGATATTTTTCCTATAAAGCCCATTCTTTCTCATTTTAATAGGATATATACAATTATTCAATGAGTAAAGCAAAAATAATTTCATTTGCTGAGATCGAAACTTTTTGTTCTTTTTTTGGAGGTGCCAAATCTGTTCATCATCCCTGGAACTAGATAACAGCATCAGAAACACTGTGTAACACTTCTAGTGGGAATCCAGGGAAGACCTAAATCTGTAGCCTTTCCATTTAAAATAATGTCAAATAGTACAACTGCAAAGAGAAGCTTTTGGAAATAGCCTGGGTTGGAGCACCTGCCATTTGTAAGTACTGAGCAATTATGGATGATGGTTAGAGGCAGAGCAATAAAAGCACGGCAGATACTCCACCTAACATCAGTGAGCATCTTGGTAAAGTCCTTGTTACTGGGATTACATCGTTAGTGGTGGGATTTCTTAAAGAAGAGCAAAATCCAGCGAGGCAGGGGGGATGTTACTGTATGAAAGGGATACTAATGAGAGATTTTTTAAAAATCTGAACTGTTTAAAAGGGGTATTTGTAAAACACCTTTTCAAGCTTTTGCTGCCTGTACAGTCAATTAGATTCACTTAATGGCTCTGAAAATACATGTCTGGTGTAACTTCAGAACCTGCAGATGTTCAGAGGATAACATCAAGCTGTGCCTCTCGGGCAGTGATGCTCATTTGGGAATAAGCAGTCTTCAGGTTTTATGGGTTTTTTTTTGAGCCATCAGTAGTCTGAAGAGCATCTAAGCATCTGCAAGAATTCTTAAGAAGTGGGAACACTTTTCATAGATAACTCAAACAGCTAAAGAGGATTTCAGTGAAATCTAAAAAGAAAAAACCCCAAACCCAACATTAAAAATAAAACCCAGATTCATGAGGCTGAACTCTGGGACAGTTGGGCTTAAAGATTCAGCAGAGCGTTTGCTTTATCTTGTGCTTAAATCCCTTGTCTCCTGTTGGGAGTTTAGCACATATGTTGGGGCATCCTTCAGTACAGGTCCAAGTGCTCCTTTGATCTTCACAGGGAAACCTGTGACGTAAATGGGAAATGTGATGATGGAGTAAGCATGCCTTGAGTACACTGTGTGTGCCTGTGAGATGAATTTACCACGTTTTAGGGGAAGCCAGTGCACTGGGAGGAACCATTGCAGCTGTGAACCTGCTCTTAGCTGTATTCCTTCTGACATGTCCATTCTGACATTCCGTCTTGACATCAGGTATGGGGGTTTAGAGTTGCCTGTGTGGTTGGGAAAACCCACCCAATCCTCGAAGTACTGCATTGCCAACCAGACATGTGGATTTGTATCTCCCCAGGCTGTAGTTGCTGTGGGTGCTGTTCATATTTATAAATAATAATTTTTCTGCTGGCACTTGGTGAACAGGTATGCCACTGGCTGATGGTACATGGTGTAACGCACCCTTGGATAGTGGGAGATGTGGCCTGTTTCCTACTGGCTCCATTGATTTGTTTTGCAAATCTCTTTCAAATCCCTGGCTCTTGTGACTAGAATTGAGGCTGGGGCTCCAAAGAACCCATTGAATTGTAGAATTGTAGAACTGCAATTCTGTGTTTCTGTGAACCGTGCTCATGGGTGTAAGATCTGTTCAACATCTTCATAGATGATAGGGGATTGAATGCACCCTCAGTAAGTTTGCAGATGACACCAAATTGGGTGGGAGTGTCGATCTGCTGGAGGGTAGGAAGGCCCTGCAGAGGGATCTGGACAGGCTGGATTGTTGGGCTGGGGCCAACAATATGACGTTCAACAAGGCCAAATGCCGGGTCCTGCACTTTGATCGCAACAACCCCAGGCAACGTTATAGGCTTGGGCAGGAGTGGCTGGAGAGCAGCCTGGCAGAAAGGGACCTGGGGGTGTTGGTTGACAGCCGCCTAAACATGAGCCAGCAGTGTGCCCAGGTGGCCAAGAGGGCCAATGGCATCCTGGCTTGTATCAGGAACGGTGTGGTCAGCAGGACCAGGGATGTGATTATCCCCCTGTATTCTGCACTGGTGAGGCCTCACCTCGAGTACTGTGT
>VXBZ01007314.1:162781-186505 GCA_013399135.1 Heliornis fulica | reverse complement strand
GACTTGGTGGCGGTAGGTTAATGGTTGGACTGGATGATCTTAGGGGTCATTTCGAGCCTTAAAATTAAAAAAAAAAAGATAAAGAAGATGCAAGATGCTGATTGATGGTCATCACAGGAGATCTGGGAATAACTGGGTTAGGCTTGTGTACGGGCTTTTTGGCCAGACTGATCTGGCATGGTAGTCTGAGCACATGGCAAAAGGGTTTTTCTTTTTCAATTTTAGAGATGTAGAGTTTTACACATGCATTTTTTGTTTTCTGGTAATTCATCACCTGCAACAGGTCTGTTGCCTGTCCTCAGCCCGACAGATGTTCATGTATTTATGGATGTAGAATTTTCTTATGCTGCCACATTAAATAAATGTGCTAGTTTCAGTCTGGAGTAGTGTAGTTGAGTAGACTTACACCCAACATGCAGTGGTCTTGATGTACTGGAAGAGAGACATTGAAGTATGTTGTCTTCAGCAACACCGGTGTGTGTTTCTGCACTGTGGCAGTACTCTGGCTTTACACCAGTTGTTGCCACCGATTTGAGAGTTAAAAATTGAAGTGGTGTGTGGTGCTGGAGAATTCCACTGCTTGGGAGACCTCGGTGGGGTCTGCAGCATGGTGTGTGAAAGGAGACAGTGATGAGGCTTTGTAGAGGACTTGTGCTTTCGTTACTTAGGTGACAGAAGGAGCTGAAGTCTTGGCCCAGTGTTCATCCTCCTTGCTGTGCAAGGCCCCAACAGAGTGTGTGTGTGGCGGGAGTTGGCCTGTGCAGGTGGGACACGCCAGAGCAACCTCACACTGGGGCTTAGTTTGGCTGAACTGGGTATAAATTATAACAGCCCTCCAGGGATTAAATAATTACAGTGAATCTAGAAAAGTAAGAGGGCTGCGGGCTGGAAAGGTGTTAATTACAGCAGGAGCCTGTGGTGGGATGGCTGTGGGGAGGTGGTACCAGAAAGGCAGTAGGTTGCCTTCACAGGCTTCTCTGGCTGGAGAAAAGCCTGTATTTATTTTTCAGGAGAGAGTATCCACTGCAGTAGTGTCATTGTGAGCCCTGGCTTACATGATAGCCTGGTTGCATCGGAAGGGCTGAGGACCCCTTCTCCTCAGACACCATCTCAGGAAGGGCTCAGCATCTCCTGCACACAGCCTTTACAGGCAAAGCAGTATGGGAATGCAGCAGTACCCCCATCTAGTCTTTGTACCTGATTGCAGGAGTCACCACACACAATGTCAGTCATTTGAGGGTTGGGTTGGAAGTGTGGGAAGATGCATTGGGTCAGGTTCAGACCTACAGCATCACAGCAAAACACCTCAGGGTCTGTCCTGTGTGGTGGGGTGAGCACCAGTTTCCTTGCTCTTCCAGAAGAAGATGGCCTGGTTGTCATGTTGTGGAGAGAAGAGTCATTGCTGGACTGAAATCTGAAACATGATTGTGTTAAAAGCACTTGGAGAACACTTGGAAGGTTTGTCCAGTCCATTGTGATGGATTTGGGGGGCTTATCATCGCATGGCAGATGGTGACAGTTCATGTGCTGTGTTATGGAGTGGGTTGGAACCAGCTGGTAACTGCTGTCGTTCTTGGGGCCTGAGCTATGGAAAGGGGGTGCATGCAGCACCATTTCAAGCTGCTGTGCTGGAAATAGTAAGAAATATTTATCACTTCCAGTAGTCTCAAAGAGATAAGCATGTACTGGCCCGACTTCAGCCTGTGCCCTGAACTTCTTTTTTACCATTGGGATGGAGTGCATCCTCAGCAAGTTCGCCGACGACACCGAACTGTGTGGTGCTGTCGGCACACTAGAGGGGAGGGATGCCATCCAGAGGGACCTTGGCAGGCTGGAGAGGTGGGCCCGTGCCAACCTCATGAGGTTCAACCAGGCCAAGTGCAAGGTCCTGCATCTGGGTCGGGGCAATCCCAGGCACAACTACAGACTGGGTGGAGAGTGGCTCCAGAGCAGCCCTGAGGAGAAGGACTTGGGAGTGCTGGTGGATGAGAGGCTCAACATGAGCCGACAATGTGCTCTTGCGGCCCAGAAGGCCAACCGCATCCTGGGCTGCATCAAAAGAAGTGTGGCCAGCAGGTCGAGGGAGGTGATTNGGTCTTCTAGTACCTCAAGGGGGCCTACAAGAAAGATGGGGAGAGGTTGTTCAGTAGGGCCTGTTGTGACAGGACAAGGGGTAATGGTTTCAAAATAGAGGGAGGGAGATTTAAATTGGATATTAGAAAAAAGTTCTTTACTGTAAGAGTGGTGGAGCACTGGAACAGGGAGCACTGGAACACTGGGCAACCCAGGGAGGTGGTGGACACCCCATCCCTGGAGATGTTCAAGGCCAGGTTGGATGAGGTCCTGAGCAAAGTGATCTAGTTGGGGGTGTCCCTGCTTCTTGCAGGGGGGTTGGACTAGATGACCTCCTGGAGTCCCTTCCAACTCTAATCATTCTATGATTCTATGATTGCCTTCCTCCGTGTTGAGTCTGGCTTCAGACGGAACAGAACTCCTTATGACTTGCCACTTCACTCCTGTAGATTTTTCCTGTACAGTGGAAAGTTAGAGGTCCGGGAGGATTTGATTCATTGTGTTAGGAAAAAGGTAGGATCCTTGGGAAACTCAAGTCACCTGCAGAAAGAAAGGCTTTGAGTGCAGCAGAGTTGTATCTATCATTACTTTTAGGAGAGCATTGTGATAGCTTCTCTGTGTCGTGCAGCGCTTGGTGAAATGCAGTTCCTGTCTGTCAAATCCTAGTACAGGAAAGTAGAGGAGCTGCCCCGGGGTCAGTGTTTCTGCACCATAAATATAGCAAGCTGCACCATGAACAGTGCTAACTGCTTCCCATTGCTCCTGTGGTAGTGAAGGCCTTATTCAGGAGCTTTGAGGGCAGCAGGATCATGAATATATGTGTCCTTTTTATGACTTCACACTGACCTGTTCCAAACAGACCTGCTGACCTACTATTCCTACCACTTTGCTGGAGATTTGGGGGTGTTTGCACAACTGGTCAGCACCTACACCAGCCCTCAGGCAGCCCTATCCCAGGAGCTGGGATTCTGTGCTGGTTACCTGTCCCCAGCTCTACCAGTGGCCATGGCATGGCCTTCCTTGATGCCACTGGCAGTGGAGGGCAAAGTGGGCGTAAAGTAGAGGGGAAAATGATCTTTTGGGGTGGTTGGATCTTTGGTGTTTTGGGGTTTTTGTACGTCATGTTTTCTGTGCATGTGGTTTTAGTCCATTTTCACCATAGGTAGGTGATCCGTCTGTAAGGTAGGGGAGCCCCCTCTCAGCCTTGATTTAGACTCTGATTTAAAGAGCTTGCATGCATAGATGGGTTACTTTGTCCTGCAGCATCATCATGCCTTACCTTAAGTCTGAACCTACATCTTTGGTGCAGCTTGTCTTGCCTACCTTGTTCCTGGCTGAAAGCAGGTGTAAAATGTAGGCTGTGGACATTTGCAGAACAGGGTTTCACCCAGAGGGTGACTCACCTTAAAGGTTGTTGACCTCTGTTAGAGCAGCATAAAATCCCTTGTAAGTCTTTGTAGAGCTCAATTACATATATTATTTAACCTTAAGCAAATGTAACATTAGGTTCTCTTTGCTATGAAGCATTTGGTGCAATACCTATGTAGATGCAGGAGCTTCTGATGAACCAAAGGGAGTCTTGGCTAATTTTAGACCAGACAAGTAGAGATGGATGGCAAAAATAAGATCGATTCTATCCATTTTCCTCATGATTTATAGCTCAGCCAATTGCTAGGCTAAAACAAGTCATTTGATGATGATTGCTTAGTGCCTTTTTACAGTAAAGCATATGAAGTTCAAATAATGAACTCTAGAACATCCTGTAAGTGGGGATTTTCCTTTTTTTTTCTTCAGTATTTGGAAGTGGAAAGTGCTGTAATGTATGATCAGTACCTTTTGAAAGCAATAAAGCCATGAAATGAAAGACTGATGGCAGAAGATGGAAACAGAGTCTTAACAGTTTCTTTTTAAGGAGCTCACTTAAAACACCAATACATTTACTTTGCAAACTAATTAATTAGGAGGAGGAGCTAATTGTAGTGTCAGTCTTCTGGAGCAGTCATTGGGAGGGTGCAGGCTAGCAAAGCTGGCAGAAGGGCTTGGTTTCCTTTTTTATCCTTTAAATTTCCAACTAAAAACCAGCTTAAATTTACTTAAGGTCTGATTCTGCAGTTGATAGGCTTAGTGCAGATTTTGGATGCATAGAGAACATCTACCCTGAAAGCCCTTTAAACGTGTTGTGTTTTTTTTTTTTTTCCTGGCTTTGTCTGTCTGTGCCACCCAGTCTGTTCTGCTGAGCCAGCTCCATTGAGCTGGGACTCGCCATCCCAGTTAGCTCTGAGGACAATGCCTGGCCAAAATCACATATTCCAGTCTTTATCCGCTCCTTTAAGCTATTTAATTCTTTGCTTATCGATAACAATTGCTCACATGCAAAAACCACAGACAGTGCCTGGTTTCTCAAACTGTGCTTTCTCTTGATGACCCAGCAGGTAGACCCAAGTCACTACCTCGGTGGTTTGTCTCGCCTGTCTCTGTAGCGTGTCTGTCTTTTCAGCAGTAGGGAGCAGAGCGATGGACCAGGCTGAGCACGCCCTGATAGCCAAGGCTCTTATTATCCCACATAACTGCTTTCGCAGCTCTCCTTAACAGTTGTTATATGTTGGCTTTGTTGCAGTCTTTGCTTTTCAAGGTGCATCACGGCCAGCAAAAAGAGAGAGATACAAGATTTTTAAAGTCCTGCTGTTGCACTGCTTAATATAGCACCCTCTGAAATGTGCTGGAAGGGCTGTCTTTACCCTGTCTGCAGCATTGCCTGGATTTCTAGCTGTCTCATCAAAAGCCTGTTCCTGAGATGTTCTGAGTCCTTCCCAGGGCTTTGCTGAGCTTCCCCACTACTGTCACACACACAGGTACTTTGAGCTATGTGGCACTGAAGCCTGTTTTAAAAAAAATCAACCTGTGAACTGCTGACATGGATTATGGCCACTAACAGCTTGCATTGCTCCAGAGCTTTGGGCTGCATCCTCCTGAAGCTTTAGAGGAGTAAGGTGCCTGGGTAGGAGCTGTGCCTTACACATAGGCATTTCTGAGGAGCAGGGTGAGGTATAAATGCCGGGTTAAATCCCCAGCAGTGGCAGCAGCAGATCCTGTTTAGGACCAAACCTGTTCATTTTCTGGTCTGCTTGTTGCAGAATGTATTTTTCCTCTTCTCCAGTCAAAACCTTAAGAGCCAGAGTAAACTCCAGTCAGCTGTCAACATCTTAGGGTTTTCTGGGGGCTTTGACACCCCAGACAGAATACCTGCAATAAAGTAGCTGGGTGCTCTTGAGTGTGGACTGGCTCCATTGGGAAGTGTGGAGCAGACACTGACAAAAATTTGTTCTCACACAGTTATTCTAAATGCCAACCCCACAAACATTTACATCCCCAGTTGAAGGTAAAGCCAGAGGCTGCAGCAAACCCTTCTGGTGGGATGCACACCCATGAAGAGTGCTTCAGGTTTGTCAGCAGTGGCACATTATGGATATGCCAGTCCAAATTCAAGCACACTCTTGGGTTTTCACAGATGTTTAGACCAGATGTTGCCTGCAGCCCCAAACCCCACCACCCTGGTGTCTCGTCTTTTGCTTGGTATTATCATCTGCAGAGGTCACCTCAGAATTCCTGTATCCTGGGGCAGTTTGAGATCTGTTGCTGTTGTAGATCATGGTTGTGGTGTTTCTGGTAGTGAACATGTGTAGAACTGCTGAGGCCATGTTGCAGGTTGGATTCTGGTTGTCACTGTCATCCCACTGATCAGCTCTGGAGGCATTGCCTGAGCTTAGAGAAGGTTGCAGGTAGCTTCATCTGTTGGTAGTGACTACAAAGGTGAAAGGTAGCAAGGGTGAAAAGGCCCTTTGTAGCCTTTTGGAGGAGTAGGTCCCAAGATGATTGCTTGGGACCAAATAATCCATCTCTTTATGCTGTGTAGATGATCTCATTGCCCGCTGCCCAGATGTTCCATGAATCAAGGGGTGTCACCCACCCTCAGCATACAGATGTGCTGCACTGTGCTCTTCCATCAGAGAATTATTTATAACAGAGCAATGAATCCTGCAGTGGTAGATTATGTGGAGTTATTTATGGGAAGGAAGGGGTCCCATGGCATTTTCTAATTTCATGCATGAATAATTTGGGTATGGACCTGAATACTTTTTGCTCTCCCACACCTGGGCTTTGTCTGATGTAGAGGGATGCTCATGGGTGTCAGGACTGTCAGTCCTGGCTCTCGCATCTCGCCTGGTTTCCATGGCCATAAACTACTCTGACATGCCATTATTTTGCAGGAGCCCTCCAGGAATGCCTTTTAACTGAAGTCAAACACGGAGTTATTAGCAGAAGTTGTTGGGGCTGTTCTGCAGCCCTGCTTGAAGCTGAGGGGAACTGGAAAGGTAGAAAGGAGAGAAACTCAGGACACTGGAAAGCTGGAGGAAAAGAGAGGTGATGTGTCTCAAACGCTGAAGTAAATCCCAACCCAACTAGCTGAGCACTTGCAGTCTTAGGCATGCTGTGCCACGTCTGTGCCCCCTACTTCTCCCGCTGGCAGCACTGGCACTGTGGCAGCCATGCTCTCCCCAGAAGAGCCTCCTCTCTCCCCTGAGGTTGATGTAACTTGGCTGCTTTGCCCCGTGTTTTGATGAGGAGGGAGCATTGTCTCAAGTGGAGAGTTGCTGTGTTCTTCCATGAAGTCCAAGATGGGATAAAAGGATTTAAATAGCACCAGCAACACTTGGCCACAGCACAGCCACCTTTGGGCTTTCCACCTCTTCCAGGGGTGCATGGTCCCAACTTTTAATTTCAGGAGGCCAGGCCAGAGTTTCCCATGATGTCAGCTTCCTTTTCTCACGGTTGCTGGTTTTTGAATACTTTCCTGGCTCTGCTGTGAACATACAGAGGAGCTGACGTTCTCCTGGCAGGTTCCCAGCAGTGGTAGTGGTTGGTAGCTGTTGAGCCACAGTGCAGGTTCCCTTGTCTGGCCGATGCTCTGAGGATGTTGCTCAGAACAGCTTTGAGCCAGGAGGGGAATTGCTTATGTCTGCATCACTGTGACATGCTAAAGCAGAAAGGGGGAAAAAGGCCAGATGCACCCTGTGCTGAGCTTCCACGGAATACACCCTCCCACAAGGTTCCAATGCCACCCATAGAAAATTAGCACCAGCTCTCTCCAGCATGTGGCTCAGCTCAGAACACCTTGGTGCGTGGGGGCTGTCAGGGAAGGACAAAAGGTTGGGTTCAGTCATTTGAGTGACAGAGCTTTGCTTGCTCCCGAGGAAATACTGGAATTTACTAGAAAACAGTAGATTTTAAAAGTACCTAACAGACGGAGCTCTACTTTGTCAGAGCAACACATGCTGTTAAATTCAGGTCTTGGGGTCGTGTGCCTTGAGCCCTGGGGACTTACAAAAGCTGTGGGGACCTGCTATGTTCAATCGTGCTGGTGGAGAAGGCTGACATCTCCTTTCCCCCACACCTCTCTTCCAGCAGTACTCTCTGCTACTGTTTTTGCCTCCAAACTTTCCACCCATCCACCCACTGGCCTTTTATTCAATCAAAGGGTGTAGAAGAATTTGCAGAAAAAAATAAATGAATTTTCACCCACCTTCCTGGTTGGCTGCGTGGGGGAGAGCTGTGCAGCTCATGACAGTGGAGGAAAGCAGGCTTGCAGGCACAGGCAGGGGTCACATGCAGGTCCTCCTCAGGTGTGGGAGGATGTGCAGCCAGGGTGATGCCACTGCTCTGTGGAGGTCCTCAGGCCACGGAACACCCAGCACTGTGTGGAGCCTGTGGGCAGCTTGTGCTGAAGGAGAGGGTGACCAGATTAGAAGAACAAGTTGTTTTGCTCCTCAGAAGCTGGGAATCATCAAATTTTGAGCAGAAAGACACCACCATCACATGGGTGCCATCAGCATACCCATATCCTACCCTGCTGGGTTATTCTCCCCAGTTAATCGCTGTTGCCTGTAGTAATTTCAGTGCTACAGTGGCAAAATTTGTCCAAAGTGGTGGTCCCATAGGAGCGAGAGGCTTGGCAGAGGTGAAGATCATATTTACACTTTTGCCTGTGGGCTTTTGAAGTCCAGACTCCCTGTAGTGAGACAGCAGGATGAGGAGTGGGGAGAGCTACACGGAGGTCATGGTGGGCTTTCCATGGCTCCTCCTCACCTTTGCCTGTTGATAGCCCAGAGTGACTTGGGAGGCAAGGGGCAGCACTGCTGAGGCTGGTGCTTATCTGGAAACAGCTGATCCCTCCAGTAGGCATCTCCAGTACCCCAGAGTGCTGCCCACAGGGCAGCTGGAGTTAAATGCAAGATGCCCATGATGAACAGTGACTTTTCTTGCAGGGCGAAAAACCAAGAGAGGACCTTAGGGCAGGGTGACCTGGAAGGGCTTAGAGTGTCTGTGGCGGTAGTGACAAGGGGAACCCCAGAAGATCGAGGCAGATGAGCACGGGCAGAGAGGCAGACAGAGACCTGAAGGGCAGGGAGAGTTGTAGCTGTCAGGGTTTGTGTTTATCTTGCAGAGTGATTATTTTCAGATAGTGGTGTGAGAGTAAAACGTCAGCTCCTGCTATTAATAGCACTGCAAGCAATGAGGTGGCTGTTCATTACTGTCAGGTGAGACAAAGTTAATTTTATACCATCCTGTGTATGAAAAAGCACAAAATCGAGACAGGCTTTGAGTCAATCCCTTTGGCCTAGAAAAGACAGGAAAGAGACCCCTCAGCCCTGGGAGGTGGCCATGGGGTGGGGTGGTTTTCTCAGGGTGCTTCTGCCCTGTTCTGGAGTAAGTGGTGCTGGAAGAAGAGGGTTCAGGGAGCTGCAGATGGCTAGGATTGCCAAGAACACAGGGAGGTTAGGTACAAATAAACCTAAGACCTTCAGTTTTCCCTTCTTGAGGAGAGAAGGTCTCAGCCCAAGGTCAGCAGCATGTGGTGGAACCCCAAAACAGTTTTCAGTAGCAAATCCTCATCTGAATGGGGTGCAGCTCCCCAGAGGAGGGATTTTCCAACCCCATAGATGAAAGCTGCTCTTGGGCAGATAGCTGCCCTTGGAAACTTGAGGTGCTTTGAGCAGTCTGGAGGATCTGAGCACTGGTCATCCTCAGAGCAGGCACAGACACAGGGTGGGCGGCAGGGTAAAGGTCTTGGGGCTTGATGGTGCTGGTGTAAATGAGAGCCGAATGCAACTCTCATTGTTTGAGCAGATGTGTCCTGTCTACTGCTAATTATAAGCTTCGCGTGCACAACATACACTGGGAGTTGTGCCAGATACTATTTCTTTTCACATTGAACTCAAAATCATTATAATTAAGCTTTAAAGTTGTAAGTAAAAACTAACAAGGAGTGTGGCTTTGCCATCATGCTGCTTGCAACTGGGCAGGTCCCTGCTGGGATGGATGGGTATGAGGGCACAGCCTCTGTCCTGGAGGGCAGTTGGAAGGAGGGTGGGGGTTTGAAGGAGCCTGTGGGCTCTGCCACGGAGGGCAGTCCAGATTTGGGTTTTTTTTTTAATAGGCAGAAGACCTAAAAATACTGGAAAACTGCTGTTTTACAAAGGTGGGAAGTGTTGCTAGTTGAGCTTTAGCAGCTTCTCTATCTTGGCAGGCGCAGGAGAGAGATACTTGCTAAGAAGGGGAAATGAAGAATACATGCGGGAAGCAATCGCACAACCTCAGGCCAAGAGAAACCTTGATTGATAGCTCTGATTGATAGCTTTTGACTGCTCTCAGAGGAGTTGCTGTGTGCCTGCTTGGATGATGGGGACAGGGATGGATGGGATGCCTGTGCCACTGGGTGCAGCCCCGTGGGCACTTTTTGGGGCTCCTGCGGGACAAGCTGGGTGCTGGGAACAGCACTGTGTGTCCCTTGGGAGCACCCCACCTCTTTTCCCCAAACACTCAGGGACTTGTGAACCTCTTTTTTGGGCTATGTTACAGGAGCTGAGATGGGTGGCTGTGTATGGAAGGGTAAGGGTCACTACAGTGCCAATCCTGTGGTGCTTTTGCTGTGCAGCCAGGGCTGTGATGTATGGACTGAAGAGGATGTTGGGTGTGACAAGCAGTTTTGCAACAAAGCTGCTGAGCAGAGATCGGTGAGCCCTCACAGCCCAGCAATTTGCATTTGGAGGGAAAGCTGCTGCTGGGTTTCAGCACTTGTAGGTCTTGTCTGGGGTCGTGTCTGCATAAATTACGTCTCAAGATCCAGGTGAATACAGGGGAACAAGCTGCATTGTCAGTGTGGCAGCAGAGGAGAGACATCTTAACTGGTCGTGATAAATGGGTCAAGATGGGTCCCGGTGTTTTAAAAATTAGCTGTTGACCTAGATAGCAACGACATAATGACTTGCTCACAGTGGGAACAAAAGTGAGTGTCGCTGGAGCCGAGGTTGCTTTGGAAGCAGGAATGAGCTCTGTGTTTTGGGTGGATCCGGAGCTGGTTCACTCTGTATCTGGCTCTTCCTCGGCAGCAGAGCTGTGAAGCGGGGAGGCATGGAGGACCTCATTCCTCTCTTTGTGATGGCTCTGTTGAGACACAAGGTGCATTTGTCCTGCAGGGGAGGCACCTCCTGCTGCCCCTTGCTTTTCTCTCCTCCAGCAATGAAGGCCTCTCAGAGTTGCCTTATTGATTTCCCCACCAGCCATTTTGCAGGGGGAGCAACGCTGCGAATTCCTGAGCACTCACCCAGGCAGTTTAATGCTGGTCCATACGGAGAAGTGGTGTGTGTTTGGGTCGGTGGTTGGCAGGGCTGATGCTAACGATGGAGCTGCTGCTGAAGTCAGGTTTCCTTCTGCTTAGTGCTGTGGAGGAAGGCCATGACCTGCAGCAGGTTGCATTGTGCCAGGGTTTCTCCTGTGTTGGGCTTGTCTTCTTCTGGGTGAAGCCGTGTTCCTCCTGAGCACTGAAGGTTTGCACTTTCTTCCTTGTTGAGAGGCCTGTCGGTGCCCTTTGTTAGCTGCAGTAATTGAATAGTGCCTTTCTTGAGTGTTAATTAAGCAATACCTAAGCTAAGGTCTCAGTTGCCTTGTGGTGACATTGGCCATTCCAGTTGAGCTGCAGAACCTTCTCTTTCACCAGGATTTTCTGTGAAGACCTTTAGTTAAGATCAGAGTAATTTCTTACTTGTATTTGTGGGTTTGGTGGGGTTTTGAAGTCCCCTTGCTGGGGGTGGGGCAAGTGATGCTGCAATACTCCAGAGTTACAGTGGTTTCCCGCTGCATTGGCTTTAATGTTTGTTGTCCTGTAAGAGCAGTGGGATGGTGGTATTGGTACCTCTCTCCAATGAGGTCCCACTTTATTTGACCTTCATAACTGGAGTCACTGTGGGTGCACTTGAGGCCCCAGGGTCTCGCCCCGAGCCTGACTGGGTGCCCTTCAGGCTGCTGGGCTTTGATTGGACAAGTTTTGCTTTGGCCTCTTGAAGGCAGCACTTTCCCCACCAAGCCTTCTGCCCCATTGCAGAGCGGTGGTGCTGACGCCCCAGAAATGCGGCCTGTTTGCTAAGCTACTGCCTTGTTCCTGGAAATGCCATCTGGTGCCAGGGCACAGGCTGGGATGGGGCTGGTTTTGCTCCCCGGAGCTCAGCATGGGTTTAACACCACATTTGAGTTACTTTGGCACCTCATTTCCAGCCCACAGGTTGCTCTCACCTGGCATGTGCGAGCAGAGGAGGAGCAGTAGCTCCAAAGTAAGGGGAGCCTGGCCATGAGCACCCCAAACTGCAGGGGAAAAGGGGTGGGCAAGCCCAATCTTGTCTGTACATAGAAGGTGCTCTTCCTGGGGGTATATATATGGAATTTTCCCCATGTTTGTGCTTTACCGAGTTTTGTGGTCCTAGTTTCTCACCTTGCTGCTCATCTTGGATTTTCTGTTTGAAACCATCCTGCACTGAGCCCTGGAGCCTGCAGGAGGAGGAGGCCCTCACGTACCCACATGCAGGTGGTCAGAAACAAGCCACACAGTCACTCACTCTGCCTTCCATGCCAGGGCCCTATGGGTGGCTGGAGGCTACTGGGAGCCCTGAGCTGTCAGGACTGTTCTTGCATGGCACCCAAAAAGTGACATCCTTTCAAATTCCAGCAAGAGTTTGGGACTGTGGCTGAGTGTCTGGCCTGCAGCAGGCACAAGTTTTGTGGAATTAAGGAGGCTTCAGCACCTCCCTGTGTGCTGCCATGGTGGTTTCTGCCCCCCTCCTTCTCCAAGCTGGCTCCATGTCTCCCATCACAGCACCAGGGAAAGGGGCTCAGCCTTTCCCTCCATTCCCTGGCATCTGGATCCTGCCTTCCCAAATCACCAAGGGATGCTTTGTGCACCAGACTGTGCTGCCCCTCCATGGGCTTCTTGCTTGTGTGTGGCCGGTCTACTCGCTCTGGAGACCACAGGTCTGCCCGGGGCACATGTGTGGTGATGCACTGCCCACACCTCAAGCCAGGAGCCTCTGGAAAGTGCAGCCCCTAGTAGAGGAGGAGTTAGGCAGTGAAACATACAAGGGCTGCCCTGTGCTGCTGCTAGGTCTTGGGATAGGATGCAACAGGCAGCCAAAGATGGGTTGTGCCAAAGCAGGGAGGCCTCTGGGATTTGCCGCGTTAGAGTCGGCAGTAGGATAGGAGGCTGTGTGCAGGGCAGTGGTTACCCATTGTGTGCCACTGCAAGCTGACGGTCATTACCTGTCTGTGATGGCAGCCAAAGGCACTTTGGTCCCTAGGAATTTTGGATTGAAGTGACTCTCTTGTGCCTTGTCCTGTAGAAAACAACAGTCCCTTTACAGTATTGAGGGAAGAGAATGTTTGATCCTTAGTCCCCACTGTGACAGAGGTGATTCCTGACTCCGGGCCCAGCTCCCGCAGCATAAGTGGGTGCCTTGCCTGTTTTGACTGTCCAAGCTTGCCAGAAGCTACATGTGCTGTTTTGTCTCCCACAGGGTCCTGCTTCTGGGTCGCCGTCCTGGATGGCAATGTGGTAGGGATTGTGGCGGCACGGGGCAATGAGGAGGACAACACGGTGGAGCTGCGCCGCATGTCTGTCGACTCCAACTACCGCGGCAAAGGGATCGCAAAGGCCCTGGGCCGCAAAGTGCTGGAGTTTGCCATGCTCAACAACTACTCCTCCGTTGTGCTGGGAACCACGGCTGTGAAGATGGCAGCCCACAAGCTCTATGAGTCCTTGGGGTTCAAGCATGTGGGTGTTGTCGAACATTACGCCCTGCCGGGAATGACGCGCTCCTTACTGGAGAGAATGTTTTTCCAGCTCCGCTACCACCGCTACCGCCTGCAGCTGCGGGAAGAATAAGAAAACCCAACCAAACAAATGAAAAAAATATTTTTTTTTTCCTCTCCCTTCAAAAATGATAAATTGCCCTTCTATTTCTCATCACTGTTGATTTGCCAAGTTTGGGTTGAGTTTTTGTACCCTCATGTCATCTTTTGGTTTGCTCTGTGCAGCTCGATGGTCCGGCTGAGCAGCGCTCCTTCCTCGCATGCTGTAGGTGGTGGTGCTGGGAGTCCAGTGACCCAGTGGGGCAGAGCGGAGCGGACCAGCGGCCTCTCCTTCCCATGTACCTCCGTAAAGCACAGAAACTTTTACTGCAAAACAGTACCACTGCTCCAGTGTACATAGTCTTCTCCTTTTCCAACTGTAAGATAACATAGCGATGCATTCATAATAGCGCGGAAATATTACTTGAATGCAGTTCTCAGTATTTCATGCACCAGTAAGTAGAATATGCATTTGTCTTACCCTTATTTACTGGTTAAGAGTTTTCAAAAAAGTAAAAAAAAAAAAAAAAAGTGGGGGACCAGCTCCCCTGCCCCAACCCGCTTGCTACAGTGCATGAAGAGGAAAGCGCGCGCACGCACTCAAACACATCGCACTGCCACCACGGCACTGGTGTTGCACTTTTTTTGGATGTGCCTCATTCTGCCAAGTGTCTGAGAGACCCTGGGTGCATCCGGTAACCACGACTCCGCTCCATCCCCTGCCCCTCCTCCTTCCTAAGCCAGCACAGACTCGGACCGGCTGAACTCTGAGCCCCATTGTACCATAATGCGAAGTTAAGATCAAACCTAAATATCTCCTGCGCTGTTCCGTAGCCACGCGTCACCTGCAGTCCTGGGCCAGACTCCGCATGTGCGTCGGACTTTCTCTTTGCTGCCTTTTGGGTTTGTTTCTATTTTTTCTTTTTTCTGTTTGTTTGTTTTTATTTTATTTTCAAGTTTTTTTTTGTTGGTGGTGTCGATGTTATTAGTTTTATTTTGGCTTTTGCTGAATGGCGTCGTTGAGGCGTGATGGAGGCTGCAGTTCCTATGGCAACACATTTGCACATTAATGTGCTCACCAAACCTCATGCGACGTGTGACAGATAATAACATTTTTGGGGAGCGCTGAGGGGGGTGGGGGGGAGCATACTTACTATCTTAACCAGCTGCTTGTTTGATAAATGTAGATGGCCTCACTGCAGCCTTCCATCAAAGGTAATTAACTGCTTTAATGATGTCAGATTTGTGAATTGTACAATGCAAAAAGCAATGCAAAGCAGATTTGGCATGTGTCTGTACCCGGTATGTATGTACAGTGCCTGCCAACTAAAGAATAACCAAGACTACAGCTTCTTCTAGCCTGAAATACCAACTTTTATAACTTATTTAAACAAATAGCGACTTTGCATGAATTATGTCTTGGAGAAACAAAGATCGGTAGGTTTTAATTTTTAAAACACGGTTGGTATCAGAAGTATAAAGAAACCAATTCTGGCTGCACTTACTTTGGGATGGGTGGTGGGGTTCAGATCTGTGAATACATTTAGAGAGAAAACTCCTTTAATTTAGTTCCCTGGGGGGGAAGAGCTACTATTTTCTGAAGTATTATGGGAGCAGGGGGGGAACCTGATGCCTATCATGCTGGACTTGGTGAAAGGGTAGAGGATGTGTTAACCACACTTCCACTTGCAAACACAATGGAAGCATCAGCAGGAGAGCCGCAGAAGGGAGGTGGCAAGGGGCACGTGGAGAGGAGCCGTGAGGTGGGCACAGGTGGCATGGACCCACAGGTGGGATGCTGCCTGCACCTTGCTTGTACCAAGAGCTGCCCTTTCCAGCCTGAAGCTTTCCCAGTGCTGGCACACAGCCAGCAGCACTGGATGAGCTTGATGGGGAGGGGGCTTGCCCAATCCCTGCCACCGGTGCCACTGGGCACCAACACTGTGGATGGAGGAGCCATTTAGCACAACCCCTGTAGCCCTTTCAGTGTTGGGCTCGGGCTTGGGCTCGGTCCAGCCTGTAAGGAGCTGGAGGGGCAGAGCCCCAGTGCGTGTCCCAGCAATAAGAGGGGGGGAGATGAGGATAGTGAAGGGCGCTGTAGCAAGAGACCGTGAGTTTATTTAACAAAATTTCCATATGGGGCGCTATATTTTTAAAAGTCTTTCTATGCTGTACATTTCTCAAGGAACTGAAATAACGTACTGTTGGT
Source organism: Heliornis fulica (assembly GCA_013399135.1). Taxonomy (NCBI): domain Eukaryota; kingdom Metazoa; phylum Chordata; class Aves; order Gruiformes; family Heliornithidae; genus Heliornis; species Heliornis fulica. The sequence goes on along the minus strand of VXBZ01007314.1, from coordinate 170,991 downwards.
AGTGGGTTTTGTATAGTGTACAGAAATTGGCAGAATATTTTCTTGCTGCATCCAGTGATTTATTAACCGACATAAAATAGACAAGTATGAAGTGTTAGCAAAAGTTGAAAGAGGAAAAAAAAAAAACAAAAAACACACACACAAAAAAAAAACCAAACCACAAAACAGTTTGTGCCTTTTTTAGTTTATTTTTTTGTTGCTATATAATCACTGCACTAAAACCTTTCCTGAGGGTAAAAAAACCACCTAGTCTCTTAATAAGGGAGGAATAGGTAAAGCCTAAATTGAGTGTTAAATTTTTTTATTAGGATATTTTGAAGAATGTTGCTGGTTTTATTTGATACCTGTGCCTTTGTAATAAAACTCCACAGTCTGTCAGAAAAGCCAAACCTGGAATAAATCCCACCAGATCCCACAGATGTAGAAATACTATCAGGTAACCAGTATTTTCTTTAAAAACATGTAAACCTTAACTGATGATATTACAGTGTCTGATTGTAATACCTGTTGAGTTGCCCAGGAATGAGGTGCTTTGGAAAGGTGCAGCTTTTGGGGTGCTGTCTGCGTTCCTCTCTGGGTGCGCTGGCTGCCGGAGATGCATTCATAAGGATTGAGTCATTGCCACTTGCCCGGTAGCTGCCAAGCAAGTTTCTTCCCTTAATGCTTCTGCCAGTTGCTTTGTGACCAGCCATTTGGAAAAAATCCAGCTGGTTGGTCCCAGTTCTCCAGCCAGGACAGCTCCTTTCTGAAGGAAAGGGCTGGCTGCCAAATGGGCTGGGTTTTGCTTTCCTCAGAAGCTGGAGATGGCTGGTGAGGGGGAAAGGCTGCTAATCCCAGCCATGGGTTTTATTGGGAAGCCCATGTGGCTGCCAGAGCTGTGTCCCTGGTAGCGGCTGGCATTGCTGCTGATTTGCCACCCAGGGCTGCTGTGAATAGGATTAGGCAAGGTTGGGTTCAAGAGTGTGAAGTGATACTGTTGCTTCATCTGCGTGCATGTGATAAATGTGACAGCTCTGGCTAAGCTCTGGAGCCAGAATACCTCTTCCTGCTGCTCTGCATGGACCATGCCAGGCTCACCTGCTGCACCATGGTCCAGCCTGTGCTCGCAAACCATGGTGCAGTTCATGGGGCGGCATGTTGAGGCCATCCATCCCCGCCTCTTTTAAACCAGTTTAAACCAGTTCACCAGGGTGAACTGGTTTAAACAGCACTGCATAGAAAAGTAAGATTCCCACAGCTCATCTTGTGTACCCCCTAGTCCTGGTTTTGCAGTGCCCCCCTTAGGGAGCTGTTTGCTTCTTCTGTACCAGATAGCCATGGTCACCCTAGCCCTGTGATTATCACCCCCCTTTGTCCAGGCTTGAGAGTCAGGAGATGACTATTCTCATCCCACTTCAGCATTTGGGTGGTGCAGAGCAGCACAAGATGGTTGTAGGTTTGGTCCAGAGCGGAAGAACTTGTGGTCTGGACCTACTGCCAGTTGTCAAGTCTAATTCTGTTGGTATGAGAGGGCAGGGGATGGTCCTAATGTATTTTAGAAGTTTCCTTGGAAGAAGAAACCACCAAGTGGAGTGTGGGGAAGAGTGGAGCATCTCTTGGGTTTTAGCCTCAGGTGGTAAATGTGACGGCTAGGAAGACTGCTTCAGATTTCGGTGGAGGATGTGTTGGAGGTGTGAAGGAGCTCCACACAGCTGTTCCAGGTGCCTGCTCTTGCTGTGCACATGGGTTGTCGAAGCCTGCTGCCTCTGTCCTGCATGCTGTGCCATGGCACTGACAATTCTGTTTCCTCGCCTGGCAGCTCTCTCCTCAGCTTTGTAGCTCTTTCTCCTAATCCCTGTGCAGCGGGCACTGCTCTAGTACCCTCTGCTCAGAGGGGACTGGGCGAAGAGCCCCTGCTTCACCAGAGAAGACACCTTGCAGGATCAGGGGGTGATGTCTATGTACAGGTCTCTTCTTGTTGTTTTTTTTTTTCTTAAGAGGACCACTCTCCTTCCCCACCCCTCCCCAGGAAACTTTGCCGTGCTGAGGTCCACAGCCAGGGCAGTTCCAAGGGTGCCCCTTGGCTCTGAGGAGTAGTAGCGCTGCCGCGGTGCGTTGGTTGGCTGTTCCAAGTGGGGTGCAGTGGGGATGGTGGGGGAGGGCAGCCGCAGGACAGGTGCCCGCAGCACTGCAGAGGGAGTTGCGCACCCAAAGCTGGTGTTGGGGTGCACAGGGCGTGTGGCATTCCCCTCCTGTAAGATATATAGCATCCTCCATGTAGGATAAGGAGCGGCTTCACAGCCTCAAAGCCTTCAGCTTTAAAACCCTGTGGGCCAGCTCTGCCTCCTGCCTCGTTTCAGCATGTCCCTTCAGTGAATGCGGGGGTAAAGGACCCTGGGGAGGGCCGGGACCTGGAAGAGTCATTTCCCCTCTTTGTTAGTCCCCATATGGGATGCGGGGGTGATACTTCACATCATCGTCACTGAATAGGAGAAGCATGACCTGGGGATGTGAGTGGCTCTTGGGGTTTGGATGTGCTGCGCACACTGTTGGGGTCCCAGTGCTGCGCTCCTGCAGTAGAAGACACCCAGTGCCTGGGGGGGTCTCAGGCCCTTTCCTTGCTGCAGGGAGCTGCGCCGCAGCCAGGAAGAGCAGGATAAGGCCCCGGAGGGCGAGAACAGAAAGTCCCATGGTCAGAGTTCCCTGGGGAACTGTGCTTTTACGAAACCTGCTCACGATCCCACTGCTGCCCAGTGTTCACTGAACCGTACACATCCACGCAGCAGGTCTGCTGCCTGTAACGTGCCGGATTTGCTGGCTGAGGTGTGAACAGGTAGAGACTGACTGCAGGGATTTCCAAATTGCCAAACACACAAGGGCAGAACCAGCTCTGGTTACCTCAGAATTACCAATTGCATTTTCAGGGTGCTGGGTGCTTGTGCTTCACTGGCACTGGTGTGAGGCTGTTGGTATGCGCTCTGCTGAAAGCTTAATAAAGGCATTTTAATTCCGTGCTGACTGGAGGCTTGCGGTGAGATATACTGTACCAAGTATAATGAAAACGAAGGGATGCAAACTGTTGAATAAGCTTTAACATTCAAAAGGAAAATTGTATCTTTTTTTGTTTGTTTTCTTTCCCCGCTTAAAATAGATCCACACAGAATCTTGAGAAAGAAACAAAAAACCCAGGTGTGCTCTTGCACCCCTCAGTAACACAGACTATGCACGGAGATCATGCTTATCTCCCACTGAAAAGCTGCTGCCGGCATGGTCGTTTGGAGTTATCTTCCACTGAAAATAAAAACGAGAGAATGATTTGAACAACAGAGGGTTCAGTCAAACGCAGTATCAGTTAAAGCAGTGAGCTCCTAAGTCAGCATTTGGAGCTTGATTGCTGTTTGGAATTGATGTTCGGTGCTGTCTCAGTGTTGTGTGATGGTCAGCTGCAGGAGAGAATATGCTTTTAACATCTAAATAGTGGAAGGTGGACTTACTGAGACCAAGAGCATAACAAATACATAACGCAACTGTAAATCTGTTTACGAGTAACACACTCAAATGCAGAAGCAGCTACTGCTATGTAAGCATAATGGACGTATAGCTAATGTTTTCAATTTTCTTTCCTCCAAAGCTTAATCCTTTTGACTTGTAATATGTATATTTGCTTTTTTTAAAAAATACCATTAGGTTTAACAAAGCATCTGTTGCTTTGTGAGTTGTACTTATGATTGTGCTGGGCTGTTAGCTTTAAGCAGTTTGTGTGCTTGTGTTATTTTATTAAAGCAAATGTCTTCTTAAGACGCATACAGTAAAGGTAAAGAAAAAAAAAACCAAACCAACCTAATATTTTTTTTGGTAGTGTCAAGCAGACGTGTGGTATGCATTTGGAATATGTCTGATGTCAGTTGAAAAAAGAAAAACAACAATAACCAAACTGGGGCTAAATTGCTTACCAGAACTGCTCATGTCTACGGCAGTGGCTCTTTAGTTCATGGGTTACAGGCTAAACTCATGCCTAAGTAGAAACTCAGATTCCCCCAAACAGCCTCTTACTCTACATCTCTTCACCGTTGTACAAGACCGATGTGAAAAGAGTCTTGTGTTTTCTATGTTCAGCATAGTATGTACTGTACTTTGTAACGGGAAGTGGCTACAAGTCCTCAAAGAAACATGAACATATTTTAAAACAGCAATAATTACCACTGTAAAGCAAATGAGCACGTAGGGGAGAGCACAGGGAGAGTTGCTGAGGATGGTACCATTGGGCGCATGCTGGCGCCAGCGCCGCTGCTGCACCTGGGGAACAGGATTAAGGACAGGAAAGGCCATCGATGTCTGGGACTGGACTTCACCTTGGCAGAGAACTTGCCCATGTAGGATCCCTTCTCCTGAGTCTTGAGCATTGTCAGTCTACGCAGCGCAGGTTTGTCACTGTAGTTTTAAGGGTGAGTTATTGCAAATACTGTTCCTGGTGGGAGAGACAGAGGCAAGGAAGAGTTGTCAGAATCACACAGAGAAAGGTAAATGCTTGTTGCCGCAGTCTTGTATGCCGGTGTACTCTTCTGCAGTGCTACTGGGGCTCAACAATAGCAGAAAATCAAATGATACCACTTTCCGATGGAGGGAGCCGGCCAGCTCCTGAGGGTCAGCAGGGTGTCCTCGGGCAAGGTCGGGCAAGGTGCTCTGGATGAATGACTTGTAGGTACTTAAGTTCTGTTCCTGATGGCCGCTGTAACTGTGAAAATTAACCAGACCTGCTGTGATAAATTTGGTTATATAAGGTTTATTTGGTTAATTTTTTATAAGTGAAAACTGAAAAGATGAAAGAGAATTGTAATATGAAAGCAACTGCTGTAAATAATGTACGAATGAATAAAATCTAAAACTTATGTCAGTTTTTTCCTAAACTGTATTGCTGTGAGTTACTGACACCGTGGTGCAGCCAGTGGCTCCATCTTCTCCTGCTCCCAGCCCAGCCTGGGCAAAGGCCACTTGTTCCTGTTTTCACTGATAAATAGGAATGTCTTTATGAGTGTGTCATGTGTGTCCTTGGATTATATGTCTATGCTGTTCCAGCTCTTTGCCTAATGCACTCAGGAGCATCAGTGTTCTTGGAGCTGCATATAGTAAATGTGGAGCCACCCAAATCGTTACATTGCTGGCACTGCCCTGCGATGGGACCCTGCCCAGCCCTGGCCGCTATGCAGGTCTGCCTGAGGCCATGTGCCTCCATTTTCTAGTTGAGCATTTGCATCCAAAATCCCACCTGAGATTGGAGACAGCCCTGAGCAACGTCCTGTTGGAGCAGAGAACCAAGCAAATCCCCTCAGTGCCTTTTCTTTTACCACTAAGGACAGGGAGCAATAGAGTGAGTAGTACCAGTGTGGATGTTTTTGTGGTGGAAACACATCTGCGGGGTTTCCCTGAGACACTCAAGCCACTTTCTCTTCCCTATGCCCCTGCAGTGCCTTAGGTAAAAACCTGCACGAATGAGCTGTTCCCCAGCAGCTGTGCATTCAAGGCTGTTTCTGACTGACTGTTGAGCATCACTGTGAGGCAGGGAGGCACCAACTTCCAATGTGGGGAGGGCAGATTGACCTCCAGCTCAATTAGGTAGAGTTGGAAGAAACAGGTTGTTGCTGAGATGGCCTCTGGGAATGTTTATTTTTGAAAAGTGTTTTTTGGTGGCAGCTTTGCCATTGGAGAGTCGGTCTAGCCAGCGGCTCAGGGCACCCGAGCAAACAGGCTCTGCAGATCTCCAAGACAGCATCCCCAGCAAGGATGCTGTGTGTTATCACCTCCCTGGCGGTGCAGGTCGAAGCTTTGGGACATGCAGGGTTATCTGGCTGAGCAGTCAGGCAGCGATGTGGAGCATCAGGTTAATGCCTTTGCCATATGGCTCTGGCCCCTGTCACTCTCTGCTTTATCCAGATGTGCAGCCAGCTGATAGCAGTATCACTCAGAGGAGTAGTATGTAAGCAGATGTAAGTTCACTCACATGCAGAAGCTTTGTTTCATTCCAAAGCTACAAACTACCACCCCACACCCCCCAAAAAAACTGTTGTAGTGGAATGATGGGAAAGTGTGTTAGTTTAGAAACCATACTGTGGCCTGTGCTGTGCGCCTTAGTGCACCTCCGCTCACTGGCAGTTGGGCTCTAACACTCTGCTTACAGGCTCTTTCCCCTTCACAACTGCTTGCTGTAGATGAAAAAATTAAATTTCATGGGGACAAGATTTTTCCCCCATGCCCTGCTTCCTCAGGCAAGTGCTTCACACTCCAGGTGAAACACATCCTCATGATCCTTCCCCCTGTTGCTGGATCCCCAACACAACCACTAGCTATCTACTCCTTAATGCCTCCTAAAACACCAAAGCAAACCTGCCCAAGCTGTTCCCTCTGTCGTAACCCTGGCCTCCCGAAGTGGAGTTGGGAGGCTGGAGCTGAAGCTGGGCAGGGAAGTCCCTAGGCCTAACACAGCTGGGCACATAAAGCCTACAGAACTACTCTTAGCTTGGCCAAGCAGCCACCAAAATGTCCCACCTACCTACCTGTAGACAGAGCTGTTCAGTCCCTACCCATAGGGTTGCAGCCACAAGCCCCCTGCCTACCCAGGCATCTCCTTACTGCTGCCTGTTTTCCCTACCAGGCAGGCCGAGCAAATGGTGCTATGGCAAACTCTGGGTTCCTCCAGTCCTCCCCATGTCCCCACAGCTGCTGGGGTTGGGGCCATTCCATATCTAGGCTTCACCAGGAGCCACAAACAGGTCGTCCTGGTGCTTATCTCTGCAGCAAGGGCTGATGGTCAGCAAGAAGGGTTGTGTGAACTTATGGTTATATTTCAGGCTTAGGTGTAGTCCAAGTACGCGGAGTAGGGAGTGTTTGGGATACATTACAGCAGTGAGTGTGTTGGTGTGCTCACTACAGTGGGACACAAGGTCTGCTTGGAGTGCAGGATTCAGCCTGACATTTCCTACACCAGGTTGGAGTCTTTCACTGAGTATATTTCTATATCTACTCCTGTAAGTGTCTCCCTGGTCCACAACACCCGCCCCTACCCCCATACACAAATGTAAGTAACGTAATTACCAGCTCTTCCATTTTAATAGCTCAGAAGAGCTCCTGTATTCTGGTGAGGGTGACTGTGTCCCACCCCAAAGAATTTTTTTTTTAATTGCAGTTATTTACAACACTATGGGCCAAAGAAGGGAAACAAACCAGGCTCTTTTTACTGTCCCACCATCTCAAGGTCGGGCCATGCTCCTCTGGGAAGCAAAGACATCGAAGGAAGCTTCCTTTTGAAACAGACTCCTCATCAAGCAGGCTAGGACAGCGCAGGATGTTTGCTTGGCTCCCCAAAGTCCTCACAGCCCACAGTTTGGCACAGCACTTTGATGTTGTTGCCAGGACACAGGCCCTGGAAGTTCTTGCCACTAGTTTTCCTGGTGGATCTTCCTATGAGGTGAAAGCTGTAGAGCTATCAGCTCTGCCTCTTAACAGCAGTTATGTGTCAAATGCTGGAACATCAACTATAGGTACAGAACACAAAGCTTGAAGGTTTCATGTTTATGGTCATGTGTCCTAACACCATTTCTTATAAAAAATTGCTACCTTTGTCAAAACAAAACAAAAAACCCTAATAATGTTTTTGTTCTTTTCTGTGCTTGACTGCATTTGCAAAGTCAGTTCAACACCTGAGGTCAGTTGGAGCAGAAGAATGAGCAATGGAGAGAGATGAATCGTCTCACATGTCAGAGGCAGGGTCAGATGAGTCATGCTCTGCAAGCGCTCATTTCTCTCCGTTAATGACTAATCCAAGGTGAGTCTAGACCAGCCCAGCAGTAGATGTCCATCCTATAAACACCTATGGTGAGATAAATCCTAACACCACGTCTCTGCAGAAAAAGCTTAATTGTACCCGAGAAGTTGGGGATGCTGAAGGACAAACGGTATCGCTTTTTGGTTTGGTTTTTTTTTTGCAAATATTCATTGGTGCTTTACTGATGACTGATTCTATTCATCACCAAAATTTAAAACCTTAGCAGTGAACTCTGCTCCCAGAAATAATCTGGACTGGTTGTTAAAGACTCAAAGACTACGTGCTGCAGTAAAGACAAATTGCTAAAAAACACAATCGTTCTGTAGCTTGGTCCACCTCCCACTGCACTGGTTACCTGCACTGTGGTTTGACCGACTGGAGAGAAGTGTGAAAATCAGTTTATATATATATA
>VXBZ01007314.1:2011-162678 GCA_013399135.1 Heliornis fulica | reverse complement strand
TATATATATATATTTTACAATCTACCAGTTGCATTTATAATACAATCTAGGTACTTGGAGTTTTGGTGGTTTCTTGGAGAGGAAAGGAAAGGACCGCTAGAGCAGGAGAAGAAGTATAAAGAGCTGCTTTGTGTTTCTCTCCAGAGAGGTAGGTGGAAGACTAAAGCAAACTGAAGTACCTTTAACTCCTCTTTATTTGTTATATGTTATCAGTTGTATTTTATCTTGCAGCGACCCTGAATAAAAGCCATGAAAAAAAAAAAATTAGGATCATTCTTTCAACTCGGTTAATTAGGGAGAACTTTGGTTTACATCTGATGGGCTCATTTGTAAGAACAGAAGCTCCTAGAGCCATCTAAGCTCAAGAAATCTTGTTTCTCAAGTAGAGGAGAGAATGGTCTGTATGATGAGATGAGACTCCAGGATCAATCTTTTGTGCTCTCTTCTTTATGGAAAGGTGAGGAAAAACAAGAACAAACAAAAAAAACCCAAACCAGCAGATACTTAGTCTTACTCTTTGTGACTTTTCTAGGAGCATTTTAAGGAACAAAAGGAAAAAGGGAGAGCTAGGGGAACATTAAAATCTTTCAAGGAAGGAAGACATTTTGGCAGAACATCAAGGCGAAGAAAAAGAAGGTTCAGTATTGAACCAGGACCCACCAAGTGGGTCCCAGGGGAGGCTATTCTCACTAACAGTTTCAAAGAGTGTTTGGGAAGGGATGCGCAAACAGTGATGAATGTTTGGCCTTGGCCTTGTCTAGCATGTAAGGTGGAGAACCATCCATTCTGGTGTCCCATCAGTGGCAAGATCTTCCTTCTGCTCTTAAAGGCTAGAAGCTTTCAGAGCTACTGCACTCATTAGATGGGGAAAGTCAAGAGGATCACACCAGAAAATTAACTCCTCAGAGAGGGATTTTTTTTTTCTTTTCATGATTGTAAAGGAATTGAGCAATCAAGGAGGTGCTTGCAGAGTGGCTGGTTCTGTTTGGACTGTTTTGCTCTGATGAAAACCCTTTGCCTTAAAAAATTACTCCATGCTCTGTGTAAAAACTGCACAAATTGCTAAATTTTTGCTTCAGCTCAGAAGGTAGGTGAGAGGAACTTCGTGCCAAGCCTCTTCAATCTGACTGCATGACATACCCTGGGGGAGCAGGGTTATGTCTGCCACTCTTGGGGTCCTAAACCAAGCATTCTCCAGCTAACACTGGGGTAAATCCCATCCAATTTACCAGAGACAAATTCACGACAGAGAAGTAGTTCTTTTTGGTTTAGTACAGTATATCCAGCAAAGCATCACCTAAAATAACTTTGAGGTTAACCACAGGGGAAAGAACTCCAACACATTACATTTTATGTGATTCTGCTTCACATTGCGATGATTGCCTTTTTCAAAATATTCTCTAATGCAAAAATGAGGCCTAAAACAGGTTCTCATTATTATTAACCCGGGTATGAATGCCAGTCAATCTGACAGCTCATAAAAATATATGTATTTGGGCAACCTGGGATAGTGGAGGATTCCCCGCCCATGGCAGGGGGCTGGGACTGGATGATCTTTGAGGCTCCTTCCAACCCAGACTATCCTGGGTTCTATAACAAAGCTGTGATTTTTTTTTCTCTTATGCATGTACAGATGTATGTTATACATCCACCTCTCCCACTGAGTCCCCTGTAAGAAAGAACTCCACTGGTGATACTCCTTTTGCTTTGTAAAGAATGGTGCATGGGGTTCAAGTGAAAGGGAAAAACACACTGCCCATCCACTACTTCCATTCCCATGAAGTTTTGTAGGTGTTATACACAGAAGAAAGAAATCAGCTGTGTTCATGGGAAATTCAGGTAGTGAGTGGGACATCGATGTGCTGGGACAGGTTGGGAGCTGAAAAAAGGGTGAGCAAATGAAAAAAAATAATAAGCCTTACAAAAAGATTAAGAAAAAAACCCACCCCAAAACCACACTGAAAGCTAATTTCTACAAATGCAATAGTGTGAAAACTTCCCAGTGGGTGTTGTGCTGTGATTGCCACACAGAGACTCTCCTTCAGGCTGGTCACTGGGTGGAGGGCTGCCATCCCCCTTCATGCTGCAGGTCTGTGCGGTGTTGAGAACCGGAATTGGAGATTTTGGTCATCTTGGCAAGGTTCCCTCATGGTGACTTGCAGAAATACTGCATCCCATGAAGGCAGATACTGGCATTTCGCCCTCATTCTAACACAACCACAATAGGCTTTGATATGAGTTGCAATGTGCTCTAGAGATACAAAGGGAGTGATTCAGCTGGCTAAACATAAGGATCTAGCACCGTTTTAGACACACTATGTTTAGATGTCTCAAGGGGAGCCCAACCAGACTGTGCATTGCTTTTGGAGGGCTAAGAAGCTGGAGAGGCAAGCAATGTTGTTGTCTTTTCCCTTACTCTCATGCTGAGTCATTTAGGTTTATTACGCGTTGTGTTTGCACAGCAAATGTGACCAAGTCACACAGCTACCACTTGAACGTTATGTCATCATGTCATCTGAAAAATAAATATCCTTTCCCAGCAAGGGATTGCTTGTCTTGCTAGACCCTGAAAATGTCTGAGAAGCACAGCTCAAGCGCATGATGATCTACTGTGTCTACAGTAGCCTTTTAATTAATATCAGTGTCGTGACACCTCTGCTCCTTGGAGTGTTCTCTGCCTATGCATAACTAAAGATATAGATAGATTTCAATTGGACAAATAACAATGGGATGAGAATACATGATAAAACAGGTCCTTTGCCATTCACTTATGCAAAATTAATCGAAACACTTCAGTATGCTAACAAACTGCAAAATTATTCATTGAGATAGTTTGTTCCTCCATCACATCATGGTGTCAAAGGATTTGTCACCGGTGCTTCCACACAGATTTTCAGTATTTTTAGCATGTGTAAAGAAGCCCTAAGGGAAAAGAGCACAGAGGCTCAGGCCCCACAAAAGGCCGTGTCAGATGTGTAAGAAAGAGCAGTGAATTCGACATACTTTGAACATGCTAATACGGAATCACATATTTAAGTCTGTCTGATTTTCCTTCCTGCACTATAGAACTCATTCTCAGAAAAATATTTTTCAAGTCTGTATGATGAAAGGGAAGAGCTATTTTCTTTCACTGATGTGCAATAGCTCAATACTCCTTGTATGTAAACTACATGTTTAATCGCAGGCCAAACGCTCTCTCCACAGGGGTTCAGGGCACTGGCCAGGGGCCACAAAGCTATTGCTTTTGCAGTGGTGTGAAGAGCAAGGTCAAGGAAAGCAGCAACATTCAAGATTGTTTCTTTGTTCCCCTTCCTCTAACACGGCGGATGTTAGACACGTCTGTTTACATTCGCTTTACCACTAATGAGTTTAATAAAGGTGGCATTATTTAAATGTTGCCGAGCTGAAGAAGACAAATCAAGCTGCTTCCACTCCAGCACATCCAGCTCTGAACAGTATGCCCTAGAGTGGCTGTAGCTGCTATGCAGCCTGCGAAGTGCAGGTCCCTGAGACAGGGTGAGGTTAACTCTGCCAGTGACCATGCATTTTAAGATATGGGCCAGGCTGTCTTTGCCCGTCATCCCTCCTTGTCTTCAGGAATACCCATGGAGTGGGGCTTTGAAGGGGTTCCGCTGGACCTGGGAATGCAGTGGAGGTGTTAACACCAGGAAGCAAGATGGTGCAGAGCCTCCTCCAGGGCCTTCACCGAGAATTTACCTTCACAAGGGGCTCTTGCAGCCCACCTTGCGCTCCCTGCTGTTGCACCACCCCCTTGAGCTACCAAACTGTAATAAGGATGAGTTTGTGTTGTGAGCTTGGAAGCACTTGCTGAAATACAGTAATTTTTTTGGCTAGTTTGCTTGGACATGAAGTTCTTGGAAGTGAGATACCTATCTTACTGTTATTTTTCTGATAAAATGTTTTAACTACAGAAAGCCATTTAGTTCCTACTTAATTATTATTTCTGGGAGTGCTACCAGGGTTAGATATTTAACTTGTACATGCCAAGCATTCTGTCAATCCTCCTCACTCAAATAAAACCTGTGAATTGTTTTAGGGGATGCTGTAAATTGTACATTGTGATGCTTCCCTAAACCTTTTGCAGATGCTAATGCTACAAAGCAGGACTTTGGATCACTGCACTGATATCCAGGTTCAAAGGTATCAGTACCAAAGGGTTCAAACCTCTCCTGTTGCCAATTCGTGGGGAGCACACAGGCTTCTTTACTGAATCATCACTGAGCCGAGTCTTTTCCATGCACGTTTCCTTCAGCCTCTGTTGTACCAGCTGAATTCTCTCATATCACTCATCTTTGGGGAAGGGAACCCACATTTTTTTTTCAGTTGCATTTCAAGAAGGGTTTTGAAAACTGACTTTCAGTCCAGTAGCTCTATGGAATCATCAAATCCATTTTTTTTTAAGGTTGGAAAAGACCTGAAGACCAACCAGGCGACATCATGGTTTACTTCCCCATTTCTTCAAGGGAGGGAAAGGAAGTATCTGGAGATGAAACAGGTAATCTGCAATGTCAGTTCACCTAGGCAGTAAGAGGATTTGAAGTCCACAGTTTTCCTATTGTTGCTAATGTGCTTAGCTGCATCACAAACAGGACAATACTTTAAGTTGGAAGATCTGGAAAAAAAGAAAACCCCAAATATAAAAAGGGACTTTGATGTTTCTGGGGAAAGAATGTCCTTGGGCTAAGAATTTAAAAAAGCAATAGCTCTGCACAGAGTTTAGACAGACATACATTCTGTGTTTCTGGCTGAAAAGAGGAAAAAATTAACATGTAGATGCCTTACAGTGATGTAATAAGTTTTACTAGATGCATCACGTGTTCCATGAGCCTTTATGCCCATTTTATAATTTGAGATTCTAGGTCACACAGGTATGTCTTTCCCAAAATTGAAGCATGGAAAAAAAAAAAAACCAACCCAAAAATCCCACCTTTCTAAAGTCTTTCTTTAAAGACTTTCTAAAGTAATAGGCTTGTCCCTTAAATATATTGGGATACATGGAAATAATATTTGAAGAAATGTAGGTGTTGCTTAACGTTGAAAGAAACCCAGCAATTCCTAACAGAAGACCGATGATCCCAAACTCATGCAAAAGTAGTGACACTGCATAAGAGGACGTCAGAACCTCAAGCAGCTGAACAGTCACGTTCAAAGATACATATAAAAGCTACTAGTGTCTGTGGGACTCTTACCTTCCACCCAACTGGAGATGCCTCCTTGAGACTTGTGGACTCCTGTCACCAGCCCTCAGACAGTGACTGCCCATCCTGTCCAAGAGATTTTTGATCAAGATGTGCCCGATTTCCAAGGTCCCAGTGAAGCTATCTTAGCAAAACATTGCCGCGGTCATTGCTGCAACACATTGTCCATAAGGAACTGGGAATGCACAGTCACTGGCAAGTAGGGAGATGTGCAGGGAAAAAAGGAAGCAACAGAGAGGCCTGAAGAGCTTGAACATGACTATTTTTTGTTTCATCAAAAAACTAAGATCCTTTAAAGAACAGTGATGGGTCAGAAGAAAACCCTTAATCATTTTTTTCTTTTCAGTATGAAGAAAAATCAGCTGAGACAGACACCATCAGGAAACTCCAGTGCTTAAAAAATATGGACTGTGAACTCTTTCCCTGATGCAAATTAGAACCTGCTATCTTCATCCAGGTAGGTTGCAGAGCTGAACTGTGAGGGTTCCTAGCTGGGAATGACTCATCAGGAAAGCGGGGTGCTTCAGATCTGCTACTGCTGGCTGCTTAGACTAACAGAATAATGGAGGTTGGTAAGGATCTCTGTTAGTCATCTGCTCCAATCCCCACCTCAAAACAAGGCCAACATCAAATATGGGTATGGCAGGGAGCTTTATTTCTTTTTACTTAGTACAGAGCCTGCCCAGAACTAATAACTTGTGCTGTACTGGGAGCACCAGCTTTTTGCATTAGAGCTGGTTTGCTGGTGCCATTGAAGAGCCAACAGCACTTTTACTTTTTAGAGTGAGAGTTGGAAAATATGCCAAGGGGCTACTCAGTCACTTTTCCCATCCCAAAGAAGAATCAACCAAGCATAGGTATAGTCTTACAGATATCTGTCTATCCTGTTCTAGACATGTAGAGTAACACAGAGCCCAAAAACTCTGTTCAAATCCACGTGAATCCTCAAGTGTCACTGGCAATCTTTACAAAGGCTTGCTTAACATCTTCCCAGTTATACCTTGCTGAAATCTCAGCCCCTGACTTCTACTTCTCTCTCCAGAGGACCTATGGAGCAGTTTATTACCATCTTTATGACAGTCCATTTCATACTGGATGACCGCTTTCAGATCTCTCCTCAGTGGTCTCAAGGTTAAATGACTAAACTTCTCACAGTCTCTCCTCACAGGCGGCACAGTCTGCAGCTCTGATCATTTTTGTTGCTCTCCTACGGATTCCTGTTGCTCCACGCCTTTTTCTGAAATTCAGTGCTGAAAACTGGGCAGAGCCAGTTTTTTAGAGTCAGTTCAACTGAGCCCTTGTTGGGGCTGATGCGAGCGGAGGGATGATTATACCATTCTTGATCACTAAGCAAACACCTACAAATCCCTAGGTCTTCTCCTGAACTTGATAGCTAACTAGCTGTTCCCCACATTTGGGGAAAAAGCTTGCCTACATTCAGGTGGATGACTGGTTTTGCTTGTGTCTGAAGCTTCAAACCGGTCCTCACTGACTAGCTTCTTTTCATTTATTATTTTATACTATTATTCCACCGGGTAAAACTCCTTTTGAATTATAAACCTATTGGCTGTAAAGACTTAAAGCAAGATTTAAATTCTACAAAAGCAACGTAAACAAGACTCAGAAAAGAAAGAGATGACTCATTATCAGACAATACTTGTTTTGCTGTGCAATTATACATGGCTGAATGGTGAATGGCCCAGACTGGAGGAGTAAAATGAATTTAAGAGGTGGCTACTGACGATTACCAGAGAATGGAAGGTGTTACGGGATATGGAGAATGCCAGCAGAAGGTTAAGGTTTAGATCACATATGAGAACAGGTGAAAGGATTAAAACCCCCCCACACCCTCAGCTCCAAAAGAAAAAAATTGTGTGTATCACAAGCCATAGTATCGGAAGCAGCATGACCCAGCCAGAGAATCTGATTGAAGCCCAACATTTACAACAGTTTTTTAACCTCATCTGTGACCCACAGAGGCCCCAAGGGAAGATGTTGACTTCTCCCAGCTCATGTGTTACAAAAGCTCATTATATTTGAAGGAAAACCTCCCTGGGAAGCTTATTTAATTTAACATCACAGTTCAAGTGAACGGACGGGAAGATAAACAGAGATGGGGATTGCTGGCAGGCGAGTGGGATGACCCAGCTTTCAAACTGCCACAGAATTTATTCCCTGGGAAGAAATGAAATTCTTATAGATGTCCTTCACATGCAGTTTGGAGTCAATCATCAGTCTGAGCTGGCTTTGGAGCACAGCTTAGAGTTCAAAAGAGAAGGAAGAAGAAAAATCTGGTGGAAGTCCTAATGAGACTTGTCTTCGTCACCTAACCAGATACCCATCAAACAGTTAGGATAAATCAGCAATTAAGTAATTTTCTGGACTCAACTGGATGTGAGCACAGCACAGAGAGGCGCTAAGTTACCCAGGGTAATATTTAATTTTGCCTGGGCCAATTCTCTACAGAAACGCAGTGTAAAAGGCAGCAGTCACTTGTGGGGAAGACGGAGGTTGATTCTCAGGAGCCTGCAAGTGTAGTTCTCTGCTTGAGGCACAAATTGGGAAATGGGATTGCAATCTGATGTGTGACACTTTTCAATAATGAGAAGTGAGAAATTCAGTGTGCACAGCTGATAAATCCGCAAAAAAATAAAATTAATGGGGAAAAATAGAGAATTTGTACAGTCAATTTTTGATGCCATAGAAAAATTGATGATGAAATGAACAACTACAGTAAAAGCACAGTTAGCCAGAAAATAGTCTCCAAAACACCATAATAATGCCATGCCAAGGGCAGGGGTAGCAAACTGAGGGCACAGAGGTTAGAGGTTGAAAGATAAGCAACTATTTTTATTTGTTTTTAAATTTGTGGACAATTAATAGAGTTTTGCTGCCACTATTAAGAATATATGCGAAGTGCAGGACAAAGGTTGGCAATAGCCTAAATCATCACTGTGGACAGCAAAAGTTGAAGAAGAAAGAATCTGAAAATTATCCAACTAATTAGCCTTGGAGAAGGTGACGTGGAAAAATGTTCCAGAAATGTGTAAACGCTGGCTGGAACGTGGACCATTAGAACTCAGAACACAAGCAGAGAAGATGACAAATCGCCTGGGCTTTCAGTGGATCATGAAGACACACTTGATAACGTGAGAGGGTGGTAGAAGTGCACTTCAAAGATGTCTCAAAGGAACCAGCCAACTGTAGGCTGCTGTTTTCAGCAGAGATGAACCCATCAGGCTGGGGACGTTTCCCAGGAAGGCAAAGATAGGACGTGACTGAAACTTATTTTAAATCCCAGAGACACCCTGCCTGCTACAACTGCCGCAGAGTGGCAGAAATAAGAACTGATGCTTTTCCACTCCCTGAATGTTTCTGACAACCCGCTAATACCAAAAGGAAGTATGCCAGCTGAAAGCGACCCTGGGAGCCAGGGAATGTAGTAAATGCTGGCACGGCGTGGGGCAGCACAGGTGGGAAGAAGGAACGAAATCTCAAAACATTTCTGGGGCTTCTTTGGGTACAGATCTGTATACTTTAATGCGGTACAGCAGAATATTTGAAAGGAATTCCTGGTTTGTCTTTTAACCAGACAACTGCGGTTGCCCAACTGAAGAATAACATGAGGACATGGGGAAATTCAGGTTGGATCAGACTTTCAGAAGCATTCTAGTCCTCCTGTACTCTCAATGGAGCGTGAGCTATGAGGTCAAGACCAGGTTACTCAGGGATTTATCCAGTCCAGTCTTCTAATGGCAAAGCTAGAAGAGACTTTTTAGGCTATTGAGAACATATAACAGGAGGGCATAATTCAGCCTTCAACCCATCATTGCCTTTCAAATCAGACCAAACAAGACAGTGAGATAAACAGGTGCTGTGGACTCCTGAAAACGAAATGAGTTTACTTTTAAAGACTTTTCCTTAACCAATACCAAACCCAAATGATATCTTGGATGCTCTAGCAGATTCATTCTCTTAATCTACTCCCAGTTTTAAAGAAACGAGAGGGTGTTTCCCCCCCCGTCAAGTTGAAAATGTCTTACATAAAATTTGAGACCAGTGTGTAAGCTGTTGGACCAACATTTCACATCAGAGTCCCACCGTTCCACAATGCTATGTGGACACTGAAAAACTCGAGTCCTGAGCAGATACTTGTCTGTGTGAATGCCAGCAAATAACTGTGCTGTTCCATTGCACACAGACACTGAGTTAAAGTGTTTCCCAAGAGTGTTCCTTCCCCGTGTGACAAACTAAAAGATTTACAGGTGATGAGTCAGGCCACCTAAGACACAACTGAAATTAAACCCAAAGACAGAAATCACTTCCAAAGGGGTTATTACTGTGTTCAGAGAATCCGCTAATGAAATTTCTGCCCACTAAGCAGAAGCTCAGCAGAGACAGCTATTCCCCTCTCCCCATCTCCTTGGTGATCTCCTGCACTCACTGCTTGGTACTTCCATAGGGCTCTGCACTTTCAAACAAGAGTTTTGTTTCTTGCTCTCCCAGTACCTCTTCATAGGCTGTGAGAAAAAGGGTACCATTTTAGGGACCAAATTGCATTTTAAGGGTTCAAAAGAGCTCTTATGATTGCTCCTGCTCCAGCAAACACGTGTTTTACAGTCCCTTTCACACAACCAAAATAACCTGAAAAGGTGGCCATTTATTAGATTAAGGGTCTTGAGGAGTCTGGTGTGAAATTATTGTGCCACCTAAAAGGAATTCCTAGCAGCCATCAAATACAGAGTATTTTCACCTGTATTTATTTGGGAGGAAATCTGTGGTCAGGACTGGTCTTGCTCCCCTATAATGGCTCTTTACATTCAGGCGTGCTGCAGGGTAGCTTGCCAGGGTTTGGATAAACTGCCCTGCTCTGATTTTATAGTTATACATAGAGCAGCACACAAGTGTGCTAAAACTGGTGCCTTGTGCAGGGGACCTTGTTGGGAAATGAACACTACCCTATCTCAGGCAGCTCATTCGATGAAATTGTTGCTGTGCTAAAGAGATACATACATCTGCAATTCCACAATTTGAAAAATATAACTGTTTCTAAAAGCTATATTGCCATACAGGATGGAAGGCAATGTGACTGGATTGCAAAATAGAAGAAATTGTCCAAAAGACTCAGTACTCTTCTCAATACCTGGGATCTTATGAATTAACCACTGAGGAACTTTGAAGTCAAAGCACTTGAGTGAGGTCTGAGAGGTACAACAATCCATAAAATCTATACCTTAACAGAGGCTCACAGGGCACATAGTGAAGACTAGACACTCACCTGGCTATCCAAGGAGAACAGAACCAAAAGATAGGAGAACACATCCCAGTATTTGTAATTCATAGTACAGCAGATGGGGTTTGCATGAACATCAAAGAGCTCTGGGCTTCACCTAGCTGTGCCACAAATCTAGATATGCTAATTCACTCACAGGCTGCAGTTAGAAGAAACCACAGTTTCTTTACTGCAGAACCTGGAGCACTGGGTTCACTATCCTGAGTTCACAGCAGGCATCCTGCAAGTTGTGAGGACACAAACTGCACCAAGTCTTGAGATCCTGGTCATCAACAGCCCTCCAAAATTAGGCCAGTTCGCCTTTTGCCCTCACACCAGCATATGCAGAATGAGCCTTGGACACATGTGATAAAGCAGTGCCCTGAATCCACAGTTCTCTTTCTTTTGAGAGCTTACTCTTTGGAAATGTAAATCCAGGAAAAAAGTTGTAAAGGCAGAAGGGAAAACGTGCCCAGAGGAGCTCACAGTCCCTCTCTATGACACAGGAGAACAGAGTATTAACTTTTCCCCCATATGACAGCCTATACAAAGTACATGCATGTGGGGAACTGTGACTGACGGTAGTTTGTGAAGGGCTGTGTTTCAAAATTTGTTCTGTCTTGGTGACCTCTGCATTTTTGTAGCTTCATATTTGAACAGATGGTGATTCACAGGACAGGATCAAGGTTCTTCATATTCTTAAGCATGTGTTTGGTTTTTGGTAGGCTGAAGAGTATGCCTAGTACTGTTCAGGGCTTGGAAAAATACAGTTATCTAGCTAATGTAACAGTATGCATCCTAAGAAACACATATAAGGTGTAAATTAGCTGGGAAACGTACAATGTATATTGACTTCTTTCATACAGTAGTAAGGATAGAAACAAAGCCTTAGACAGAAGCAAGTTTTAATTAGTAGAGGCCTCCTGAAAACAGTAGGTCTTCAAAAGGAGCAAAACAGATGAGAAAGTAGAACATTTCACACTTCTCAATGCCATTGCAAACACAAACCTTGAAAATGGCAAAAAGCAGATGAAAATTCATGCCACTTCTTTGTTAGAAAGGTGGAAACAGTCCCTCTGCTCACACGGCATGGTACAGTGTCACAGTCATGGAGGCTGGACTCCCCTGCAGCCTAAGAGCTGAACCCCAGTTAATGCACAGAAGGTTCTGACTTTGCTGACATGACCACTGCTAATTTTGTAACTAGAATAATTAATTTTCAGAAACAGCTGACAGATTACGTATGATTAATATGCAACTTAATAAAACAATGTTTAATAGTTTAATACCTTTAAGCAAAATGACAAGTTGTTTATGATATAAATTACAACTATTGCAAAATCTCTGTAACTGTACACTTTTAAAATTTAAATTATATTACTTTAAGGTCTAACACTAAGCACCTTTTAAAAGTTTTGTGCTTGACTACAACTTCTAAATAATTAGACTTCGAAGAAGACAGTTTCATATTCCACAAACATGAAAGCAGAATTTAGCAACCAGTAATGTTATGAAACAAACTCATTTAAAGAATAAACTCTACAGAAAACCAAAATATCAATAACAAATGTAAACATTAGAGTAAAAGCCTGAATCCTAAATAGTATCCTAAAAGTATCCTAAGCCCCCTCAAATTTACCTAAGTAATATTTAGCATTACACAACTAATAAAAGTACGCTAAGGCTGCAGTGCACGAATTGAATTTGAAATGAATGAAATTGACAACAATTTCATTATTTTTATTTTTAATTTTAATTTTTATTGCATTTAAGCATGCAGTTTTGTTTACCTTTTTTTGCTCCAAAATTCTAAATATAAATTAAAGGGGAGACTCTTCGTTTCCAAAGATGCATTTTCTAAGTCTGTGGAAGTTGACAATAATGCGTGATGCAAACCAAGCAGCTGCCTTCTACTCACAAATTATAAAATAAGCCGAACACAACATTTCAGCACTTGCTGATACAGTCCAAATAGTGCCTTCCTAATCCCAGATCAGAAGTATTTTTACCAAGCACTTCAACAAAGCATTCAACATGAAGGTCTAAACTGCCATCTAACTCAAATATATTTGTCACGATCCCAAAGGGTTAATGTTGTCTTGCTTCATTTCTTACATGTAGTAATTTAGCTCTGAACAAAAGCAGCTCCCTGCTGGTTACCTTGGCTAAAGGAAACACAATGAACTGGTAAAAACCAGTTTTATCTCACTGCTGTTGCCTAGGGCTACAGAGAAAATGAAGTAAAAAAATTCACATGCAGAGTATTAGGTGCTTATGAAAGATCCAGCAGCGCTGTTGCCTAGTGATTCGGTGAGGAATCAGCATAGGCCAATGAGGTGTACGGGTACTGAATAACATCCCCGATGACTGCTTTACATCTCCTGCAATTCTGTCATACACCCCCATGATTTCCCAGTGGTAAGAATCACTTTCAAGGGAACCTGTCAGAAAAAAAAAATATAAAAAAATAAACAAACAAACACATCATATATAGCAAGATTACTATTTTTGCTTTTCCCTTTGGATGTTGATACTGCTCTAGATTACATATCCAATGTGAAATGTTCTTCGTATATATTAATGCTTAGTTATCACTATAATTTTGATTAAAATACCTTAACAATTAAGACTAACCTTTGGTTTTGAAATTGCAAATATATGTTACTGAATTGCAAAGAATATGCTAAACCAAAATCCCACTTATTATGCTTTTCAAAAGAGCTACAAAATCAGAGTGTTTGCAATCAGCAATTTTGTCAGTAATGCATCAAGATGCTAGGGGATTTGCCATCCACTTTTCCAGTTTTGGGGTGGTTTTTGCTGTTGCTTTGGTTTTATTTCGGTTTGTTTTGCAGTTACTGGTACTCTGTTACACAGTAGATTTTCTGACGTGAAAACTGCCTCATTAGCAAGGACTGTATTTTAAAAAAGAAGCTACTTGAAAGATGAAGCATCCTTTTCCTCAAAGAAGAAAAGGAAATCTCTCCCCATTAAGACTATATGCATGTTCTACTTCAGTGACATTTTTCTTTCATATTAAAAATAATATTCATATTAACAGAGCACACAATACATTTTTAGTTGAAGCAAGTGTGCTGAAGGACAGCAGAAGCATTTCACAAAAATATTTCATCTTCAGCATCTCTAATCCTAAAAGACATATTCTTACTGTTCAGAAAGGTAAACAACATGAAAAAAATCACAGATCTTTTTTTTTTTTTTAAAAGATCACTCTCCATTTCTTCTCTGAGATCAAGCTGTTGGTACTACATGCTTTCTATCTGGCCTCTATTATCAATCCATTTGTGATGCTTCAGAGGAAGATGAAATATCTTCATGATGCACATAGTCTATAGTGCAGTAGGAGTAAAACTATAGTAATTTGCTCAGGAAAAGGAAACCAAAAATGTGTCTCCAAATACATTTACTGCCTGTTAAAAAGTCCTAATCTTTGAAAGCTCAGACCACTACCTATTGCAAGAATGTTTCTTTTCACTCACTAAAATGTAGTCATCATTTAACATAGAATCTGTATTCTTATAGGAACAGCATATTGAACCCATTTGCTAATGCATAGAGATGAACTTGTCAGGGTGTGATACTCGACACATTAGATAGAAGTGAAACTGTTCTAAGACGGTGCATTCTATTTGTCCCACAGGACATTAAAACTTTCTGCCAGTTAGTGGTTAGTCTGAAATATATAACACTAGAATGGTATTCTGCCCATGTCACTAGCAACACTCTCATTAACCATGTAAACATTTGTCTGCCTTAGAAATCTGTTAAATTCTTCACACTTTATTTCACGGCAATGACAAAGCTGTCTCTGATAGTCACCAAAAAGTGTCTCCTAAAACTATCAAGGAAGGAATGTAGTGTTGCTATTCACTTCACATACAGCCAATAATACCGTATTTGTAGTATACCTTGAAACCCAGTCTCGCTTCTGTTTTCAAGGACTTTGTTACGAAGGCAGCTAGGCCAGCACAGGTGTACAATGTCAGCCACCTATAAAGGTGCAGTTTAAAGAGCCTGGGAGCATCAGTGCAAGTAACGTACAATCCCAGTATGGCCAAAAGCTCTCACTTGACCAAATCTGGTGAAAAGGAGTGCAAGTTCTTACTAGGGTTGAGTAGGAGGGAGAGGGAGAAAGTGTAACTTAGATCTCAGATAGCCCTCATTCTCTCCTCTCAGGTTTTTGTGGCAGAGGTGGCCCTGTAAGGACCCAGAAATATGTAACTGCAAGGTCTCCAGAAAAAGGCTCACAAAGTGGCTGAGATGCTGAAATAGATACAGGAGATCTAGAGGAAGAAATACAAGCTAGAACCGATCGAGCAATTTTCTTTTTCAACCATTTCCACTACTGCAGGTCTGTACATCGTAACCATTTTTGCAAGTAAACAGAACAAACTTTTTTCTGTCCCCAAATCGAATTCAGTAATACTGCTGAATGACTAGTGTGGCAATGAGTTCTCCATTTCTCAGGAAACTGGAAACCCTTGGACTGCTGCTCAATTATCAGTTTAGGGATTCCTACTCTCTGTTAAGCGACAAAAGCTGAGCAGTAGGCTAGGGTGAAAGATACCAGACTTGTAATGAGAAAACCAGAATTATTTTATAAAATAATTGCAATTAGGTCCAATAAACAGATAGCTATAGCCGCTGTGTAGCTATCCACTCAGTTTTTTACAGATGGTGTCCTGATAGACAATGCCCAGTACTTTAAACAGCACCAATGATTCTGACTGATGATTTTGTCTGCTCCCTGTGTTAGACATCCACTCAGAAATGTTAAAAAGATCAGTTTTCTAAGTGAAAATTACTGAAGAAAGAACTTTTGAAATAATTTTTCAGCAGTAATGAATCCTGGCACATTTAGAAAGTCCACTGAAGGCACATATTTCTCCCTCTACCACACCACACCCAACAGAAATGTCACAACAATGAACAAGGTAGATTTTGAAAATATGCTACATTACTAGGAAAAAGACTCGATGAAAATGACCCTTTTCAAAATGGAGGTTGAATTTCTTGCAGTTACTTTCTTTTAGAATTTTTATAGTACTTTAGAAAAGCAATTAACTGCAAATATGAAACCAAAACTACTGAAGTGAAAGGCAAATGAGTTGTTTTTAACTTCTTAATACAATGATGATAACATTCAAAACTAAGTATGCCTGAGAGAAAAATGGAAATTCAGAATTATCCTTACCTTTAGTGGCACTTCCAAGGCTGTGGTTTGCTGCAGAGACTCCATCGATCTTTTTACCAGTGCTGTAAGGTAAATTTGAAAACGTACAGATTTATTTTCCATGCTAGAATTGTTAGACAGAAAAAAAGCCCACATGCTTTATATTGTGTTATATATCTGCATTTCTACATTAAGAAATAGCCATTTACAGTATTTTCAGTTTGTCTTTTAAAGTTAAGTATCTCTTGTGGATGGTTCAATTCCTTATTTAAAATTGAATTTTAGGATGAAACTTTGAGAATTATTTAATTTATATATCCCATAAATACAGAAGTCCAGCACTAATATTTTATATAGAGGTGCAGCATGTCTGAGTGCTGTATTTCTCAGCTTTCAAGTTCAGTACTCTTAGTGTTTGGTGACATTTTATATATTTGAATTTCTCATGCAGCCATAAAACAGTCTAAAAAAAACTAGGAAAAAAACACTAAAAGTCTGAACTATAATTTCGTTTTCAAAGTAAAAAGATCAGGGCCAAAGTAAAAAAAAAAATATTCTTCTCTATGAGACAGTGGAGTTATCAAGAATCTAAACAATTACATTTCAATATGATTTTTGTAACTTAACAACTCATCATGTCATAACACTCTGCTCAGTATTACTGTGAAAATGCATCTATAATTATTCCAAATCAATCATTTGGGACCAGATTTGTCGTCCGTGGTCATGCCAATTAGTATTTTTCTTGACAAAGATTGCCACTGAAACACAATATGCTTGTAATAATAAACAAAGAGAGATTCACTGGATAAATGTCTTTTAAAAAAGAAATAACTTTTGGCTGGTGAAAGTGAAATAGGAATACCAGGCAGTCTCAGAACAAAAGTTATTGAGCAACCTCCACTGCTCTGACAGAATGTCTGACTAAATAATATATGCCTTCATGTGGCTTACAGAATTGAGAGATATCATAGTGTGTAATACTGGTGGTAACTGCTGGACTGAAAACCACGTGATTACTTAGAAGCTTTCTTTGAAGTTATCCCTTGATGCACATCACGGCTCTTGAGCAGCTGAGGTTAGATGGAAGGGCGTGACAAGAACTCCACGAAGCTGCAAGTGGTTGTTGCTCTGCCTGCTGCCAAAACGTTTTCTAATGATGCCAGCAAAGAAAAGTAGTGAGCAGTTTTGTGTTGTATCTGTGACACTGAGGCTGGCTTGGTAATAATGCTGAGGATAACTAGTTTCTGCATGGACAGAAGTGAAGGGGTCAGACTGTGCTGTCTTGCCCAGACTTACTTGCTAATGAGCTGTCACAAGATTTTTCCATGAAGTCCAAATTATGCAGTAACTCAAAAGATCGGTGGTTGAAGTGCCAGTGCTGACATTTGTTGGTGCATCTATGTAGAGCTACACCTATACATTAGCTTCATGTTAGATTTGAAGTAGTTTAGGGTCCAGTGTAGGACTTAGAGATGTTTGTTGAGAGCAGAAACAAGCATGACAACCACAGATTGTGAAAGGGGAAGTGCTGGCCTAAATAATTACCCATTTAAAATCTCATCCAAGTCAACATGACTATTAATAGAGAAGTGTTGGACCGCCTCCATTTGAGAAGCCCACTCTGAATCTGAACAAGCGCCAGCTCAGGGAGGTCAGCAATGCAGCAGACATCGGGCACTCCGAGCAGGTGGCATGCCTTCAGAAACCTAAGTGGATTGCCAGGCAGTTCCTGGGCAAACATTTTTGCCATCATAAGTTCCTCACCAAGCTATGACTGCGCATAGCTCTTGTGAGAGCATAACATCTGGATTCTGCATGCTGAATCACTCAGCTCCAGATGTCCCACCAGAGCACTTATGAACAATCGAAGGGCATGCTCAAATGTGCAACTTAACGTTTTTTTTAGTTGTTGGATAAATGAAGAGCAAAAGAACACCAGGGCCATGGGAAGAACAGGACTTTTTGACAAAAAATCTCCCGTGGACAACGAAATGGGGACCATGAATCAGTAGCATTGATTCATGGGTTAAAAGATGGCAGTAGTGTAGTAAAAGGTGCTGTCTGCATATGTGCTGAGTTTGACCAGGTTCCCCTCTTGTTCTCTCCTATATAGCTGTTAACCCCCAAGGAGATTTGTGATGTCAGCAATGATTGCAACACCTTTCTCTGTTGGTTCACACTTCACTTTAAGGCATCTGGCACAATCAGACTTCTGTTGCATCCTTAACTGCTCCTAATTTTAAAAACCTAATGGCTTCTTACTCACTTTGAGAACCCATTAAAAACTTCTCTGGTGCTTTGCCTCATTTTCTTCTGTGTTTTGGTTTTTTCTGTGTCACGTTAGCACCCAGTTCTCGTTCTCATGTCACAGATTTCGCCATCTCTTCACAGATTGTAGTGGGTGGCATAGTAAAACCATTCATTTCAAGCAATCTGAGGTTGTTTTGCCTGCGCTTCAGTTTTTTGAAATCATACCTTTGCAAGTATCCAAAGGATTTGTCCTTGTCAACTTTATAAGAGAGTTTGAAGGAAATAATAAATATATAATGATAACAGAAACATCAAGAAAAAACCTGCTGGATTACCATTCCTGTTCAGCAGTCTGTTAGGGCAGTAAACGGTGAAAAAGGGAGCATTTAAACTAAATGACAATCTTTGCACAAAAATAAATAGGTAAACTGACTGAATACATTTAGGCTGGAAATTTAAAGATCTAGATTTTGGAGAAATTAAATGCTGGAACATTCTTCCAGTAAGAATACTTCTTTTTTTTTTAATATGGACAAGATGGCATGGTGGTATGTAATTACAGCAGAGGTCCCCGTTAATTCTATGTATGCAATATCTGCTTCTCCTACTACTCTCTCAAATCTCTATGCAAACTTCCCTCTTTCTCAAGGCTCACAATAAACAATCCAGGCACACACAACCGTATCTTCTTTATCTCATATACATTATAGAGTGTGGTAACTAACAAAATTGACCACAATATTTTAACAGATCTGTCTCTACCACTCTTAATTTTGTGTTCCTTTTCTAAGATTTAAATTGGAAGCTTTTGGGGTAATAAGCATTTCTGTTCTGTCAAGAATCTAGTATATCTAGGGCACATAAATTATTAATTTTAAAATGTTCCTTTGCAGCCAGACATATACTGCAACAGCATCTGTAAAATGCTGTTCTCCCAACCTTTGCAACTTATCTCTCAAACCCCATAATCAGCAATTGTGGGATTTGTTGATTATGCTTATCCTGGAATCTTTTGTAAGTGCTAAGTATGTCATGCTAAAATATGTATTAAAAAAATTGGTGACAGCAAAAATAAGAGATCATAGAGAAACTGACATTTTAACATATATTTTAACATAATTTAGATTTTCTTGATACTGGCCAGAATAAATATGCTTATTCAAAGTGATGTGAATAGGAGCAAAGACAAGACATGCCTGTCTGCTGTGAAACAAAAGCTTTTTTGTCCCTACTGAACCGAAGACATTTTTCAAGTTCATTCACCTATGAAATTGTGACTCCAGAAACATGTCAAAGCTGGCCAGACATATAATATAGAATAGGGATTTTTGCAAATGGAAAGCTATCTGGAGGCATCTTTAGTTTATGCACCAGTGTATTTCAAGTTAGAAAAAGTCAGCTCAAAGGACAGAAAATGTCACTACCTTGTGATAACCAGTTCACTCTTTTGTTCTTCTGTTACCTGAGTTGCTGTTATCTTTGAACATGTGCATCTTTTTATGCAGCTGCATCCATACTCATTAAGTGGGAAGTTGTAACAAAATAAAATGAATTTCCATGGAATTTATATGAGCCAAAAATTTGTATTGGCAGATACAAACCAACCTTAAGATATTGTTCTTTAGGTAGTAACAATCTTAACAGATCTTATTATCACAATAAATAGGTTTAGTTTATTCTGATTATTTTCTTTCTCTTAGACCAATCATTTTGTTCTTCTTACATATCAAGTATTTCATACTTGAAATATACCTGGTAAAATATTGAAAAAATGTTTAAAACTGTTTTATATGTACTAAATAGAGGTCTGTACAACAGAAATAACCTTTTTTAATGTTATCAATAATATGTGGTTATAAAATGACTTCTATAAACCCAACCCTTAAAAATTGCACTAATGCACTGTGATATTGAACTATCCAACACGAAGTACTGGAATACATGTATTTCTACAAAAATGTTATTTCAAGTAGCAATTGTCTTTCATTTAATTATGCTTCTCGCTAATGGATGCAATTAAGCAAGCATCGTGACAAAAAAAAAAGAAATCCACAGTAGTCACTAGTGGCAAAGTTCACCTTTTAAATCCACCAGGTTTATCTGGAACACACATCAGAAGCCAGATTGTACTGTTGTAATTACAGGTGTCTCTGTACAGTAAAAAACTAGCCTACATTTCTTCAAACTGTATTCCTTCTTCTAGATCTAAGGGCGAAGAGGCATTTCAAACAGAGCATGGGGAGGCAGTCGCTGAAATAGTCTCCACAACATGAAAGATTGGGCTCTGCAGTTCTTGAATAGACTTCCAGAGTCTCTAGACAGACTCACAGATTGATTTGGGGATGATCCATCTACCTGATTACACAGACTTCAGATGCTGAGCCCTCTCCGAAATAAGGGCCCAGTTTTTGGCATTCCCAAAATATCATCTGCCTTTCTGCTTCCTGGGCTGCTGGAGAGCTCAGGATGTGAGGAAGCTGGCAAGAAACCAGGCAGATAATAATC
Organism: Heliornis fulica; assembly: GCA_013399135.1. Classification (NCBI taxonomy): domain Eukaryota; kingdom Metazoa; phylum Chordata; class Aves; order Gruiformes; family Heliornithidae; genus Heliornis; species Heliornis fulica. Next base: position 142,235 of record VXBZ01007314.1, on the reverse strand, counting down.
TGATGGTAAAGCTTCTGCCAAAAACCAAATCAATCTCTGCCAAATGTTTTGATTTTATCTTTCCAGTCACTCCCTAATAGAAAATGAGGATTTAAAAAAAACTCTTTTGCTATCTTGTTATAGCCCTAAACAGAGAGTTAAAACAAATAATACGCCATAGGTTTGTTGAAAACTACACAATACACAGGAGTATGTGATTTATTGTATTTCAAATTGTGCCAAAGCTTGGACACTCAAAGCCCTATTATAAAGAAGTCATCATTTGCTTTGTCCCTTCAGACTGAACCATATGCACACAATAAATCTGTAAAGAATGAAAACATTCAAAATAATCTGCTGAGCATAGATTATAAGGTGCACTATAAATTGAATTTCTGTATATTGCAAGTTCTTTTTGTGGCCTAGGAAGTTGTAGGCAGGAACAGAGAAAGCACAAGCATTATCTATGCCTTGGGGCAATCCTTGGCCTCCACTCAGGGGAGTCTTAGAACCAAACAGACATGTTAATGTAAAACAATACAGAAGAGACAATTCTTCATTTATAAAACTTAAAAGTAGTGTAAGATTTCATATCCACGCTGCAGATAGGAAAAATGAGATGTGTTTGTTGTTGCTTTCCTGAGAACATAGAAGCATGATGGAACTGTAGTCCCTTAAACCCATCAGTTACTACTCTTTAGTTTTAAGTTAACATCTTTCCCTTTATCAAAGTTTGTGACTGTACAACTGAGATTCCTCTATGCATCATCAAGCTGCAGGGTGGAAACTGCAAGTCAGCAGATTCTGTAATTTAAAGTTACCGAACGAACAAAAGCTCATTGGATATGTAAAGACAAAGCTGACAGCTAAATAACATTGGCAAATAAAGTAACAAGACTAAAGACTTTAAAAAAAAAAAAAAGAAAACTTGAGGTAAAGGGATGAAAACCATATTTGGATTTTCAAAGCACAAAAGTGAATTAGGAGAACACATTCGGCTGACACTCCTCCTTTCATGTGAAACTCACATACCTAATTTGCTACCTCGGTTAGCAACTCCTGAAATAATAGGAAAAGATTAGGAGAAGAGACTCCCTGATTAGTTTCATCTGAAAGGAATATAGGTCAAATTGCTCTCAGACTGCTCTGTGATGTGAACCAAAACTGTTCACACCGTGGACTGGAGACAATAGGGAGACCTGCTTCATCATCACACTTCTGGAAGTGCAGATGCACCCTTTCTCTGCCTGATCAGACCAAGCAAAACCCTCAATGATAACAATGAATGAAGAGACAGCTTCAGTCACTTTAAAACCACTTTGATTAGTTCTTTTAATAGTAGCAGAATTAATCACAAAAGAGAATGGAAGGGACATCTGGTCCAACCCCACTGCTCAACAGGGTCATCAAGAACTAGTTGCCCAGGACAGTGTGTAGACATCCTTTGCATTATCTGGAAGGATAGTGGCTCCACAACTTCTCTAGGACAGCTGTGTTGGTGTTGTTAACACTCACAGGAAAAAAGTGTTTCCTGATGTTCAGAAGGAACCTCTAGTGTTTCACTTTGTGCCCGTTGCCTCTGGTCCTGTCACTGGGCACCACTGGAAAGAGCCTGGCTCCATCATCTTTGCACCTTCCCCTCAGGTATTTTTATGTGTTGGTAAGATCACCCAAGCCTTTTCTTCTCCAGGCTGAACAGTCCCAGGACTCTCAGCCTGGCTTGATAGGAGAGATGCTTCATCACCTTTGTGGCCATTCATTGGACTTTGTCCAGTTTGTCCACTTGTACTGGGGAGCCCAGAACAGAATGCAGTACTACAAGTGTGGCCTCACCAGTGATGAGTAAAGGGGAAGGAAATGAATGAAGAAATGAAGAAGAAAATAATAAAATGGTTTGGGTTGGAAAAAGATCAAAGATCATCCAGTCCCAACCCCCTCCACTAACTGAGGTTGCCCAAAGCCCCATCCAACCTGGCCTTGAGCACTGCCAGGGATCCAGAGGCAGCCACAGCTACTCTGGGCAGTTTGTGCCAGGGCCTCACCTTTCCTGTCATCCCTTTAGGTGCTGGAAGGTACTCTAAGCTCTCTCTGGAGCCTTCTCTTCTCCAGGTTGAACAAGCCCAACTCTCTCAGACTGTCTTCATGGGAGAGGTGCTCCAGCCCTCTCATCAGCTTTGTGGCCTCCTCTGGACTCACGCCAACAGCTCCATGTCTGCTTTGTAGTGGACATGAGCTAGACACAGTACTCTTCGTGGGGTCTCATGAGAGGAGAGCAAAGCAGGGTGAAAAATTCCCTCCCTCAACCTGCTGGCAACACTTTTGACTCAGCCCAGGATACAGCTGGTTTTCTGGGGCTGCAAGAGCACTTTGCTGAGTCATGTTGAGCTTCTTATCCATCAACACAACCAAGTTCTTCTCACAGCTGTTCTCAAGCCTTTCTCTGCCCAGCCTGTAAATTGGTCTTTGAACTGGGTGTCTTTGGTTGGTTTTAGTGGTAAGGAAAAGACATTTTATCTCTGTACTGAGGTGAGTACATCTGAAGGTTACTGTAATGAAGAATTTTTTTTTCTTTGTCTCTTAGGGCAAACCTAAAAATCAATCTTCAATCGGCAGAATGAAACAAACTTCCACCTTGAACAAGCTTGGCAGTCTATGTTAAGTGTAATGACACTTTCCAAGGTATCTCAGACCTCTAGACTGCCCAGGTCCATTTCCTAAATGTCATCTTAGCAACTTCAATTATATACTGACGGCTTTGAAGCAGAACAAGGAATTTACAGTTAAGTTTGTTCTGTACACTGAAGCTAGACCTGGAAATTGTGAACTAGTGACACGCTGTTGTGCTGAGCAGACAAATCTTGAGTGTTTGAACTGGACTCTTTTTGTCTTTTCAGAAGAAAGCCTCTAGTCATCATGTTTCTATAAGTGGGATAATTTATTGCTATTATTCATACAATGGCTAGAGTTTTTTTCTGTTATACTGGAAAAATACTGATTTTCCTGAATTTACTGCACAATCACACCAGTAACAGAGATCAGTATTTGACCTGATGAGGACAGACTCTGTGATTTTCTAGAAGTATAAGTAGTCATGAATAATTTTTATCTTTTGTGTATAATATTAGCTCTAAATGAAAACTGATGTAAAGTAAGATAATAAAAATCCTTCTACAGTGTCTTACAGATTTCATTCAATATACTACACTTTCTAAGTCTGAAATTATGGTGGTTTTAGACATTGGCCTTTTCTGAGGAGATGCTGCAATCTCTGAAATTGCAGAGTTTTTAAATTTAAACCATATATGAAGTCCTGTATTTAGAGGTCAAATGCTAATGTAATAACCTAATTCATTACAATGCCCCTCATATATTGAACTTAAATATTTCCCAGCTTCTTTGTTTTCATTAGATGGAAGTTTAATGTTCTCATTATGAGCTAATACTCACAAGAGGGATCAGTGATGAAATGAGACTAATAAGGCCAATTGTACTGTTTAAATGAATGCAACAAAGCAAGGTGAAATTAATTTTTCTTAGGTGCTTAAGTTATAGTGAAAGATATTTCATTGAAGTATTAGTGACATTATGCTAATTGTTTCAGTCAAAGGTATTGTAGAGCTTCAAACTACACCAAATTTTGTGAATAAACACTTAGTGCCTACAGGAATAAATCCACTACTCACTGGAGAAGAGACCCAACAGCCTCCTAAGTGCCCTTGTTCTCTAGCTAAATTTGTACCAGATGCTGAGTGAAACTCTGGCTTAGGAAATAATGTCTGGAAGTAAGCCAGAAAAGAGGATGAAAATGTAGGCAGGAACTTTCACTAACCCTTAGCCTTGAAAGTTCTATCTTTTAATACATAAAAAAAGCAGTAAACTAATTTCAAAATAACAGCATATTATATCCTTACATTGAAAATTTTATACTTCTTTATGTAACAGGTTTCAATCACAAGTATTTAGGAAGTTACTTTCCAAGCCATTCTTTTTAAACTGGTTCATTTCTTTCTAAAACCCTTTGAAACCTTAGAGAAATTATCATTATTTAGCTCTACGGGATTCACATATTGGATGAGGGAATCTTGATGAGAAAACTAAATACAAATAAGCATGTCAATGAACTCCAGATGAGAAGTATATCAAGTTTTATCTACCTAAGAGCCAGTGGTGGAAAACATTCGGAAAAAGCTGCTTAGTGCACATTTTTGTAATCATAAGAATCAACGTGGTGCTTCTAGTTACATTACTGCTTTATCCTCTGAGAAATTACAGTTTATATGTACGGAGAAAAAAAAATAAAGGCATGCATGAGAAGGAACAAGAGAGATGTATTTACCTGAAAATTCATGGATTTGAGAATCTTCTACTTCAAACAGTAACTCGTCATGAATCTGGGCAATTAACCTGGAAAATTTCAATGACTTTAGATAACATATGTAAGAAACTTCTAACAGGGCTTTCTATTCATATCATCAACTAAATGTTGCTTGCATGATGGATATGCTAAAGTGAAAATAAACAGCCTAAGAAAATGAAAAAATCAGTAATGGAGTTAAATGAATTTTCACTCCACATATTCTGTAAAGAAAAAGGCCAGGATAAAAAAGCCACAAACTGCTTGATCTCTTAGAAATGTCACTCAGGGATTTGATGATGTGACAAGGTATTACTTAAACCAATTAGAATTTACAGAAAATTGAAAAAAAATTATAGACAGGCTATTTTTTGTTAATATAGCTTGTTTCTTTCTAGTTGAGCTGAAAGTAATGTGGTTTTACTAATGCAATTTAAGTCATTAGTGTGAGTACTTGGCTCACTCCTATACCTATATTAACTTCAAGTTGGCCAGTCCTGTCAAGGAAATAATCTCCTCATTTAATTGCAGAGTAGGTGTCCTCATGCTGACAGACACGTCAGTTGAACGAACATGCAGGCATAGATGTACAACCTGCTCTGTGACCTCTGCTACCAGGACAGTTGCCATCATAAGGACAGAATGTACAGCTGAAAGCAGTAACATCTGGAAAGCCATGCAACTATGTGTACCTGAGCTCCGCAGTTAGAGCTGTTTTGCAATTTATTTATACTGCTGCTTTCTTTTTTTCCTTGTATTAGTTCTATATTGATAGATCATATTGCATATAAACCGTGAGTTAATTGTTCAGTGCTTAGAGGATTAGCACACAAAATTGTTGGTTTCGGTGCAAAAGAACTTTCATAACAGAAATAATAAATGTATTTGATTCAAACAAGTCCACAGCAAAATAGATATAATCTAGTGTATATAAATTCCTGAGTGTAGTTCTCACTCGGGAAGGAAAAATACTGTATATCAGATTAGGCTGTATTCCTACTAGGTGTATTTTATTACTTCTTTAATTATTGTAGCCGGGAGTCTAAGTCATGAAACTGTACCACCTATTGCCAAATTGCTTTGCAATTTGTATATAACATTTAAATTAAATACACATTGAAGACTTTTCATAATACCTAGCAGTTATTCCAACAAATAACTCTTTACAAATGGCTGAAAAATCAATATGGTTACTTTTCACAGCTTTCAGGAAAATATCCTGAGATAGATTCACACTGCCTTAAATTACAGTGTGACATTGACTAACAGTGTGGTGAGCTCTAATAATAGATCTTAAATTATTAGTCACTTACAACACAGAAGCAGAGTGAAACAGATTAATATATTTCTAATAGGAAACTGGGACACAGAATACAAAAAGAAATATGTGAAAAGACCAGGATCATCTGTAGTGAGATAATACAGTTACACAAAAAGTTATCGCTTCCAATGCAAGTAAATTAATTACAGCAAGAGATTCCTCATACACATTGCAATGACATGTAAAAAGATATAATCAGAAAGATCTGTGAACATTAAGTATGACTGTACTGTGAATCAATGGAGTAAATGTAAATCATTACATTGATTAAACCGGCACAATAAAAGTGTGATAGACTGGTGATCATTTGTACCAGAGTAGTCTCATGGCTGTAGTCAGGTTTAGAGCACCTGAATATTCGAGGATTCTGAATATTCGAGGATTCTGAATATTTGGTAAGGAAAACTCCTTCAAGATTTCTTCTTTGTAAGAAGAGCTAACAATATACATTAAGAATCTCATCATAAATTTATCAGGATTTAGGAAAGGAAGAATTGGATTTTTGAAACCAATCAGCATTGGATCAAGTGATCACCTCATCTCCACAATAAAAGTAAAACTGTGTTCATGAAGAGCAGGGTTGGGCCAGAGGTCAGCGCTACCTTATGTGAGTCACAAAACCCGGGGAAGCAATGTGAACCAAACTCGAAACTATCCAAACTGTCTGGATAACAGACTTGACACAGCTCCACCAACCCAGTCCATCTACTGAAAGCAGCACAGCTATTTTTAGCTCAGGCCCCCGCTTCTCAGTGCTTGTCATCCTGAACAGCACAGGCTCTCAGCCCGGTTACACTATCAGGTTAACTGCAGAGTTGCAGAATTACATCGCCCCCATCTTAAACATCCAGTGACTAAAGTTCAGGACAATGTTCTGTCTGCTCAAATACAGATCTAGAAGTTAGTATTGCTGGTCCTTTTTCGAGCTACTCTCGTGCTAAGCAATGCAAATTCATTTAGATAATGGGGAAAACTCATCTCAGAGATGCGAGATCTAGGAAATAAGTATTTTTGATACACTTCTCTATTTTTGTATAAAAGATATTACGTAAATTTTAATTAATGCTAAACATGACTTCCTAGCTTGATGCTGTATACACTGTTTCCTCCTTAATTTTCATCAAACAAGTTAAATTTTTTAATGATCTGTTATCTCTTTTCCTTATCCACCCTGCAGGTTTACCATACAAAGCCACCTGCATTTTTTCAGGGTTATTAAAGCAATAACTTTCACACGCAACACATTGTTTCAATTTAACATCAATGCAGATGAAAGAAAAATCTAAGCAATTTATGTATTCAAAATTCATAGCTTTCACTATTCCCGCACATGCACCCAACACCCGTTGCACCTTGAGTGAAACATGTTTGAAAAAACCCTATGTGTGTGCTTGATAGCTTAATTGACTCATCTTCACTTTGAAGGAATATAGAAATAGCGATCTTCTCTCATCTCTCACTTAAAGGCATGGTAAACTAGATTATAGGCTGCGAACCAGGCAGACACTAGTATTTTTGTTGTTCTACAAATGATAAGAATTACTTTGATTAACAAGCTAATATTTATGAAATGTTTTCTTGATTGCCTGCAGATTAGGCATAATTTTTGATGAGTACACACATGATTTCTGCTACTCAGAAAAACCACCTGCATCTGAGCATGTAGTGTAGCATGGAGGAGATACTGCTACAACCTGTACCTTCAAGCGCAGAAATAATTCTCTGACTGCCAGTCTGAAGATTGCTTTTGACACCCATTTACTGTGCCCAGCACGATATCCTTCTGAAACTATTATTCTGGGCCACAGAATTTTAAAAAGAAAACATTTTTTAATACTCTCCAACACTACATTCATCATTATTCCAGTTTTCAAAGAAACAACACAGAGACTAAAATTCTTAGGCCTTCAATGGATCCACCCAGTTATCACTACTATATAATAATCATAATATTGACTTAATATATGCCAAAACCCCCCACCCTATCATCAAGAGATTGATGGGGTCTTATTCCCTCTTTACCATTAATAATTTTCTAGCACCTGGCCAGTTAGTCTAATATAAGAACAAATTAAATGTTGCCTGTTACTTTAAAGGAATATATTCTAGAGTTGGGTCTCTCCGTTCTAAAGTACAGAATTACAAGGTTTTCCATGCCTCCTTCAAATGCATTGCCTAGAAATAAGTATACTATAGAACTGACCTTAACAAAACAGCTATTACCCTATTGATGAGCAATTGTATTTCTTTACTATTAAAGGAAACATTTTATTTAAACTGCAAGGGAGCGTGCTGTGGCATGATGTGCTGCAGACTCTATGGTAGGAACATCCCATGGAGGAGGCAGTGCAGGACAGGGGAAAAAACAACCCAAGATTATCACAGTAGTCTTTCTTGGAAGCTGATTTTTATCAGCTATGGTTTCAGGCTGTTACAATGTGCCAAGAGATGCTCAAGCTAATTAAATTCATGTTCCTTCTACAGTCAGGGGCCAAGGTAGGCTCTGAGTTAGCTATTCCAAATTCACATCTGGACAGCCCTGACTCTATGCACTGACTTTACTTGGGTGCCACTTTCTAATACAGCCACCTACCTACATCAGAGACCTCAAGTTGGGAAGTCAGAGCAGCACTCTGTACTTTTTTGTGATACATTTTTGTATCATCAGGGAAATTTTTACTGCTGTTAACAGTACATACAAAGCATAATATGGTTTCATTTACCAGATAAGTCTGCATGAAGACAATACCAAATATAAACTGGAGTCTCCTTCTTTGGAGACATTCAAGATGAATCTGGACACGTTCCTATGATCTACTCTACATGATCCTGCTCGGGCAGAGGGGGTGGACTGAATGATCATTTGAGGTCTCTTCCAGCTTCTAATATTCTGTGATTAATTCCTAGAGAATAACTGCAGGTTAATTTACCCCACCACTTCAGGCAGGCAATCTGGACTCACCCCATGCCAGCTCCAAACCACTCAGAGCTCTCCTCAGTCTCAACTGCAGTCTCTATACACTTCCCTCACTGGAGCCCCTGATGGGAAGTCCAAGTGCAGGCAGCACAAAGGGTGGGAATGAGACAGGCCAAGCCCCAGGTGTAAGGTGATAAGGGTATCACTTAAAGCGTGTTTGAGAGGAGCTCACATAATCCACTGAGATAGCTGTTTAGAGTCTCAACACAACATAAATAGAAATGAAGTTTAAAATTGGGTTCATGGGAAGGCTTTAAATAAAAGAGGTTCCAATATAATGCATAATATAGATGGATTCAAGGAACTTAAAGGTCTTTTCCAACCCGAATGATTCTGTGATTCTATAAGGAATTAAGGGCACCTTATTCTAAGAACCAGGCTGAGAACCTAGACTGTAAAATTGTTTATGATGCTTCTGTTGGTTAGTTCTGCATCTTCAGAATAAAAATGCTGGGGCACCATCAGATTATGTGATATTGAGCTAGAGTACTCAATGGCAAACTTGCCATGAAAAGAAATAAACATTTTATTTCTAATTTGAAGAACATGCTGAGAATTAAATTGTAGCTGAACAAGAGACTTCCTAAAGCCAAAGGATTCTCTTTGGAGGAGCAAAAGAGATGAGTTATATGAAATCTATCGTGACTTATTTGTTTGAGCAAGAATTCAAGTAAACATAATTGTATAATGCATTACTTTACACCATGTTTATAGTTACATTTTTATGTAGGTACAATAAAAATGTATAAACATAAAAAAGTTACTGGAAGCATGCTACTTTAAAAGGGTATTAATGATTACTTGGTAGCACAATAAACATTTAGAAATAATTTAAGAATAATTTTTAAAAAGCACTATGTCCCTGATCATTGAAATAAATACTATTTTCTGACACAACAGTATTAACTTTTCTATCTCAAATATTAATATTCTTTTCTGTCATCTTCTGTTATCCTTTTTCCTGATAAACGAAATAATGATACCATTAATAACATCCCATTTTTTCATTTTGAATTTGAAACTTCTAAATGCATAATGGGAAAGTTCAAAATTGCAGGTAGAAGAATACATGGTTAAAAGTTTTATATATAATGATAAGTCTAGAAACACCTCCCAAAAGAGCGTAAAAGGTATTAAGCAGTTAGAAAAAAAATGCTAAAAGGAATAAGATATTTTGAAAAGAGATAAATGGGGGAATATTAAAAAAGTACATATCATAACAAACTGAAAGATGTTTTATGTCCTGTAACTGAAAAATAAGAAGTTAATGACTTGAAAATTTGAGAAATTCATACTTAATAAATTCCTACTCGATAAAACAGAGTACTGCTTTCAAAGGCATGGAATGAAACCTTGTCAGAAAAACACAGAATGGTTCCTCACATAGCTTAATATAAGGAGGAACTTTGAGGGTGACAGATTACTGGAACAGGCTGCCCAGAGAGGTTGTGGAGTCTCCTTCTCTGGAGACATTCAAGACCAATCTGGACACATTCCTGTGTGATTTAATCTAGGTGATCCTGCTTGTAGCAGGGGGGTTGGATTGGATGATCTTTCAAGGTCCCTTCCAACTCCTAACATTTTGTGAGTCTGTGATTTCAGGAACATTTAGAAACTATGACATACAGTGATTTTGCGGAAAGACATTTAAAGCTTTTTTGGAACTTGCTTATCCCCACAATCAGAGAAAGATGAGAATCTGCAGACAAACAAGCTATTGTACTACAAATCTTACACCTTCCTCCTGAAGCACCTGCTACTGGCAACTCTCAATGATACTGGACCAGATGGATGTTGGATCAGATTCTTCTTAGAAATTTCTATATTCCTTACACTAAAATGGCATTAATTTTTCCTACAAATACTACCAGTTACTTAATTGCTGCACAGTTTCCCCACAAAAGTAAACATATTTCAGTGTATATATATATATGCATATATATACATATGTATATGTACATATATATATTTATATCACCACATAGATGTTACCTGAATCTACTTCTTTCAGTGTTTCCATAATACAGATCAAAAAGATATTAAAATCTTAAAATTTTAACTTAAATAATTCAGCTAAGTTACAAAATTTGTTTTCTCAGCAGCTACATCATTAGGAGCAGGAAGCTGAACAGATAGTTAATTAAAGAGAATAGAATTTTCATGTATACCCAAAGTGTTTTTAAACATACCAATTCAAAAGGTGACCTACAAAAGGTTTTGATAAACAAAGATTATTAATTTGTGTTGAATGACCCATTTAAAGAAACATTAAAAAACCCTGCTACATCATGAATGCCCTTTTTAGCTGTTATATTTAAACACATTAAATACATTTAGTCCTTTCTAGAAAGAATAAATCATTCTGACTTGTTCTGGCTCATTACACATCAAGTGTTCAGGTAACAGTTCACCATCTTGTTGATACATGCAAAATACTGCTTTGAATGCTTGAGGAAAGTAATGATTTTGCTGTCACAGCATGCCTAGAAATGTCATGTTATTTGGCCACTTCGAGAAGAAAAGAGTGGAGCAGCAGCTATGGAGAGCTCACAGCCCTTTCTGACACAGCAAGATGATCTTGGATGTTTCCATCTGCAACTGAAACAAAGGTATGTGTCTACAAAATAAAAATCTTATTCTCCTCTCAAGCAGAATCCAAAGATTTTATCTTTTCCTTCTCCTTCTCTGGTATTAGGCTAAGGATAAAAGTTGACAATCTTGCTAGAGTTAATCCTTTAAAGCAGATCTGCAACCATATACTTGGAAATGTGGGCAGAGTATGAGGAAAATTAGCATTTGCTTGAAAATCCTGGATAACTGCAGCAGAAGAAACATGAGTAGAACAAGTTATTTAATTCTTGAAGAAACAGAGAAAGACATAAGATTCCAAGAATTATAGAAAATCATCAAATGTAGGAGCAGCATTAAGCCGTTTACTGAATGGATTTGGTTGAAGCTATGATGTAATAGAATATAGAGTCCAGCACAGGGCCACCAAGATGATGAAGGAAGTGGAACACCTTCCTTATGAGGACAGGCTGAGGGAGCCGGGTCTCTTCAGCTTGGAGGAGGAGACTGAGGGGTGACCTCATTAATGTTTATAAATATGTTAAAGATGAGTGTCAGGAGGACAGAGCCAGGCTCTTCTCAGTATTGGCCAGTGATAGGACAAGGGGCAGTGGGTCCAAAATGGAACATAGGACGTTCCATCTGAATATAAGGAAGAAATTTTTCACCGTAAGGATGACAGAGCACTGGAAGAGGCTGCCCAGGGAGGCTGTGGAGTCTCCTTCTCTGGAGACATTCAAGACCAATCTGGACACGTTTCTGTGTGGTTTAACCTAGGTGATCCTGCTCAGGCAGGGGGGGTGAAATAGATGATGTTTCCAGGTTCCTTCCAACTCCTGACATTCTGTGATTGTGATTCTGTGATAAGAAGTTGGTTTCATTAGGATGTCCTTTTGTATGTATCTGAGAAATTATAACCAGTCAATAAAGTACTACATGTTTGAATCCCTACACACACCATATAAAAATGTCTCTAGGTTCTCCTCTGTAACTAAAGCTGAAGCCACCTCCAACAAATGAATCATTTGTGTCTTAACACGTGATTTGTACATGAAAGAAAATACAGGACACATAACACAACACGTGTTGCTGGGATGATTAGAGTTGTTTCTTACTAATATTGCTGTTTGTGTAGAAGCGAGCTGCATTTACAGCTCAGCAACTCAGAAAATCATTAGGTTGTTTAAAGTGTTTGTTCCTTGTAGCAAGACATACAAAACCTCCAACATCCACTGCAACTGGAAAGCAGCCGGGGCCAGGAAAATAAGATCATGATATTTCCTTTTATTTACTGGTAGCCCCTCCTTTTTGGATTTTTCATTTAAACGTGGCCTGTTGATGAACCTGCCTCTCTAATTTGGCTCTGGACATGCTGAGAAGTAAAGCTATGTGTTTGTGGCACAGGTCCAGGGCTGAAGGAACAATAAAACGGTGAGAAAGCGGAATTGCTGGATTCACACCAAATTACTCAGTAGTTATGTAGATTTGTTAAATTTAATTTGCATGTTGTTGGGATACTATCATCTTTAATGACTTTCTGAGAAGTCCATGTAGCATCAAGGAGACTCTGGGTAACATCAGTCAATCTTCATCTTACAAGCTGATAACTTTTACAAGAATTGCTATAGGCAGCAGTTCTTCCACAAGTGGCCAGTATCCTATCCTTCTTTCTTACCAAGTTTCCATGCATCTGACACTGCAATAACGTTTTAAGCACAGAAAATAACTACAGTTGCCCATCTGAGTTCACCAAGCACCTTTCCAGTCTCATCAATTCCATAAATCTTTCAGCTGCTGGTGTATGCCTTGATTTAATTTCAGAAGTTTCCCTGCTATCATCTGCCTGCAGGAAACATTGTGGGGAGGTTTTGTGAACAGACAGGTAAAAGCCGGCATTTGAATAATTTATGTCAGCAGCACATTTTCAGTAAATAACTTGGCCATCAGTGGCAGAACAGCATCTTAGCAAAGATCTATGTAATATGGCAGAAGTCTGAAGAAAGCATTTTGATTACTCCTCAGTGCCACACAAAATTCAGATATTGACACTGATGCCAGTATGCCAGTAGCTAACCCATACTAATTATTAGTTCCTTATCATATGTCTTGCACTTAATGCTAATTTTCTCCATTTCTGTAAAATTATTTCCAGGTAGTTGACTGACTCTACATTGTCACCAACATAAACCACTGAGCTGGTATTTGAATGAAAGAATGAAGAAACACAAAGAGAAAAACGAGACTGCTAGCTGACAGGGCAGTCATTGTTTAGTAACAGTGGAATACACTGTTTCATCAAGAATGGGTCTCTGATGAAGCATCATGAAAACTTCACTTGATTACATTTCCCTTATTTCCAAATGTAGTATCATGCATGCAAACAATAACTGAGGATCTACTGGCTACTAGTCAAACAAAAATGAAGCTTCATACTGTGGGGTGAGAGCTTGCTTACAGCTGAACAGCTTACAGTGCATGCAGAGTAGCGGAAAAGACTGCAAACATACCAGGAAAATAACAGCACAAACTGTAAGACCTTATGTAGTTGTTTGGGTTTTTTCTTTTCAAGGTAAGGAAGACAAGGTGTTGGGTGTTGGCCCCTACTTTGCTATGCCTTATAGGTATATATATATGCCTTATGCCTTACTGTCACCCAGTGCAAATGTGGGGTTCATAATCACTTCTAAAGCTTATATAAAATATATTTCTCTTTGATATACTGTCCAAAGTGAAAACCCTGTTTCCAAAATTAGAAGTTCTAATAGCAAAAAAAAGTACTTACAAGGGGGTGAAGATAGAAGAGATAGTAGTGTGCTATCTTTGGACTGCATATGATCAGATGTGAAGATAATGCGAGACTGATTATTTTTCTCATTTTGGAAGAGCTACCGTGCATTCCTACTGTTACATCAAGAGCACCAATTATGTACCCACTTCCTTTTAACAATATTTTTCAAAGTGCTTTAGAAAAGATGTTAGGATCATTATCCTGACTTGACTGATAAGAAAATCAGGAAACAGACCACTGAAAAAATAACTAACTGTATATCACCTGTCAGGAAAGTAGAAACACAAATTTTCAAGTTTCAGTCTTGTACTCTTTTGGCAAGCCCACAGCAATGCTTTCAAATGCCTGAGCCACCATCAAACCAAGTGAGTGTCTGCAGAATTTAAAAAGGCACTGATTGTGCTTTTCTGACAAGCCTGTCTTGGTAGCACCCACTAAATATTACAGCAAGGAGCCATTAGTGACTATTAAAAGGCTTTCCTTTATCAAAGCCATCCAGTTGTTAATGGCTGGCAGAAATTAAAAATTCCAGTTTAAAAAAGTCTCCTTCTTTTAGATGCCCTTGCAGTTGGGGTCCTTCCCAGCTGTGGATAGGCCGCATTACTTCTCAGGTCTCGTGTAGCTATTCCCCTATGCTTTCACAACACGAGGAAAAACACTTCACCACATGCGTTACCTCCTTAGCCAGTTGGTGACACTACTTCTCTAAAAGAAACAGGAGTTGGACTTGATGAACCTTATGGGTGCCTTCCAACTCAGTATATTCTACGGTTCCGTGATTCTAATTACTTTTGAGAAAGGACAACACAAGTAAAATTTTATGCCTAGAGAAGAAAATGTTCACAAGTTGTATCAGACATGGCATTAGTCACAAAAAACTTTGGCTTTCTCAGAATTACAATGAAGAGCTAGCTACTGAACCTAGAGATCAGTGTCTAGGTAGGAACTGAAGTAAGGACTATGTTCTTTGTCCTCTCAGCACCTCCACTTGCTCCCTTCAGTAAAGACTGCTGGCTGCTTGTTCCATAAGACAGCTGCTCTACGGCTCATCTAACTCAAAGTTACACCTGCTAAAGAAATGTTCAACCAGACCACAGCTGCCAGATTCTGGCCTCTTCCTACAATTAAGGCAGCAGAAAGAATTATAATCAGCTCAGAGAATCTGCTCCCAAATGCACAGTGCAAATCATTACAGCGCATCATCCAATGTTTAAGTACATAGATGTATCACGCAGTATCTCCATCAAAGAACCATTTCTCAGATCAGATTTATACTAGAAGGTCATGAATATTTTTTTGTAATAGTTGAATACTATTTTGTTCAAAAAGATGCAAGAACAGAGATGCAGAGTGTTACTCTGAACAGGTTTTATTTTTAACATGAGGGTGACTCTAGCTTTGAATTTAACACATAAAATTTATATTTGTAATTATAAACTACATTTTGAAACACTGGCCAAATAAGACAACACTGCTATGTATAAATGCTACACACACAAACATACACTGAGTATTTATAGCGTTAGATATTACATATGATTGCAAAGTCTACTGGAAGGCCAACTATTTGTACTGTCCTAAATTCCCACTGGAGTCTTTAATACAAGATTGCTACAGCTAATTTTTATGATGTCCACTCCTGGATGGAATAGAAACACTGACGTTCTGCACTACTCACTACATCTGTCTTTATTTGAACTTCTACTGCAAAAATTTCTGTTCTACTTGATTGTTTACTATGGCAATGCAAAAGATGAGAGATTCCATTTTCTTTGGGGTTTATTTTCTGCATGTTAGCCTTCAAAGTATCTTTCTATTGCAGCAAATAATAATGCTCACTGACTCTCTGCACCATCCCCTCTTATTCTTTATGACAGGTAAACTAGACTTCATTATTTTTCCAGTGGCATAAAAATCTTGAGGACACTGTGATCTCCTACCCAGCTGTGAGTACTTACACCAGAAGACAATCATGATGACCTAGCTTTTCCTCAGCAAAGGAAAGCCATCTATACAAGAATAAAAAATTTCATTTATTTTCCTTGAGCACCGGTTTCCTGATTCCTGTTTTTTTTCCCAGCCCATTGAATGTTCAATTCCCACTTTACAATACACTCAAAATACAGGAAGGATATGACCAGTGGGCTTGATTTCAAAGATGCAGAACTACCACTGAAGTAGATCTGACTGAGTTTAAATGGCCCCAGGGCATTTCATCACTTTGGGATGGATTTACAAATCCAACCACTTCAGCACAAAAATATAACTTTGAATGTATAAAACCATCTCACAAGTCCTTGTTTGTTAAAAGATTCAGAGGCTTATGCTGTAATTCTACAGCTGCTTAAAATGCCCAAACCACATTAATTTAAAACATTTTTTTTAAAAATAAACAAACTTTGCAATCATTCATTACTAACCTGGCTGTTAAAGTTGGAGAAATGACAACAGAGGTAAAAATCTCCACCATAGCCATTTTACAAAGGTCAGCAGCAGATCCTGTGAAAAAGAGTGCTTTTAATTTAAAGCATGCAAAAGAAAAATGTTCCCCTTGAACTATGGTATAGGAATTGAAAACAACCAAAGATTTTGAACTATAAGAATCTAGCAGATTCAATTCATGCAATATGCGAAACAGATCATAAGATCAATAAATAACAAATAAACAATTACATTTTAATTAAACCATGAAGGATTAATATTAAATCATGTGTTAATTAAAGGTGAATTTGTCAGTCATGGCCATGAGTCGAAAACTTCCTTTCTATAAAAAATGTCTGAAACTATCTAACTCTACATTGGAATTAGAATGTACCTATAAATCAATTAAAATGTAATGTCACAAAAGGTTAGAACGTTTTTTCAGAGTTACATTTCCATTTGAAAACTTAATGTTATACTGTTTTATGTTTTCATGTGTATGTAATGTATATTCATTACATTACAGCATTAAGTGAAGTGGTGCATAAATAGTGTCATGTTATATAATAGATTACACATTTCTGGTGACAAAGAGGCAAAATGATTCTCCAGGCCCGAGGTTTGATGAAGGGGTCTCTTCAGAACTATGCATTTAATAGTGATCTGTGTGTCTAATACATTTTACATGAAGATTTACCAGATGAAATACAGAAAAAAAATCTTTAAGTAAGGATTGGAAGTCCTCATTCTGTGTCCTCTCAGGTATCCTAAATGTGTCGACCACAGACATCTTTTCCACACCCCATAACTCAGTGAATTTTTAATTCTTCCAAATTGTCTAGCTGCCAGAGTAGGAATAAAGAGCATCCAGGTAGGCAAATGGTAAGAGTAGTCTCCTGGGAGAGATCTAAGAGATCAACCACATAGACTCAACATCTCTTCTTTCTTCATAGTTTTCTGTGACAAACCACAATCTCTGAATCTCTTTTACTCAAACTATATCAAGTGCAGATCCATCACTAATTACTGAGCTGGCTATGTCTAATTGCAAATTTATCCCCAAATATCTATCTTGCTTTCCTGTTCAAATTATGTGCCATATTGTGTTAATATAAAACAAAAAAGGGACACAGTGACATAGAAAGTAGAAAAGATGTTTCGGCAAAGGTCAGGGGACCTTCTTAGCGATTGTGAGAAGAAAACCAGACAATTGAGTTTTTAACCATCATAATACCTATGTTCTATATGTATTCTTCATGAAACAATGCAAAGTAATAAAATAGATAAAAACTCTGAAACTATTTTTCTTCTTCTGAGATTTGATTTTTATATTAAAAATTAAATATTTTAAAAAATTCTTCTGGCTTTGCCACAATTTTTAAAAAGTTTAACAGATATAGCTTGCTTTATAAACACTATTTTGATTATATTTTCCTGACCAGTTCTGCTGAAATTTTAAAAAAACATTCCTCAAAGTTAACATGATAAAATAACATAACAGATCAGATACTGGTAGATGGTGCTCTATTATTTTCCCAGTGCATTTGGAATTTACAAACCAGCAAGCTCACAGAGTAAATTTCTTCCAAATAAACATAACAGTTTTCAAGATTAATAAGTCCTTAATAAAACACATGTAATGTAACACTTTTCAAGATTAATAATTCCTTAAAAAACATATGCTTTTCTCTATAATGTTATCTAGAGCTGAATTAGAGCTGTACATTGGTAAAAAATATTGAATTGGGAAATACTCAGAGAAAAAAACTCTACAAAAGACCAATGCAAATCCAGTTGTAGTAAGGTAAAGTTAGAACTCTTAAGTTTCAATATTATCATGCATCAGCAGAAGCCCTCTGCTATCAGTTGCTGCTTCCACAACCAAAACGTAAATAGCTTAAATTAATGAACTATAATATATTATTTAACTATATACCATATTAATATATTATATTAATAATATGACTATATAATATTACATATTATATATTATTTTATATATAAGTATAGACCACATAAATGTAGTTTTAATGTCTGATAAAACCTTTTAGCATAATTAGAAAATTTTTACAGTCTTTAAATATTATCTCAGAGATCAAATCCTGAATCTAAAAAATCCTTGTAGTCTAGAAGGAAATTCTTAATAGATTTGGGAATACTGAATACTGTAGAGTTTGTAATCCTTGCTACATCACATCTTCTAATATTCATGTTTTGAAGAGCAGAAATACTACTTTTCACCAGATCTGACCTCTGGTATTACTTGAACCAGAAATGAAATGAGATAACTTTATTATTGTTGGTTATGATAGCTATAAGCAAGTGTTTCGTAGACAGTCCTGTGAGCTTTGCCTCAGCTCCAAGCTCTTTGGACAGATGGACATAAGCAAGTGCTGGTCACAAGGCCACGTAGCTTTATTAATGCCACCCTTTACACTCAGCAGGACTCACTGTATTAGTTCAAGCATTGTGCCTTCAACTGGACAGGGCTCTTGGCCGGCTGGATGAAACCCCGGTAAATTGAAGACAAGTCTCTCAAGAAGGCTGTAACCGTGGGCAGGCCTGTCTAAACCTGAAAGCTTTGCTACAGATTTTAAAAGGATATTTTAAAATTCTATATTTGGGGGCTTAATCATCTTGATCACACTTGATCACACTGTTATTCAAGGAACAAGGTCTGTACATGTCCTTGCAGAGATAGTTCTTAAATTCAGTTACTGATTATAAGGAGTGTCAAGCACGACGTAAATACTTCAGTCATTTTTAAAGTAAAAGCTTAAAATTAATAACATTTTGAGAAGAAAAAAGAAAAACCCCAAATGATCCTTTTGAAAAGGAAAATTAAAACAAGCATGCCATCACCATGTCTAGAAAGCCCTTTTTGTTTGCCTGTAAATTTTACTCTTCCAACAAAATCCAATGAAAACCCTCATCAAATATCACCATCATCCAAATAAAAAAATTATTCCTCAAAGGGGTAACTTTGTAGGAGGGATGCTGGTTTTGGACTGCCACCCCAGATGCTACTTTATTCTTCTGGTGGCTAAATTCTGTACAAGACTGAGGACCAATCGATTTAAACAGAGCATGCTAATGCATCGGATTAACTGACAGCTGAGCACTTTACACTGATTTTTACATTTCCAACCTACATGGTAAATTTGCCATGTTTTCTTGTGAAAAGAACCCCACCTTTTTTCTTGCTCTCCACAGAGTTTAGTTTGAATGTTCCTTACAAAGAATGAATTGGGTTTCAAAGCAAATAATAATAATGTACAATTCTTGCAGTAGTGTATATTTCTTAAACTGAAGGTATCTGGCAAAATAAAAGCTAGAATCTGTAAGCAGCATGATCAGCAGAAACCCTTTCGAAGTAGCAAATGAACAAAACCAAAAGGGAAACGTGTTAAGACAACAGTACCTCTGAAGCACTGAGTTCTAGATGGTCTCTCTGTACATAGTTCATATCTATAGCTGTATTTAAATATCAGAGAGCCCTATAGTGTATCTAGAACATTTCCTGATTCTCTTTACTGGTAATTTTCAAGTTAAAATAATACATTGCTTAAACTTCTCTTTTAATGCCTCAGTAGTCTAGTAGATTCTCAGTAGTTTTTCAGTAGTCTAGTCTACTGAAATATTCATTCTTTAGAGATTATCAGAGCTGTTGAGCACTAAAGATGAGCACAGGTGGACATGGGTAAGTAGAAGATAAGCACACAGTTTTTTTTACCTTGAACAACAAAATTGACAGCCTGCCTCTCTGCTTGAGTGCGTAGTTTGTAATCCTGTGCATTGATATTAGCCAGTGGTCTTCTACGTCCCATTATAGAAACCACATAACCTTGTAGGATTAAAATAGAAATTAGTACTTTTAGAGCAATTAAAATTAAATTTCAAAATTTCTTTTTGAAGATAATACGGATTTTTGTAACTATGCGCTGCTTGAGTCAATTTAATGTTTTGCCCTCTGAAAATAGTTAGACCCTCTCTTATTTAAATCTTAAACTTATATTGTATTTTTAGCTTAAGAATTTTTTAATTCAGATAATTGTTACATGTTATACAAGGAAAACTTGTATAAACTGTTCATTAAAGCTGTATATTCACTAAGAAGGGCTACTGATATACCAGAAAAATCTCTCTGTGGGAGATGAAACTATAAATACCTAGCAAAATTAGCTATCCATTAGCAGCCATAATTAGACCTTTCCACGCAATGAATGTTTTACTTGGGAATAGCAAAGTAAAATCAATTTTTACAGTAATTGAATCATTAATGAATATTTCCCAAAGTTATCAAATAGTTTTGGGAAACAAAATCCCCAAAGTTCCAACTTTTTTTCTCTTTAACCCCAGTGCGGTATGAAAAGAAGCACATGAAAACACAGTTAAAGCTTTATGTTAGGATTAATAATGTATTTTACCAAAACAACCATTTTGGCAGGCAAGTGAGAGGAGTTGATAAAATAAAATAACATGCACAAAACCTTATCTCAGTTTATCTTCAAAACTAAGTTTCTTTTTCTGAATCAGAAGTGGATTAACAAGAAAATTATTAAATAACATTGTCCTGCTGCAAGCTTTTTTTGAGCTTGTACAACTAAAGCAGATTGTTCTTCTACTATCAATGATTAAAACAAGGGTTGATAAGTGGGAGTGAGAGGAAGAGTAAGTGTCTATTAGACAAGTAGGTCCTTATACCAGTCAAGGGCATTAGTTCTGACACTCTTGTCTACTCAGCTCACAACCCTGATTCTTCGTTACAGAAGCCTAGCTACTGAAATTCATTCACCTCTAATAAAATAATGCTACATTATTTTAAACAGATCACAGAAATAGGTAATAAACGTGAAATATTTTTCTGGATGTTTCGGTGGGCTTAATTACAGCTGAAAGTTTATTTTCAGTAACTTCACTTCTATTTATTATTATTAATGAAGGAATGCAATTGTGTGACGCAATGACAGTTCATGCTTATGGTAGATGTACAAAGTAGGAATACTGTCATTTCCATGACTGGAAATCAGTTATATGTTTCTATCATGACACTCACAAAGATGAGTAATATTACATTGCAAGTTTACTATTTATTGTTACAAAATGTTTTGGTACAGTGCACTGTACCAAGAAACAAGACACATTTTGACAGTTCTGGTAATAAGCTTTTAAAACAAAATATTTCAAGCAGCTGTATTTTCTTTCCACAACTTACTGCACTCCTAGGCTACACCAAACATAAACGAATGTAGAGTAACAACAAATGTGATACAAAAAGTTTGCAGCTGCTGTCTCCAGAAGCACTCTGCACACACCTGCCATCACAGATTTCACCTGAACTTCAAGAACGTAAATTCTAAGTGATACAAAGAAAGAATATAGAAAAAAACCACACTGGATCTGCAAAGTGGCTCTTTGACTAAATGTCTCAACTTCAACAGTCCAGCAGCCATGCAGCATATTTATTATGTAAAAGATTCCTTGGGCTTTTTTGTGTTGGACTACATTATATGTCAAAATGATGTAGTGCAACTTGACGTTGAGTAAGGTTCACTCTGAGAATAGATGTCTTATTCTGTTAGGATCTTTTTTTAGGAAAAGGCAGACAGGTTTAACTAGCTCCTCTTAGGTTTAAAAAAGAAAATAAAAATCCTATTCACCAATAAATTATATTCCACCTTTTATTCTTGTACTATAACTCTCTGTTTTTTGGTCAAGCTGAATCTTTGTCTTCACCACTATCACACAATGCTGATCAGTAAACAAAATATGCTTACAGGTTTTGGATTACCTTTATTTCGGCACCGTTCAATGGTTTTCTTTGTAAATTCATGTACTTTCTTGTATTTTTGCATAAAACTCTCTATAAATTGGCTGGCTTGAAGAGGTGTAATTCCAAGGCAGTCAGCAAGACGTTCTTTACCTGGTGGTAAAGAAATTATCTTTATTATACACTGAAGCAAAACTGAAGATGACTATATACAATAGTACTGCTACACTCATAATCACTGGAATTATTTAAACTACTTAGGTCTATGAAAGAGGATGGATCTGATCTACTACAGTCATATTTCAACAGAGGCAATGTTTGATTTCAAGCTTGAATGTTTTACTGAAATTACTGGATTAAGAATATACCTAGTAAGAGGCATATAAGTATGCAATTAAGAAATTCCCAGTTATAATTTATATTTTATAAATTTATAAGTTTATAATTATAGCAACCATAGTGTGGTTGAAATCTCTTTATTCACAGAATAACGTTATTGCTTTAAGTATTAGTTTACAAGTTCAGAGTTGAAATCTGCAAACTTTGAGGAGCATGTGAAGAACTTGAAGCCCATTTTAGATAAACACAAATGGGAATAATGATCTTAAAAAGGATGGTTGAGTTTAGCTACAAGTTTTAGATTTAGTGTAGAAGTCACAGAAAAACTTAACTGCTGAAGCAATCAGACCAGGCAGCCTGATTGTCAAACGGCAGTTAGGAGTCTGAGTCGCACGGATTTAATGTCCCCTCAATGTCTCTAAAAATCTGGGTCCAAGTTGTGAGATAAAATGGTTGGAAAAAGAAAAATATGAAAATGAAATGCATTTCAACAGAGAGAGAAAGTAATGATAGCTTTTGGATCGGATAGAGATGCACAATATATATTATCATGGTGGAAAGGTGGAAGGTGGAAAAAAGCTGAATACTGTTTTCAAGAGTGTGAAAACATACAGTGAGCTACAGTTTAAACACATTTATAAACCAAACAGTTCCAGCAGAAGTAAAACATACATCAGCTTTAGTCATATGAGGTTTGAAAGACAGATATATTTATGTCAGCTAAACAGCAACACAAAACCAGCCCTGTGTCTCCAAATAACATAAACTGAGAGGTGATGTCTCACGGCACAAAAAGCATAGAATAGTTATTGCCACAGTAATACTGTCAAGAAAAATTATCTAGCATTTTTGAAAGAGAGATTTCAGCCACCTAAATGCCATCACTGTCAGCCTGGTGTGCATTTTCAGAACAATTCTGTAGCATTTTGTTCTCAGTTATGCCTGGATGTGCACTGGGCTATCCGAGCACCAGTCTGGACAAAGTGCCAGTAGAAGAAATTCACAAGGCACCAGGATGACTCCTCCTAAGCTATTATAGTCTGTACTTTCATTTGACATCTAATTAGTTTGAGTTTTCTTCCCTGGTCAACAACTGAAAAATCTATCTGCTAAAGCACATACTGTTCACAACTAGGAGACTGCTGTGGCTTCCTTAGAGAACTGTAACATCTAAGTTTGTCCACGTTAGTTGCCTAAAGATCTATTGATAAGACAAAGTATTTACATTAAACATGTAATGAAAGCCACAAATTCAGTAAGGAAATCTGAAAGGTTCCAGGGAAATGCAGTTTCTGGGAAGCAAAAAGAGGGGAAGGTACAGCCACATAGTTGTGTTAGATCACGTTGCACAACATGGAGCACAGCCTGTGCAAAGGAGCACTCAGAGTGGACTAGAGATTCCCTGAGCACCCTTTCCTTGGGCTACCTGTGCCACGGTGAATTGTTAGCAGCAGCCTAGGAGTTTTAGTGCTCTCCATTCTATAATATCTTCTTGCAAAACTGAAAATATCATTAGTTTCTCTACTTTTCATTTAAATACTTTAACATCTCTCTGGTTCAATTCAAGGCTTCAACATGCTGCCATTGAATGGAATTGATGTCTGACTTTACAGATGTTTAAAGTTGTCTGTGTTTTAGCTTTACAAGATGCCTGGCACAGAAGCAGGTGAAGAGAATTGCTCCAAAGCATGCAAAAGACAGTAATACTCTCATCCCTTTCAATATTTGGTGTATTTATTAAACTACCAACTTCTAGATGATGACACTCTTATTTCTTTATTATACCATTTTCTATCCTCCAGAACTATAGAGAAGACCTTGAAAATATGAACCATGAGTAAAGCTAAGAAAACAAAAAGGCAAAAGATTACTGTTTGCTATGTGAAAGATTTTCAGTAACTCCTGTAAGCATAGTACAGACAAGCTCCTCAGGGAATACTTCTGCATTTTTCAACCTCAGTTGAAAAATGTGAAACAAATAAGCAATATTCACACTCTTCTGTTGTATCAAAATGCCTCCTTAATGGAAAGTTAGATGTCTTTTGGAGGAGAAAAACTGTGGGTGGAATTCAGACAATTTCAGGTATATAACAACTATTTTTTGTCAGTCCAGTTTCCATCTAAATAGGTTAATGGTGTCACTCCATGTTATGTCTTAATTAGGATTTGATCACACTGTTAATGAACTGAAACATCTTATTATCTTTCAGGGGCTTCAGCTGTTCTCATTTGGGAGAGGAAGACAAAGCACAAAGGGAATGGAGGTACTTCAATCAGGCGCTGCTGCGCTGCAATATTTAGTGACTGCTCCAAAGCACACGAGGGAGTGTCAGTACTCAGCTTAACTTCATCATCTACGCTCTTGTTGTGGTTTTGCAACAGATGAACCCAGGACTATGCTCTATAGAATGAGTAGCCAGGTTCTGTTGAGGGAGGCTCTGACTCTAGCAACTGAGGCATTTCCTTTTCTCCTCTCACTACATAGAGAGCTACAGGGCATTCAACCCATGGTGATTCAGTCTGATTAAGTCAGGCATCTGTCTGTTCCACTCAGAGTGAAGGGAACAGATAGGAAATATGTAGCATCTCCATGGACTGAAGAACAGGATGCTAATGCTTGCATTTTGTAAAATAATCTAGTAAAAACATTCAGGATAGAAATGGGAGATTTCATCCCAGTCTCAGCATGGGGAGGTCTGAATTTACAGGTGTTACCACACCAGCAAAAACTTTCCAAACAGAAACGCAGTTTAGAAAGCCAACATTGATTTATTCAGTGCTGGTTCATGGGGGATCTCTCCTCCCAACATGCACACCTAGCCCACAAACACATCCATATTCTCAAAACCAAGGTCACAGTTAAATAATAGTTACCTGTGCTACAAAACATGCTATAAAAAGTTTTTCTTATTTCCCATTGGTCACATTGCTCGTATATTACATTTACCAACTATTCTAATTGGGCAACAATATTGTACAACTTCCCACTTCCACCTTGCCCTTGGCACCCATCCTTGAAGGCATTCAAGCACCATCTGAAAACAGTCCCAGGCAACTGGCTCTAGATGTCTCTGCTTGAGGATGGGGGCTGGTTCTGATCTGATGACCTGCAGAGCTCCCTTCCAACCTCAGCCACTCTATGATTCTATAACTGTGTTTCATGACAATATTAGAGTTCTTTTAATTTCATTGCAGATATTCTCAACTCTAGTTATTCTCTGACTGATAAAATGCAAAGCCCACACAAAATTAAACTAATTTTACATCAATATCAAGTATATGCAAAATCAGAGTAACCTTTGTATATGTCAGTGTAGCTGCACTGATTAATAATTTTGATATTGGGTAAATCATTTAATAATCCTTGACAAAAATGAAAATGTAATATTTTGATATTCTGACATTCTTTAGAATGTCAGTCTACCCATATAAGAAGTTCAGTCTACTTATATAAATTATGTATTAAATATGAATCTACTGTAGCTTCATTGTGGGTTTTTTTTCCTAAGAACACCTACCTGCTCCATAAACCACTGAGTAAACTACACGTTTCGCTTGCTCTCTATCAGCCTGTTTCACTTGTCCACTAGGAATCCCTTTCCTAAACAAATAAACAAGATTAAAATAATTTCAGTTAAAGCTAACTGAAGTTGTTATCCCCACAGAAAATATATTTAAAGTCAATAATCATTTAATAACTATAAACCTTTAAGACATGAAAAGAAGCACTTAAGGGCTTTTCTCTTTACCCAGGAATGCACAACTTCTTTACAAATTTTTTGTGTGAAAAGTCCATACTACATAAAACTCTATTTTAATCTTCATATTCTCCTTTTTTTTTCTAAATCAAATTCTTGGCTAAGAAAAGTTTTACTACTATATTATCAGTTCTTCAGGTTGAAGAAGATTCAATATTGACCCACGAGAAAAATGAGTTCTTTCCAGCAACAACAGTTCTTCAAGACATTATATAGAGAATCAAAACATTAAGTCTGACCTAAAGCTTATTTAAACAAAGGTTATCTCAGAGCTTCACGCATAAGAATATCCAACATTTTATCAAGAATAATGACTAATAAAAGCATGCACTGAGTCTTTCCTTATGTCTTGCAGAGCTTCACAATAAAGATGTTTTATAAACCAACAGCACTGCCTAACTAACGAGTGGAGCTAGTTTACTCCACGCAAAATATCATCCTTCCCTGGTCCCATTTACTCACCAACTGATGTAAACAGTCCTATCAAAGGACTAATGGATAGCACAATTTGCAAATAAAAGGGACTCTACCCTGCCTATCTGTTCCTTACCTAAAAGTATCTTCAGAAAGAATGCTGACATTATTGACAGTTGACAACACTAAAGAATATTAATCATTTTGTTTAAATGGAAGTGCATTGAGGGAACCTTGATCACCTACTCACACTCTGAAAGCAAACATACAAACTGTATTCTGAAAATAGATTAATTGCTGTTAGCAAAGATGACATATGGATGAATTGTCTCATGAGGCCATTCATGATGATTTGGTTGCATTTTTAAAAGCAAAGTTTGCTATGCTTTGTTATGCAAGGGTTTTTTTTGACATGAAAGATATTTTGTCATCAAGATTTGGGCTGACAAGCTAGGAAAATGGGCTTTTCTTTCCTTGTTTTAGGCTAAGAAACACAAAGGACCTAATAATCTAATAGTTTTTTCCATCTGTAATGAAAACTACTTCCTCTTAAGACAATTGTTCTGGTAGTTGGAAACTCTTAAAATTTGCCTTCTTAGTTATGTCAGGTCAAAAGTTTGTGGCTTTTTTGAATAAAGTAAGTAGACCTTCCCAAATGTACCTGAATAAGGGGACAAAGTGGCAGTTGGAGGTAATAAGTGCAGAATTAGGAAACTAGACATCATTAAGGATTTCCTGAAGCAACCTCTGGCAGAAAGTCCACAGGAATTTCCTGAAGAACCTGGCAGAAAGTTACATATGTGCTTGAGAAAGCATCTATCAAAAAACAGGGAAAATGGAATCTAAGAGAGTTTGACTTATATGAGGAGCTTTCTGAGATACAGAACCACAACCAAAGAATGCTGAAACTAATATATATAAAAGTTTTTTATATATATTAGATAAATACTATAAAATTTTATGTACATAAAAATATAATTGAACAAGAAGCCTGGAGAAGACAAGAGGTAGAAGCACAGACAACGGAGTCTACTTACAGATTTATTTAAGTCTGAAGCTAGAGACAACTGAGAGTCAAGGGGTATGTCAGCTGCCCACTTCTCTGAAAAAGAAGGGGTTTAATAAAACACAGTGGGTAAGAAGTCATGGAGATCTGTAGAGGAACATATGCACACATCAGATCATGCTGCTAAGGAAGGCACAAGATGAGAGTCTTGCTGGGAGGGACTGTTAGCTCTAGAGAAGCTTTAACAGTGAAAGAAGACACTAGAACTTGATTTTGTGCACAGCAAGACCCACTGTTAGGATATTAAGCATGACTTAGCATTATCCAAGCTTCAACTTGAAAGGACTGACTGGGAAAAATAGAAATAGACTTATTGCTGTAATCATAACAGGCAGTGTCGGGAGAGGATCCTGTGTTTACCATTGTAGACAATCACAATAAAATGTTGCCCAACAGTTGTTGTAAAATGTATGAGAAAATCAAAATTTCTGAGCTTTATGTTAAACATTTCTTTTTGTAGCATGCTAAAAACAAAATGGTTGGCCAACACTTCCTGGTGTGTCAGAGTGAGGAATGTGAGCATTTGGCAGAAGGATTACATCTAGCACACTGTGTTTGTGTGTTTATGTACCACATTCAAGAATCTGGAATAATAAAGTATGAAACTGCCATATAAATCACAAGTGCATAAGCAAACAAAAGTCATTAATGAAAACTATTCCCTTTTTTTTTTCCTAATAATGAAAATGGTTTGGTGGGGTTTATTGGTTGGTTGGATGGGTGGTTTTATTTTTTTGTACTGACAAGGATTGGTTTCTACCTGGGATGCTCGATTCCCTCAGTAATACAGTGACTTTCCTGCAGTTTGAGGTGAAGATTATTCCTTTCAATAACTACATAGTGATGTGGAGGGGCAATTTCTTGGAAACACACCAGACAATGGATTTTCTTATTCAGCCTCTTTCCTCTACAAACACATTTATATTTGTCATGATTTTTTTTTTTTTTGGTGGGTACTGTGAGAACCTATGTAAAGTTAATATTTTTATTTTGGCTTTGGTCAGATCATTGAATATCATGAGGTTGAAAAGGAGACATTGTTACCTGCTTCCTTGTGTAAGAGAGTTTTAAGGTACAATCACTAAGCAAGCCACCTAATGCATGAAAATACACAGTGCTGAACTGTGGTACAATATAAAACAGATCTATAGTGGAGACACATTGTTTTCAAATAAACTTGAATCTGGAAAAGGAAGCAGAATGGGTGTGAAAAAGCCTTAGCTGCTGCTCCCCGGCAGTGACAAGGAGGCAGAGGTCAGCTCACCCAGCACTGTATTTGAGCAGGAAGAACATTAACACAATGTAACAGAAATTGACACAGAAAAAAAAAAAAAAAACCGCTAAGAGAAGAATTTGCTGCAAGCTTTGTTGTGGAAACAGCACAATGTCTGAAGTTTTGCCGGAAATATATAGGCAGTTATTTGTTCTAGCACGAGACATATTTTTCCATTTTATGACATCCTTCTCATTACTCTTGTCTCTCAAATATGGTATTTGTACAAGTTCAGAATCAATATCTTCATCATCTTTAAATTCTTCCTGCCTTGCCGTCTCCGAAAGTGCAACATTTCACCTCCTATATTCCTGTCTTTGCCTGTGTACTTCTCTGGTCTATTTCCACATCTCTGATTTGTTTGTCCTTTACTTCTTTTAGTAGTGCTTTGCAAGTACTTTGCTTTATAGTGCTTTACTTGATATACATCTATTAGGCAGAGTAAAGAAGAGACTTCAGTGCTGGAAGAAGTGTTCGTGTTGGATCATTACATTATTCTTGGAAAGGGTTAACAGAGCTAAACAATCTGGGATTGGAATGGGAGGAGAGCAAAACAACCTAGAACTGAAAATTGGAGAAAATCTGACAAGCATAGTAAGAGTAGAAAGAACTCTTTTAAAACTCTTTTAAAAGTTAGATCTACTAAGAACTGGGCTGTGTGTTTGAAAGGGAATAGCTGTCTAATTTTTAGAGTGGGAAAAAAAACGGAGAAAAAATTTCTAGCAAAACAGTGAAGAAGGATAACATCAAATTACTAGTAAGAAACACACAGTGCAGCTATAAAATTTAACTTCAGAGACAATATATTGAATATTTTTATAATTTCTCCAAAATTCACTCTATGTTTTCCTATATGAATGGGGCATAATAGACATGTCAAAGAGTGTCTGCTGAATCAAGTCTTTAAAACAGATGAATACCATGTTTCTTTATACCTAGGAAAAATATGACAATCACATATGTAATTTTATAAAGCTTAACTATAAACTAGAATATCACATTAAAGAGCAGAATTCTGAATGGATTTATCTTTAACCTGTTCAGAATACTAAAAAGAAGAATTAACACAAATTTTAGTATACAGAAAGGAGCACACACAGCAAAAAAATATATGAACACACACACAAAATATTTTTTTTTGCTCAAGTTTGAGCAATGCCAAAATAAGAACAGGTAGAAATGGAAGGAAATAATTCTTAAAAGAATGCGATAAGACATTTCAGCATTTCTGGGAAACGTTGTATGCTGACGGAAGTCATCTGTTTATGTACAGGAAAAGGCAGAACAAACTCCTCAAACACAATATCTGGCAGACATGCGTTGCCTTGATCTGGATCACATTCCAACCAAACTAAGCTCAGTCATAACAGCCACAGAGCTCTTGGCTGCTCTCCTGCATCTGCCAATTAATCTGTCCTAGCTGTGAGCTGTTGATGTGGGAAACGAGATGGAGTGACATTAAATCCATTTTATATGTGGTCATTAATGTCTAATGAATGAGTGAATATATGAGTGAATATGACTGTTTTCACAGCTTTTATTTCATCAGTGCATTATATAAATATCTCATTTTTAATCACCTGTTGCTATTTAACAGCAGATGAGGGTTGTATAGTTTGTAAGTTTGTGCCAGGAACATTTGTATTGGCATTCAAAAGTTATACAGAAAATTTATGTAATTAGCAACAACTGCAAGCTTTAGAAAAACTCAGCTTTACAGTGGAGATAAATACTGAAAGCTTACTTTTTCAATTACATTGATCTTAACATACCTAAGTCAGGCTGAATATATACCATACTGTTCATGAGCATCCTAAACATATGGAAAAGATTTGCTACACATAACCTAGTCTGTTCACTGTTAATGCAATGTGCAAGAATAAGCAATTTTTCTGAATGTTGTTATTCCATGACTAATGGAAAATGCTGACAGGCTCAGGCATAAGTTGTCTCAGAGATTTTTAAGGTAACATGTGGAAGGGATCTTGGAACAACTTTTGCCAGGCTAATCTCCGCTACAAAATACAGATGAGGTTGCAAAACAGTTTCCCTGAAGCCACTGTCATATCAGAATAGATCACTACTTATTCTTTCCATGTCAATCAAGAACCAGCCCATCCAGATATTTTTACCATTCAGAGTTTTCATGTACACTTTGATGCAGAACATCCAGTCAAAGTCACATATGTAACCACAGATATATGTATACCTTCCATCACTACATGGTATTTACACCACTATGTTCTAAACAAAACGTAGCTAGGTCATCTTCCTCATAAGAGCAGCAGAGATACATAGGGATGAAATTTGAGATTTGTCTAGAAGTGGAAATAAAGTTAACTTTTCTTTAAAAAAACACACCAAAAAACAGACTAACATTAGAAGTGAAACAGAAGGAGAAATTGCTATTAAAAAGATAGACCTTTCTGATGTATATCTAAGTATATATTAAGTTGGTTTTCCTTTTATTTCGTTAATTTGAGTCAGACATGAGAAGTGTTCAGATGTTATGTCAAATGCTTGTATTTGCATTTTTATCATAACCTGGTTTGCAGAAGTGAGACATAAGGTTTACAGAATATCACAAAGAAACTCCTCACCCAAGGACAAGGACATGCGCTGATAAATGAATCAACAGACCAGGGTATCTTTAGCAGTACACCAGATTCCTCACATCTCTTCCTCCTTATCTAAAGGGTAATATACAGGGTCCCCATTTTACATATAGTCATTCATACAGGCATCAGGAGAGGCAGAGCTGGCAGAATCTCTGGTGTGGATGTCCCAAGAAATATAGGGGCTATGCATGTAAACACAGAGGGGAAAGGGTCACAACTCAGGGAGCTTAAATTTGTGTTTTATTTAATTTGAGGGTTTTATAAAAGCTTTCAGGTATGTTCCCCCTTCGTATGCCAGCCTACCAAACTGCATTTTAATTTGTTTTATAATCTATTTAGGACCAGGAGAGCTTTATAAGCCCCATAAACTCTTCTGCAAGATTCCAGAAGCACTTTAGGATTTTAAAAGCCCTTCCAGTTGTTAATCATAAAATAATTTATCTTGTCTGAGTAGCCTCTATAGACCATTGCATAAAGATTTATTTCATTAGTCCTCAATATTAGGACTAATATTAGGACTAATATAGCATGATATCTAGCTTTCACGTATTTTATATGCAAAGACATGCCTTTTGCTCTGTGGACCAGAAGTTTTCTGTTGCCACATTTTAAAGTAGCAAGGAACCAGATAAAGTGATTGCAGCAAGGTCATGTCAGAAGTTATACCTAGCACGAGTAACAATTTGCTGAAGGATTCATTTGGGAGTAAAGTGATCCACTATCTTTATTAAGATATTTACCTGCATGTTGATGTCACAACTGTTTGATATTGGAGAGATGAGATAGCAATTATTTTCAGTATCATGTCAAAAAAGTCACTTAGAGATTACTCCTTAACAAGGCTTAACTCTGGATATCTGCAGTCAGAAAGTCACTGACATAGCTGAAGTGCTTGAGAGAAGGTGCTTGAGAGAGCACATCCTGCAACCTTCACCTTTTAATTCCTTCATTCCTGAAGGGTCAAAAAAGGTCTTTTTTTCTTATATCCATAGTCTATTTTACACAGGGAATTATACAGACAAGTGATACCCATTTCTGAGTTATGTGATTGCTGAAGGAACTACCTAACTAGAGGTCTTTGGTACCTCCCAGTTTTGGGTGCCAGTGTGAAAGTCAGTGGTGATAAAGAACAAATACATGTAAAAAGAATTGTTTACGTTGTTGTATGTATCTGACATATAATTTGTCAGAGGCCATTTGTATAAATTTCAGGGATCAAATACAAATTAATGCTTTTTAGAGTTCCTTCTTCTCTTACATTTACTATCCGAGCAGCTTTTCTGTAAAAGGCTTCAAAGAGTTCAGAAGGAAACAAAGTGAATTTGGGAGATAGTACAGGTAGCCGTAGCAGAGTATCAAATCAGTACCCATTTCAACCTGTCGGAAGTCTCATATCTTTATAAAGGAATAGATGGATCTTCAGAGCAGCCTTGAGACAAATACTAGAGAAGTGAAACAGAAGGAAACTGAGTTCTTGATACAGAATCAGAACATGGTGTAACTGCCATCTTAGATATTATAGGGACCAAACCATGGAGCTACAAAATTGTTACAACATAAACTTTGCTCAGGAAAAAACCTGCAGGTGTCACACTACATCAAACTGCATCTACATAGTTCAGAAAAAAATAACAGACTTTTAAGTATCTTGGTAAGGCAATCAATAGAGGGAGAAATCAGTCAAGCTACACATGAGGGTATGGAACAAATGGGTTCTGCAGAGAAGGGTGAGATACTTCATATCCCAACTCATTCAATCCTCACTAAAAACACCTCATGAAGACTAAAATTCTAATTTTGTGTGATCATAAGCATAATGGAAGTAAAAGTGGAGAATTAATTGTTTCGGCATTCTTGCCTTTATCAGGATTTAGCTTGACACTAAAGTTAAATTGGAGCTACATGAAACAAAAGGAAATATTAAGGTCTGGAGTGTGGTCATAATGTAGCATTTAATTGAAGTCACTCTAAGGAGAGATGACTATTTGGAGATGGGCTTTTCATACACAAGAAAGCCTCTCCATGAAATTAGCAAAGCCAAATGTTATGAGACACCACAAAACAACTGAGGAGTGTCCAACCTCCTTGGAGCTTGCTTTTTCACTAGTTTTTCCTCTTGGTTGTGGTGGTGACAAATCTAAAACTTTATTTTTCACATATTCTAGAATGTTAAGATAGCATTTAACAGGCAATAATAAGCAGGTTCAAACGTGACATAAAATTAAACTGTCGGGTTAACCTCACAGTTAACAACCTGGTTTATTTAAAGCTGCTGTTTAGCTCTTCTAAAAAAAAAAAAGTCATTATGCTTCCTGAAGACTTTACTCCCTCTGCCTTATTATCTGCTAGTCTAAACAAATGTCACAGCTGAACTTCTCCAAGGGAATGTAAACGACAAGGTGAAATTTCCATAAGCTGCCATACAGACAGTTTGTCAGAGTGAAAAGCAAGACAAGTGTTAAATTTCATTAATATCAACTATTGCAAGTGAGCTTTCAAAACAGACAGAAATTGCTTTGCTGCAAAAGTAAAACTGGTAAAATATTCCACACCAACACCCATGAGGCATTGAACTCAGAGCTTACAGTGTTTTAAAACTCTGATTCTGAGAAGGCAAACTGAACATCCTCCTCTTTGCTAAATTTCAGCATCTACAGTACCTATTTTTTGCGGGAGGGATGGGGCAAGGGAGTCAAAGGGAGTAGGTGGAAAAAGCGGTAGTTAATTCAACCACTACATGAATGCTCTTCAAAAAAACATACTGCAATAATTAAACATTACAAGCCAAAACCTAGATTTGTCTTCTATATCTCAACAGGAAAGTTCAAATATATGTACATTTATATGTATTTAAACCCTCATTTGTGGTGACAGTTATTGAACAACAGTAATCCAAAGGCAAAGCTGAAGTTCTTACAGCTATCATGCATATTCTATTTGCAAATGCCACAATTTTCAAGTGTTTCCTGACAGAAACTTTCGAGAATTAGCCTTTAGTACAATTCTTTTATTATGCAAAAACATAACAGTTGCTACAGTCATTCATTAAGAAACAGACATATTTCACAAGAGATGTTCATTGAGAGGGATAAAAATCTCAACCTTGAATTACTTTTTTGCTTAATGCAAAAAAAGCTTGATTTAAATAATGATGCTTCCCATCAGATCAATGATGTAATCTGTTCAACTCACAGACATTTAAGTAAAAATAATGAACTTTAACCATTAATAACATACGAGGCTAAATACTCCTAGGCCAAAACTGCAGACTCTGAGGAAACAAATATTTCTTGATGTTTTCAAGCAGTTACAAGAGACTGCCTACTCCCAAAGTGAGTATAATAAAAGGACAAAAAGAAAAACAGAAATTCACAGGTCTTAGAGCTTGTCTCCCAAGCTCTTTCACAACAAACTCTTCTCCAATACAGCAGAAAGGAACAGAATTAGACAGCACCCTGACATCATTTCCCCTATCCAGACTGTAGCAACTGTGAACCTATCCCCATGTGCTGCACAGCCTGAGAAATGACGCCTTTCACAGAATCTAAAGAATAACAAAGACTACCACTTTTCTGTAACCTGTTTTATTTGCAACTAAGAATTATTAAAGTGTAGAATTTTTGCATAAAGTAGGGGATGAGGAACTAGAAAGAGAGAAAAGATGTAACAATTTGTCACAGAACAGCTAGGAAACTGTGGTTCAGCAATGGAAAAACAAAAGAAGGACAATATTAGTACTGCTGTACTATTAGTACTCGTGAAATTCTACCTGGGGCAACTGACAATTTGGTTATCGTCTTCAGGCAACATGGATTTGGTGGTGGTAGGCTACCAAAATATTGAATGTAAGAAAAAAAAATACTAAGTCAAACATATGAAAGAGACACTGACTATGTCAATATTAAAGAATTATACCTGCCCATAAACGTTCTGCAGTGCTGGGGCCAACTGGAAAACACCACTTCGTATTCATACTTTAAAACTGCCTTAACATCCACACAGGGTACCGCATCCTGATGAAAATAATCCCTGGTCCACATTAATTCAGGAATGGTGCCAAGGAACTCTTTTGTCTGAGCTATAACCATGAAAGGGACCAATTTAACAATGCAGATTTAAATTTATTGGAAAAGGCAGCCCCTCAAGTAACTATTTCTTTCTGTCATTGATCACTCTGCTACCCCAGTTTCATGGCTGTTTCAAAATTTTATGTTTCTGGACATAAAAGTATACCCTAAAACTGAACTCTAACACAGAGACTTCAGAGCTGGCTGAAAAAGCTAGCTTTGGTAATGAAAGCAGCTTAGTGAAACACTCTGTCACAAAGGCTCATTTTCCTTGCCAAAAAAAAAACAAATACTGATTTTCGTACATGGTATTCCACATAGTCACAACTAGCTGATTCTAATACTAGTTCATTAAGGTATTTCGATGGCAAATACCCTATGAAAGTTTGTCTTGTTTTCTCATAGAATGAGGGTTGAGAAGATGATTGCATTCCTGAAGTATTTGTAGTGAGAAGAGCTAAAAGAGCTAATGGGCAATATTGGCAAGAGTACTTTGGGTTTATGAAATGTTGGGATAAATATAAGGTATTAATGCAAGAGACTATGTTTTCTAATATCTGATTAGAAATGTATGAAATATCCTGGACTACCTAAAATTTTCTTTAGAGAAAAACAGAGTTCTGAAAGTCCTATGCTGGTATATCTCATTATTTAGACATTTAATAAAACTGAGATAACTCTAACTGTGGGGAAATGGAGCTAAAGGGAGCTATGTAACTCTGGCTGCATCTTGTAACCACGTCTGCCAACAGGGACAAGAGAGCTACAGCTCTTTCTGTCTCCTTGGTAGAAGTCCACCTGGATAAGCATCATTATTTCATTAGTCCTTAATAGCCTAACAAACACCCAGGTGACATCTCTTGACTAATAATAACTCTTCCAAGAGTTTGTTGATCATATTTTCATAAAATTAATATAGCAGCACAAAAAAATCATAGCTATTTAAAAACCATTCAGCTACGCATGTGGGTTTTGCTTCTCAAAAACGTATTTATCTCATTCCTGATTTACCAACTTTTCTTCTTGTTTTTTAAGGAAGTAGACAGGCTAACTGAATTCAGTGTCTGCTATATCACACATCTGTATGAAGTAATAAAAAAAGGGGCAGCATTATGCTGAGGATGAATCTTTAACCTATACGATACAAAGGATATATTTGAAACAAGGTTGTATAAAACAGCTCTGGGCAAGTATATATAAATATATAGCCAGCCTAGCATAAAGCATTCATGCATACTTGACCTTATCTTTTTCAAACAGACCCAGTACACTACCTTTTTGTATAATTCAGACCACAAGGACTCATTTTATTTCAGGAATATCCAAATACCTCTGTTTATTTACTGTGTTATATCCTTCATAACTAGCAGGATATCAACAGATAGAGCTATTATCTGGAAGCATCCTGAATTGCCAAGTGACTGGGAAAACAGAAGTCCCTATTTTGCCATAGTTCCTGCTGGACCAACTGCCAATGTACAATAGTTTGGCTCACCTTGCTCTTATTAGATATAATCAGTTCCTTGAGTCCCGTTTGACAGGTTGCAAAGAAATAAAACTTCCCCACATCCAGACTGTGAAGAACAAAATAAGCCTTTCTGCACCACAGTAATTTTATTTGAATCTGGTTGAATTTAAAATTCTAAGGTTATTTTTCTAATACAGTAATCCCAAGTAGTTCTGTGTTTTCTTTGTCTCTAGGTTTTTAGACTTTTGTTGAGTAATTTCCAAAATCAGCATGTCCATTGCGTAGCAAAATGATTCACAACAGAGATTCCCATGAGCCCACATACACATCAGCTGAAGAAAGATGGACTTTTATGTTCAGTACATTTTAAATACAGCCTGCAGTCCCTAAGATTATTGGAAATCAAGTGTTCAATTTCCTTGGATTCTGGCAAGGATAGTATAAGCCAAAGACTCTTCTCTGTCTTAAAGTGTCAGCCAACTAAGCACACACTTAAAAATTGGAAAAAAATGTTTTTCAAAATGATCAGTGGTGAAGAATTTATAAATCCACCGGAATTCCATGACAGCTACACACTTCCTTATTTTAGATATTATCTGTCATTGCTACAGAGAACTAACAATATATGTCCTCTTACTCTGCAGTCTTTTTTTTTTTTAAAGCCACATAGACACAGGTGAAAAATTATTATGTCCAGTGTTTACTAGAATGTAAATTCAATACCAGGAAGAAGAACATGTATTTGTGCTGTTTATCATCCCATGAAAGAAAGCATCAATGGCATGAATATGAGGAAACATGACAGATGGAAGAGAAGGGAATATTATGTGGTTTGAACTTTACAAAACTCAGAAACAGGAGCAACTAGACCACTATGAAGTTCTTTGGTGTTCTTTCAAGCACAGCCTTAAGTGTAAGCACTGTACACAACTGTCAAAAACCTCTGCCATTGGTACAATCTGAGTAAATATCACCCTTAAAGAGCATCCACTAATTACTTTGTCACTTTAATTCACCATCAGCAGTTAAGTGTACAGGTTAAATTATAGTTTGGAGGGGAAAATTAATAATTTAAAGAGAATTCCTGTTTTCATATTGGAACAGTGGCACTTATCAGATTATTCAGGTAATTGTCTTTTAGTACACAACATATTGCATATTGAACAGTATTATTATTCCTCTACTACATAGTACTATATAAGTATTTTGAATAGAGATTATTTAAGTTTCTCTACTCTCCTATTCTTCAGTTGTGGAATATAAGAAAAACAAATTGCATGTGGGGAAACTTTTTGTGTGTTTTCTGACTCATATACTATCATTTCTGAACTAAAAGGGTTACAGAGTACAAAAGCTAAAAACCAAAGTCACATTTGTCCAACAGTCTTATCTATAAAGGGATTTTTCTGAGGCACAGACCAACATGCATTTCATTACACTGAATCTACACTGACTCATCAAACAACCCATGAAACAAAATATATTTCAGAAAATGCTTAGGTAATTTATCACTGCATGGAAAAGTTTGTGCATAGGGACAATTATCTTTCTACTCTCTCAGAAATGAAAATACCTACCTTTTAGGAGCAATAGATTTATGCTTGAATTAGATAATTCTGTAAAGAATTTGCTAACGACATTTCTGAATTTTTTCCCCTTCTCAAGTAGTAAATCATCTACAGGATCATACATGTACAAATCATCTGCATGTAGTATCATCTACAGAAAAGGTATATTTATCTTGAAAAGACAGCATTTGCTGAAGTTTCTAGGTTAAGTTT
This sequence comes from Heliornis fulica, assembly GCA_013399135.1. Lineage (NCBI taxonomy): Eukaryota > Metazoa > Chordata > Aves > Gruiformes > Heliornithidae > Heliornis > Heliornis fulica. Next base: position 103,273 of record VXBZ01007314.1, on the reverse strand, counting down.
GTATTTGCTTAATCTTAGAAAAGTAATGTGGCCACAAGAATGTTCTTTGTTTCACATGCTAATGTTGTTCCTAGAGACTGTAAATCACCCAGGTATTCCCATACCTAAATTTCCATATGGAAATGGGACTACTACTAAAAAAACCCCCAAAAATTAACTCCCAAGCTTCCCAAATCAAAACAAACCCCCCCACCCACGCATATATTTCATGAATTCAGAAGGAAATCAAAGATAAAAGTACTTGCTATTCTATTTAGTGTACTCAGAGTAGAGACATAAATCTTTGACTTTTGCTCCTGTAGCTGCTACTAAAAACCCAGAATTAAACAATCACTAAGTAAAAAACAAATAATCCCCCAAATGGGACTTAAATGGAGTAAACCCTTTTCAAACTGAGGCTCAAAGCAATCTACAATAAAATCATTGTGTCAGAAAAATGTGTTTGTGAGAGACTGAGAAGTCACCTCAGCTGTCCTTGGAAATATTTGTCTAATTGTCTCATTCCTTCCAACGACGGGGATTCCACAGCCTTTATAGGTAACCCATCTCCGTATTTATCTACCATCTATCTATTCAAAAGATTCCTTTAACTGAACCTTCTCTTACATCAGTGTAAGCCCATTCATTACGCTTAATTCACTCTCCACCAAACTCTCTGCAATAAGCTTTTATATATTTAAAGACTTTCATCATGTTTTTCCTAATTCGTATCATCTGTCGACTAATCCAACTGAACAGATCTCAGCTGCAACATACAAAGTCTAACCTTGCTTTTATTCTCCTGGGAGAAGATGGACATTTGAATATTCTAAGATTTAAAAAGCTGAGCTGAGGTCTCCAAGCACCTAGCTTTTACATAGAAACTGGGCACCACAGCCACTTCAAAAGAGTGAACGCCACTCACCTTTTTCAAAGGATGTGATATTTTCTCAAAAGATATCTAGCAGGTATCTTTAGGTATAGACTGTTATGGACACTAGCTTTTTTTATGGACACTAGCTGTCCTTGTTATTCTGTTACAGCTTTCTAAGATAAATTCAAATGCAAATTCTCTGATTAGAATTTCTCATTAACCTGTCTCTGCAGTCCACATATATCCTTTTTCATCCCTTGAGCTGCATACTTTGGCACTTTGTACACATAGCTTGACAACCCAGTGTTGGGTTTCATATTTTATTTCAGGTTCAGAAACCTAAAATACAGGAAGTAAACATAATCTGCAGATAACAAAGATGCCTGTATTAAACACTTGAACATAGTGACAACATCTTCAAGTGACTATGCTAGTTCAAGATGCCATAAATAACACAGTTGCTTTTGTATACTTGGGCTGCCCTCAGGACCCTTGACGGAGGGTAGCACAGTGCTCTGCTGGATGCAGCTGAACTCATCACTGCTAGAGACCTCCAGTTCTCTAAGGCAGATTCTAAAGAAGCAGGGAAAAGGACATATCCAAATATTTTAAGCATAGCTTGAGACATAGGAACTCTGAAGCAATACTATCCCAATTCAAAAAAGCACTCAGGCAGGAAAATAGATGTGGTCAGGTAGGATGAAATCACATGCTTATGGTGTGTTTAAGTGCTTAGCTAAATCAAGATCCATTTCCTGGATTTTGACTCAGTAGTGTCAATATGAATACCTACTATGACAGAATATAGCCTACAATACCAACTAAGAACAAAGGTCTACTGAGTAGGGTGACAAATGAACAGTTTGAAAGAGATTGGCAGGGATTACACTTAAAAATTTCATAATACCTAAAAGACTGTAAACTTGTTTCTCAGCCTCTGTCCTTGAAAGCAATTTTAAGATTCACCCATCAACAGCATTTTAAATTCAACTACTTGTTTTTCATTTAGTCTGTAAAAGCTAGATTAAAGAAGTGAGAGCAATTTCATTCTGAGATTTGTTGTCACTTGGATGTCTGATGTCAGTTAGGTCTCTTGGCTGGTCAGACATCTGCCAGGACAGCTCTCATCATCCTCAGCACTGGGATGATGATTTGGCTTTTGCAGGATTATAACTGCCACAGGACATCAAGACAACATAAAACAAGGTGATCATGTAGGTAGCTAGAATCTGTTATATCACAAATTTTTGAAAGCTTAGGCAAGCCTTGAATCTTTATGATGTGTTCAGTAGCAGGTAGATCATTAATGTCATGCACTTTTAGCGTTCTTGTAATAGCAGGTTTTGACCTGTTAGTTAAGGCTTGCTCTTTGTAGACCATAACATAGTACTTGTAAGATAATATTGGCAAAAGCATATGACAGACAGCATAGATAGCATATTATAGACAAGGTTGAAAAAGAGTAGGAATAAGTACTATTCCTACTAATAAGTGTATACAAGTGAACATTGAAAAACCTACATATATCATCTTAGTTTTAGCTGAGGGAACTGTTAGACAATCAGAAAAATAGAAAGATGCATAAGGCAGAGATGAGCTTCAGCTTTTCACAGATAAAACCAGCCAATAGAAGCAAATCTACTGCCAAGTAGCCAGACATCGCTTTTACTTTAATCCATGGCAAAAGCACTTGAAAGATCAAACACAAAACCAAACTTGCATTAAGTGACTAGCTAACACTGGCTTCTGAGAGTTTTATCTGAACAGCAATTTCAAGATGTTCTTTCAAACAGAACAGACAATACTTTAAAATACACAATACAAACACATGCAAATCACACAATATGTAAAAAAACCTATCTACAGCAAACAGTATCTGCGGTGTCTATAGCAAACAGCTGAGCACAGTGCAGAGAAGCCCTGACCAGTGGAGGCTGTTACTTCCGAAAAGAGCTTTTACTGTAAGCCAGCCATAGGTGCACAAGATCACAGCCTAGCCCTGCAGAGAGAAATGCCTCTTAGCTAGGTGTATTGTCTACACCGTGCTGCTGACCAGAGTAAAGATTGTATATGAATGATACTTAAACATGTACACAAGAGGTTTCCAAAAGAGATGCATTGCTAAGTTCCCAGAGGTAGACTGAGTCACAGTTGATCATTCTCAACCAAACTGTGAAAGGAAAGATTTTATATGTAAGAGAACTTAATTCAATCAGAAACTCATTCAGCCGACCTCTGCAGAAACCGCCCATCGCATGTATTTGCTGTCACATGTTATAAAAAGCCTGTAAATGTTTTTCAAAAGGTTGGATTTCTGATAGAAGGCTTTAGCCTTAGGACAGTTAAGGAATTTCACCGGAGAAGCCACGAGGCTTAGGAAGCAGAAAGTTAATAAATTGGTCTAAGACTTGGCTGGACTGGGGCGCGGTTCAGATTTTTGTCCAGTAATTTATTCTTTATTACCTATGATGCAATATTCATTAATCTACGGATTTTTAATTCCAGAAAACACGCTAAAAGATACCAACTGACATGCTAAGTTGGAATGCTGTCAAATGCTGACATTAAGTTAATTTTTTTCTTCTGAGAGGGAGCTTTAGAAACCAATTTATTCTTTATAGATCTCTTAGAGAGAAAAAAACGAAACACAACCTTTTTTGTCAATATTTTCCAATTTTCAAAAACATGTTAGAATCGACTTACAAATTGCAAAAACATGTAATTCCTTCAAACAGAATAAAACATTTGGTATGCTACTTGGTATATCACTTGCACAGATTTTAAAGGATTAAGACCAACAGAAAATCAGGAGGCCAAGAGGAGATAAAAGTTTTGTTCTTCCTTCTCATAACAACACCAATAGGTTGGAATCAATTACAATAAAGTTAATGAATACTTGTTTGACCTACCAATTGTATCTATCAACAGTGGACTGAGATATGAGTAAGTATCTGGAATGGAAAAGTGCCTGTGAAGCTTGTCATTTTATGTCTTTTCTTTGGCACTAAATAAAATAAGGACAAAAATCCAAAACCCAAGGTGAGTTCACTAGGAACGGATCCAGTAGGAGGAACAAATTTGTCAGAACAAATACAGAAGTCTACAAGTGAGCTAGCCACTACAGACCTACTTTGTATCAGTCGTGAGAAGTCCACACTTTTATTGTGTGATTTATCAAATTAATCAAGTTAATCTCTCCAGGCATACAACAAATGCCTGAGATTAGATGAGATTAAACACACCTTTTATGTTTCTGTCATTAATAACAGTCATATAATATATTCAATAGAAAGTTTCTTCCAAACATTAGGTTTCTTGAAGCTCAAAAGAAGAGTCAGCAGAACCATTATGTAAGGATTTTGTAGACACACCATGACACTTCTGTCTGATGAAAATATTTGCCTGTAATATTTCATTACATTTAAAGTTACTGTGTAGCAACTATAAGAGGTTGACGGCTGCCAAGAGCTGTGAGGTTGCTGAATAGAATGGTATTTCTGGAATCTTGCCCAGAGTTGAGGCAAAATTTGACTCATCTTCATGCATACATTTGCAATATACCTCCAAACTAAAATAAGGATTTAACTCTGTCAAGAGTTTCTAGTGATATCATGTTAGAGCTAAGAATTGATTATAATATTAGTAGAAGTTCCTAAGCAATTCTAAAGAGAAATGTGATCTTTCCATAGCTGTATTCATTGGGATGTTTGCAACCTTGAGTTGTGTTCTCCCAGAATGCACATGCCTCAAGCACTGATTCAGTTGTTGGTAGCAGGATAAATATAATTTGAGTTCCATTTTGTTTCTTTGTACTACTTCAGTGTATATTAGCATATATTACAGTGAGTAGGAAATACTGTGGTTGGGAAGGCTATGCCTGAAAAAATTTAGGAACTGTAGGATAGAAACTGATCAGGACTGATGAAATCATCATATCTGTTTTTGCTTCCATTTTCAACTAACAATCTTCCAACAAAAAACTGTGATAAACATTAAGAGAAGAACAAAGAAAATATGAAAAATTTATGACATTTACATGACATCATTCTGTTCAATCTGTTCCTATGTTATAGCATTTTATTCAATCTTCTTCAGACCTGTCTGTTCAAACTTTAAGTTTCTTGACATCTATCCTGTCACTGAATGCTCAGGCACTTTTGAAGTTCCAGTCTCAAACAAGGCATGGCCATGATACAAACAGTAATAAGAAATACCTTCAAACAGCTAACAGATATTCTCGTGTTTGATAGTTAATCTTTTGATCTGCATACTGAAGAGCTCCCAGTAAATAATAATTTGGGAATAGAGATAAGTATTTTTCAATTACTGAAGTAGCCCTTTTTCTACACATCACGTCATCCATCAGAAGATGGAACCACTAAACCGTAAGAGTTCAAAGGAATCCCATGAGCTCTAATCTCCCTGTTTCTTGTACACATGTAATTTAATTCCAATACTTCTAATGGATAACCAAATGTTTAGAAAATGCTTCTACTTTTACTGAGAAAAGTTGTACTTCAATTTTTCAGATGGATAACCTATTTAACTGATGGTCTCCATTTTTAAGAAGAGTTGGTGAATAACATTTAGTGAGAAGGTTATCGGCACGTAGCACTGTTCACAGTATGTTATTGCACCAGTTTTGGTTAAGAGACTCATACTGGTCAGTTGCAACATTTTGACATACAGTAATTATCATAGTAGAGAAGAAAAGGCCCTGAGAGGGAGGAATTATAATTCATGGTGTTAAAGCAATATTAACAATAGATATTGTAGTAAAATACTGTCTTTTGTTATCACTACAGTTATACAATAATTTATTTTTACTATTTTGTCTAATAACTATAAAAAGATGACACATTTACTCTTACCACTGAGAAGCCAATGTGGAAAAGATATCAGTGGTTTCAGGTTCTTGGAACAGTTTCAAAAGTTCTGGTTCAGATGATAAGTCAGCAAGGATCCTTAACTCAATATGGGAAAAATCTAGAAAACAGAGGGTTCAAATATATCTGTTGCTCTAAAATAAAAACATACCTGCATTTTAACCAAAATTAAAACATGGGCCTGGACTATTTAGTCATTTTCTTGTGCTCAAAAAGCCCATATGCCTGTAAAAAAATTCATCCTGAAGAGTTATTCCAGCTACAGATCACAAGGTGTCTGATTCCTTCATTATCTTCAGGAGTCAATTAGCTCTTTGTTTTTACTGACACGGCTTACATATCCACTTCCAAAGCACACTAAGACATATACATCGTATAATACTATTAAGTGATACTAAGGGATTTGAAAGCCTTGTAAAGCATAACATCATCCAAAGCATAGGGAAAAAGAGATGGTAGGACTGTGAACATTAATAGGTATGAGAATAATAATACATACTATCTTACCTGCTGCTAAAAATGTATGTCCTTTTTTTGAAACAAACAATGTTCTCGGGGAAATAGTTATTATTTCCTCTTCTTTTCCTAGAGAAGAGATAGATATTCAAGTCCCAGATGCCAGTTCAACCATAGGAGGTTGTAAATGACATACCAGACAGAAAACTAAACCCACACAAATAACAATGTAAGCAACCTAGCAGAGCACCAGCTGCCAGCATCACAATTCTTTTACTCCATCAGTCACAGATATCTTTATCTCTCTGCCATTCTTGCAGTACTGCTTACCTCTCCTCCTTTTTCAAAACCATACCCTTCCCAAAATGCTATCTAACAAACATCTACAATAACCAACATTATTCACATACATCTACAATAACCAACATTATTCACATATCACTTAATAAACGAGGCATTTTGATAAGGAAGGGTCTAGAGATGTTAAATAAAAAATGTATTTTCTTATCTTTGAATGTCCTGCAACAACGTGTTAACAAACAAATCCTGGGTGACAGGTGGTAGGGAAATACTTTATCAGCTCATAATATTGACATCCAAATTCTAATGACAGAAATCCCCAGCAATATCACAAAGCAATGATGTATATTGACAACGTACTAGAAACAAGTGCATCCTAGGAATACCTCTTGTCTTGGTGTAGAAAGAGAGGGTGGTTTGAAATGCAACAGAATTAATCTGATCAGCATAGACATAGAGAAAGTAATTGTGTCTTGATACAGGAATGAAAAACTTAGAAATATATTTTTTGAGAAGTGCATATTGTAAGAGCATTAACAAAATTGATTGGAGTGTTTCCAGGAAGGCTTATGTGACACAGTTATGCACAGCATCTCAGGCTTACACAGTCACTGCTCATGGTTTTTTTTTACAGTAATTTTTAAAAAGCACATATAATAATGAATCAAGTAGCTGTCAAAGTTTTCTGTCGCCTTCAGCAGATTCCTGTTTTAAATCTGCTTCTGTTATCAAAACCAACACATCTGACTAATTACTGTTGTTTAGTTGCAGGTTTGGTTAAAATGACCCAGTTTTAATGTCTCCTCGAGAAAAGCCTTATGAGCTGGACACACACAAAATTATCCCTAGGATATCTAATAGAGTTAGCATTCATAATTTCATCTGGAAAAAGAAACAGAGATAGTTGTAGAAAACAACAAAATCTAAAAGTTTAGACTATTTAGATCAGTGCTGGGACAGCAATTATTTTTAATTTTTTTTCAGGAATACCCGGCAGGAGCTATTGGTCTGCTTTAAAAGTAATTAAGTGATAAAATAAAACTAAACATCAATAATCTATTTTATTCTTTAATGCTAGGGTTATTGGTCTGCTTTAAAAATATAACTTAGTAAAATAACAAGATAAAATTGCCTTTTCATGTTAATAAAAACATTGTTTACCTTTCACATACTGTTTCTTTGCAATTCTAACTGGGTGTTTAGAGATACCTTGAATGTTCTACAAATAAAAAAAGATTAGTAAGTTAAAAGTTTATGAAAATTTTATAAAAAGCATAAAACTTCAGTGGTACTAATGCTAACAGGTTTTTCCCATATAATAAAGGTAAACAGCCTTTCAAAGGAATCTTCTCACTTCTGTAAGTATAGATACTTTTGAATATTTGCTCTTCCTTGAAAATTGAAGCTTGTAAAAATGATTTCTCACTGGCAGCCTTTCCAAATCCTAATCTTTGTATGTACCATAGAATGTAATTAGTAACTCAATTTCCTTATTATTTTAACCTGCATTTTCTAGATAAGGTGCATTACTTACAAGGAAAGAATGCATATGAATCTTTCCTTAAATTGAGGAAGCAGATGCTTCTTCAGCCTCTAAAATTTTTTCTAATATCTAGACTCACTTTTTTGAAATTCAGAATAAAGAAGGAGCTCTTCTTTCATATCACTCAAGGTTGAATAATAAGATTTTTCTTTAATGGTCCAGGTTTATACACCTCCAGTAAAGCATGAAATCACAGTTACTTTCTTCTGTTACTTCATGTCATTATGCCTCTTGAGCTAGAAAGGTACCACATGACAAGAGATAGTGTATTGAGCTCAATGTTTGTAATTCCAGCAATGAATTTGCAAATGGTTCAGGAATTGGATGAACATCCTATCATTATGCAATACTATGAATTCAGGAGATGGGAATAGTGCTATATAATTTGCAGATCAGAATGATAATTTTGATGTAATTTTGAACTCAAAATTATTTTAAATTTGAGAGGGATGTAGTCAGACCGCAAATCCTATTGAAATTAAAAGCAGAAGTAAAAGAACAAAACACACAAAACAAAACACTGTCATTTCTAGCCTGAGTATTGCTCTTAAGATCTACAATTAAAAGTATTAAAGTTGAATATCCACTCCAGCACCATCACAGAGAGATAGGAAACTAGCACATAACAGACATAGTATTTTAACAGCATAGGTAAACTAGGAACACTGATCTCAATCAGTATGAGGACTGGTCCAGAAGAAACACTTGCTATCTTTAATATTTTATTCTTGAGTTTCTAGAAGTATTTAAAACTACAGTTATGGCAATGCTTATTGTAATGCTGTTAACTGTATCTCGAAATACGTGGCTATTTAATCTATGCACAAATATAGCAATTCCACTGATAACTACTGACTTCTATCGATAACAAATTGGGGAGGATCAGTGCTTGCCCATATGACTAATATGCAGTTTAAGCAGCGATGGAAACTGGTAGATCTTCAGAAGTTTAGAAAATTAGTCTTTTATTTAGAAAATTAAGTCTTTTATTTTGTACTTGACATGAATGTAGGAGCTAGATTTTGCACATTTAAAAAAGAAAATCACAACATTTTAAAATCTGACTTGAATAATTTTAATGGTAGAATTCATTGTTGCAACTTTTCATTGGGGTCTATTGTGGTTTTGATACCTACTTAATGAGATAACCTCCAGCACAGGTTAAAGAGTTGTTTATAGTTACTTTCACTGGCTATTGTTCCTTAACTTGTTAGCTGCAAAGTACTGAACAAAGTGCAATAAATAAAAATGTATTCCAAAATCTTTCTACAATGGCAAAACTAAATCACTCTATTGCCATCTTGTTTTCACTGACAGCATATGCAGAAAGTCTGCTTTTAATGCAATTTTAGAAGTATTACTAATAATTCTGAAGAACTCTAGTAATTGCAAGTGCAAAAAGTACTTTTACTTGTAAATTAGTTAACAACTCATAATTTGAATAAATCTTCAGAATAGAAGCTCAAGAAACACAAGAGTGGCAGTGTTCATCTTTAAGCTATTAGAATAGCTGAATATATTTCTCTTATCTAATTTTAGATGTCTTTAGGCTAGTTGTTGCTCTAAGACAGCTCTCTGGAAACCCTCTCAGTAGACAAAGACAGCAATCTCCAGTGGGCCATTCAATCTGTACATGACATACATAAAAAATATTCCCCTGGAGATGATGTTTTCTAAGATTTAGGTTATCAAATACGATGAGATAAATTTAGCTTAGATACTTAAAAGGATGGAGAAATAAGGAGACAATCTCAAATGAGACTTCCAAACGGAAAGCTTTCCTCTGCCTAAATTGAAAATTAGATAACTGCTTTATTGTATCAAAAGCAGAAGATCAATATGGCTTTGGTAATTGACTATTAGCACCTCAGACTACATAAGCCTGTATTTTTGCTTTTATGTATTTACTTCAAGTATATTTCCGCAAACCTTCTCAAATCCAATCCAAGCTATGAATTTTATCCCTTATTGTTAGAAAAGGGCATCTCCATCTTGTTAGAAGTTACAGAAAAACAAAATTGTGCTCTCTGAACATTTATGCTCCAATAGACAAGAAGGAATATACTTGAAACAGCGTGTTGGAAAAGCTGGTTGTGAAAGTTAACTATTGATACTTCTGTGTGATGGGGAGGAATGGGTGGACAGGGGAACAAGCTACTCTCTTTCTATTAATAGGACCCTAGCATTGATTAAAAAAACCCTAAAAGCAAAACCAAGTAAACAAAAAACCCCAAACACATATGAGAAACCACCATCGTAATCCAAAATTAATTTCCCGAGGTTGCAACGGGCAGAAAGATAGATAAAGTCAAGGTCTCCAATTATGTTTGAAAGGCTGTAATGATCAGGATGAGGTTCCCGAGTGCTGGAAGGAAGTATCACTCCTATCTTCCAGGAAGACAAGAAGAAAGATGGAGAAAACTACAGGTCAATTAGCCTCTCCTCTACTCCTGGGAAGTCAATTGAGTCAATCCTGGAAAACATTTGCAAACATACTCGAGTCAAGAAGATGGTCTGGGGTAGTCAGCATAGATTTACAAGGGGAAAATCATGCTTAACCTCCTGTGATAAAGTGACTAGCTTGGTAGGGAAGGGAGAGGAACAGATGTTGTTTACCTTGACTCTAGCAAGGCTTTCAAAACAATCTCTCATAAAAGCCTCATAGACAAGCTGTGAAGTACGAGCTAGATAAGTGGACAGTGAGGTGGACTGAAAACTGGATGTACTGCCAGGTTCAAAGGGTTTTGATGAGTGGTACAAAGACCGGGGGAGGCCAGGCACTAGTGGAGTACCTGAGTGGTCAGTACTGCTCCACAACCCTATCAACGACCTGGATAACAGGACGGAGTGAAAGCTCAGCAAGATGGTAGACAAACTGAAACAGCGAGGAGTGGTTGAGAGATTAGATGCAATTCAGTGGGACCCCAAGAGTCTGGAGAAATGGCCTATCAGGATCTCAGAGTTCACAATCAGGAAAGCAACTTTGCAGGAAAGGACTTGTGGATCCGAGTGAAAAACAAGTTGAACCAGCAATAGGCCTTTGTATCTAGGAAGGCCAACAGCATCCTGAGCTGCATCAGGAAGTGTTATTAGCAGGTCAAGAGAGGCGATCCTTCCTCTCTGCTCAAAATGCCTGATGAGAGGGTGTACAGAATATGGAGATAGATTCTTCTCACTGGTGCCAGATGACAGGACAAGAGGCACTGGCCACAAACAAATACAGGAAATTCCATTTAAACGTAACAAAAATCCCTTTTGTCATAGAGGACAAACACTGGAATAGGTTGCACACACAGGTTGTACAGCCCTCCTCTTTGGACACATTCAAACACTGACTAGACATGGTCCCAAAAAATCTGCTCTAGAGAACTGTGCTTTGAGCAGGGGGGTACTCTAGAAAGTATCTAGCAGTCCTGTCCAAATTCAACTATCTTGAGATTACATTTTTATAACATTACTGTAATTGATTAATCCATGTATTCCGGTTGCAACCCATTGCTTTCCCTCTACTTCACATGATATCTGACTGAGATAGAATTGAATGCTTAAATTGTATGAGGCAATAGAAAGTCATACAAAGACTCTGGTTTCATTCCCGAGTAATATATGAGTGTATATATATATATACACACACACAAAAAATATAATATGTATATAATATTGTATATATATTACATATATAACACATTAAAAAGTAGTTAGATGATGAATCGTGTCTTAAAATGCAAGCTCTGAGAAAAAGAATGGCATTGTCTTGATGAAGGAAAATGCACATAAAGATGTACATCCATACTAAGCTTCACTAAAATGCTTTTAAAGCTGCCACACAATGATAAGAACTACTTGACTGCATAAATGGAAATTTTCCTTTTTTATGGTTTTCATAAAATCATAGAATTTTTAAAGTTGGAAATGACCATTAGGATCATGAAGTCCAACTGTTAACCTAACACTGCCAAGTCCACCACTAAGCACCATATCTATTCACCTTTTAAATACCTCCAGGGATGGTGACTCAGCCACTTCCCTGGGTGGCTGGTTCCAGTGCAATCTAAACTTCCCCTGGTAAAACTTGGGGCCATTTCCCCTTGTCTTGTCTCTTGTTTCTTGGGAGGAGACTAACACCCACATGGCTATAACCTCCTTCCAGGTAGCTGCAAAGAGCAAGCAGGTCTCCAGTCAGCCTCCTTTTCTTCAGGCTAAAGAAGCCCGTTCCCTCAGCTGCATCTCATAAGACTTGTGCTCCAGACCCTTCCCCAGTCTTGTTGCTCTTTGGAGATGCTCCAGCACCTCAGTGTCCTTGTAGTGAGGAGACAAATACTGAACCTAATACTCGAGGCGAAGCCTCCACAGTCCTGAGTCTGGTGGGACAATGACTACCCTAGTCCTGCTGTGCACACTGTTTCACTGTTACAAGCCAAGATGCTATTGACTGCTTTGGCTACCTGGGCACACTGCAGCACACTGCAGCAGCCAGCAGTCAGTCAGTAGCCCCAGGTAATTTTCTGCCAAGAAGCTTTCCAGCAACTCTTCCCCAAGCCTATAGCACTGCACAGGGTTGTGGTGATCTAAGAGCAGAATCCAGCATGGAGACTTGTTGAATGACAAGTAGAAAGCTGAAAAAACCACACCCTTGCAGCTGTACCCTTTTTCACCTTTTTGTCATCAGTGAAACCCTTCCCACACACACACTACAAGCACCAAATTTGAAAATTCAATCTCTAATGATTATCAGTTTAAGAGAAAAAAAGGCATTGATTCTGATCTGCACTAAAGTCCCTTTGGGTATGATAAATGCAGACTGGTTACCTTTTTCCTGGGTGCCTAATGCTGACACCTTTCTTTGGCCGTGGACCTGCCATGCAGGAACCTAGCACTCCAGCAATTCATCGCCTCTTTTACAAAATTTCAGTCACTTGACACATTTTCCTAGCATCTAGATGGTTGTTGGATCACTTCTTTTTAGTTCAACTCTTTCAGGAATCATGCTGGAAAAGCAGGGAGCATGAGCATGATAAAAAAAAAATCTCACCAGGAACACTAGATTGAAATTGCACACACTGAAAAACAGACTGCTGATCCTTTTACATATAATATGTCCTGATCAATGTCCCTGATGCATTCCTTACTCTGGTATTTCTGCACAAGTTAGAAATCTGTCTTCCTGTTTCTGAAAACACCTCTGTCAAAAGTTGTTCTACTTTTGTCTGTTGTTTCGGGAGGAGACAGTGTAGATTCTTGCCTACACAGTTAGTGTCTGTATACAGAGCCTTTCAGAAATAATGACAAGCTTCACTTTGGCAAGGAGATTCAGAATTGATGGACTTTTGATGTCTGTCATAGAGCCTCACAGAGCTTTCTCACAAAGCATCCAAACCTTGAAAAAAGGATGTTCTAATCCATAAGGAAAGTAAGAGAGTAGGAAAATTAGCAATAAAACCAAAACCTAATCAAAATCCAGCAAATAACACAAAGTTTGCTCAACACAAAGATTTAATTACTCTCTTATCTGTTGCTTCAGGAAAAAAAAAAATTCTCAATATTCCAGAAATAAACAGATTTTCTCATCTGTTTGAAGAAGTTCAGAGCAGCAAAATTCTAGTTTAACTCATGAAGTACTCCAGCAAAAAGTGAATCATTGTAAGTCCAAGAGTTTCTGGAGTTTCTCTTTGTAGCTTCTTCTCCAGAAAGTTTATGAAAATAATTAGGTCACAAGTATTCTCTAGAAGAACAACTCCGCTCTACACAATGAAGTTTTCTAATTCATGGCAACTGTTTGATGATTAGCATTGTATTACTACTGGACCAGATGTAGTACTTTGGTTTCCAAGGCTAGACTTCACTACAATCACATAATGTTAGGAGTTGGAAGGAACTTGAAAAGATTATCTAGTCCAACCCCCCCTGCCAGAGCACAATACTAGATCAGGAAATAACAAGTCCTTTGAGCTTTCTACTCTATATCCCTAACTACTTTTTCCTTTTTATTCTTGTACTAGTTCAGCGAGCTACTTATTAGCCATCAACAAGCTTGCTCCCTTGTTGAAGGCCATAGCTACTGGAGAAAATATTCTTGCAAAGTGTAACAACAGGACCTGGAATTCCAAGGGCACTCACATCAAACTCACGCAATTTGTCTGTCACATCCAAAGTTGGTGGCAACTCATTTATAATAAATTACACAGTAGAATTTAAAGAAACAATTAACAAACCTTTATGATTTCTTTTCTGGACAACTGCCTTATTTTATAACTGTCCACAGCAGCATTAATTACTGTAAAGGAATTAAAAGTTGTTTTCTCTGACTTCCATGTGAGACACAATTTCAATACAGTCTGAAGATCCAATGTTTGAAATACAGCGTGTAGCTCAATAGAGAAAACACGAAAATGAACAAGGTCGCCATAGCAATACCAGCCCGAGATGTGTGTACATTCCTAAGCAAAACTTGACTTGTCTGCAATTGCCACCTAGTGGCTAGTTAAAAATTGAAGATATCTATTTGCCTCGTCAAAAGCCCCACAGAATCATAGACTTCTGGTAAAGATTTTTCTCTATTTTTGGTACCGATTTTCAGCAGTGAAAATCACTCTAAGGTAATGCACTCGCTTCTTGCCTTACACACCAGAACAGAATTATCAGGGTTTTAGATGTCAGTCAAGTGGCAGTTGTAGAAGTAATGCATCACCATCCCACAAGCTTAAAAGAACAACTAAAACCACTGACTTAAAGAGGTGACCATACAACTTGACTTCCTATGATTAACTGTTTTTCCTCCCATATTCTTTGAAATTTAGATCAGGTAATGACCTCAGATAATAATATTGTAGCAGCACACATGAAATGACTTAACGATTGATTTTTGAAACAACAAAATGTATTTTAATAGCTTTTGACATGTTCTGTGACTAATTCTTTTGAAAGATCATGGGCTCACCCAGATTCTGCTTAGTTATATACTGATGGATTACTAACCTTTACGCAGCAGGCAAGGGAGTTTGTGTGTATGCAGCATTATGGACCTTTCAAAGAGATGAAGGCTGCTTTTGTTTCCCATATACAAACTGGCTAAATTTAATACCATTTTATTTTCCTGAAAGAAAATTATACCCAGAATATAACCTCTATTAAACTAATGTTCATTAATATGGGAGGCTATTAAACATTGGGATGAACTCCAAGAAGCATGATTTGGCTTTGATGAAACGATAGTGCTAAGGGATAGAGATAACCATTTGAGTGACCGTGGGACCTAGGGAACATTGTACTAGTCGTAGATAAGCTGTATATTATAGCATTACGGTAAAATAGGTAAAGAAAGTATTACCCAAACATAGAAATTGTAGACCTTTTAACTCATAAGAAATGACAAGATTTTGAGACTGGAAGAATTTACTGTCTAACAAAAAGATGTAACAGTTGTTTAAAGAAAGAGTAAAATTTAGCATCTCAAACAAGATTGTCCCACATACTGAGGAATTTACTGAACATATGTTAGCAGGGAATTCCTCTTAAAAGGCTATAAAAGACTGTGAAGAGGAAGGAGGCTGATTGACGGAGTTAAATGGAACCTAAATAACCGATGTTTCTTTCACTGCTCACAGTGAGGAAAGGACAATTTGATAGAAGTCCTTAACCCTAAGTTCCTAAGAGCCACAGCCAGCAGATGATCATGTTAGTACATGAGAACTAAGAACAATTCCCCATGGGAGTTAGCAAGGTGACCTTTGTCCTATTCTGTCTATCTTCAGTGACCCTTATACAAGGCACTACTTGTGCCTTACTCTTGTTCTGCACCTGTGAGTGCATCCACCTTCAAAACTCTGGAAGAAAATCCTGAGGATTTATGAAAGGATGATAAGGAAATAAAGAACTGGCAAATTTTCTACTCATTGACACAGGAAAAAAAAAATAAAAGAACTGTCAGCAGAGAAAGCTGAACTTAATAGGGATGTTGAGCTACAGACATAATTTCCCTATACTTTTTTGGGATGTCAGTGATAAAGCTTTTGAAAATCAGTTTTGTCTGAAAACTGGACCATCCTAGGCGAGAAGTCTCTTGCTGTATGTAACTTTTTATCTTCCCATAAAATCCATTATCTTATCATTCCTCATTTCTGTTTCCTCCATTTTTTGTTCTGTCAGAACTCTCAGATTTTTGGAGGCAATTTTTGCAGAGATACAGAACAGGAAAAGAGCAATGTACAGTAGAAGAACACTGTATAGCAAAATAAACTATTTAAATACTTTTGTTACATTAAAACATAATGAAACCTATGCTGAGATGAGAATTAAACTGTATTTTGTCCTTGTAAAAGGAACGTAGCCATTAGAGGAATACACTAACACCTCTCACTTTTTGAGAGCTTGTAAGATAAGACATAATTTGTGTGCTTGAGATTTTAATTTTTGTAAATTGTCCTCTTGCAAAATAAGTCCTCAAGCTTTGAATTTTTCGTAAAAGCATATCTAAAAATCTCACTAATGGAATATTTATGAAAAATTAAAAAATCTTCAAGCAGAATGTTTAAAATCTTCAACTCACAAGAGGTACCAACAGACAACTTCATAATAAATAGGCACACAAATATTTAAACTAATATAAAGATCATACATGCATTTCTGCACATGCATCAGATTCAATCTTAGCAATTGTCTTACAGGTGACAGTGAAAATCAACTTGGTAGGACATGGGCGCTATTAAACTCCTCAGTACAGAGGTACAATGATTGTGACCACAGGGGATGCCAGAATAGACTAATCTCAAGCATAAGAAAAGTGGAATCAGACTTAATAAAACTACTTTAAAATTACACAGAATCAGACTTAATGAAATTCCAAGAGACACAACACAGTATACAGATCAAATTCTGTAACTGAATACTCTAAGAGATATT
Source organism: Heliornis fulica (assembly GCA_013399135.1). Taxonomy (NCBI): domain Eukaryota; kingdom Metazoa; phylum Chordata; class Aves; order Gruiformes; family Heliornithidae; genus Heliornis; species Heliornis fulica. The sequence continues at coordinate 86,337 of VXBZ01007314.1, read as the reverse complement.
ATTATAATGACTTCACTTTAAAACACCTTTCAATTTGTAAGGTAGTGAAATCTACATAGCTGCAACTTGGTTTGATCAAAGATGATGCTTATTTTGTTTCTTGGTAGACATGTGCTCCAGTCACATTCACATTAGAGAAAAATAACCTGGCAGTAGCACTAGCTACATTCCAGCATGGATTTCTAAAAACGATCAGTACATAGTTTGGGCTTCTATTTGCAGCATTCCCAAATCATCGCTGGCAAAGGCCACTCAAAGGATAAAATGAATCAGCATATAACCAACTACCTCAACAAAGCCCACTCAACAGCAGTAGGCACTCAAGTGCTGACAAGTTAATTTATACATAGTGCATTGAAATGTAGTATCTTCAAATTTTAATGAAAGAAGTGAAAGTCTGCAGTGCCATCATCGCTCTAGCACAGGAAGATTTTAAAGGGATTTTTTTTCTCCCTTTTCTACAAGTCTAAGCTACTATGATGAGCTTTTTTGCAGAAACTAAGAGATGCACATTTATATTGGCCACATATTACATTTCTTTAAGGAACACTCAGAACAATTATGGATACACAGATAAAACCAAATAGAAGTTATATACATGAGTCAACTGCTCTTGTTACTACAGAATTACAGCCCTGATGTCAAATGGAAAACATTATGTATTCATGCACTGGATACACCACACCCGCCATGAGATTAATGAATTTATATTAATCAGAAGCATTACTACAGAGAATGCCAAAGACATGCACATATCACAGAAAAGGATACTATGGGTACTCGAAATGCTAAGAGAACAAAGGTCTATGATACAGAAACCATATTTCTGCATTTGGATGTTAAATCAACATGGTGATGATCTGGAACATCAGACATAAGTGTTACAATACTGCTTACAGTGACTTTTCATACTCTACTTGTTACACCACTAAGAACATCCTATTGTATTGTTAACATAATGCAACTTTTCATCATGAATGCAACTGAATAACAGTCTTGTCAACATGCTCCTTCATTCATCTTTAAGTAAAAATTCCCTATCATGCAACAAAACCTGTGATAAGTAGCAAAGAGAAGAAATAGACCTCAACGTTGCAAATGCAGTTTAAAAGCTAAAGCCTTCACTAAAATATGCTAAAAAAATAAAGCAGCAACAAAAGAGACTGTAGAAACATCAAAACCCTACTCATAAAACGAGACACTATTTTAGTGCTATTAGTGTAGTCATAGTTAGCATATGAATCAGCACTACTGGAATAAATATACTGAAAAGAATATGGCACAAAAAAAGGCATTCTGAATGCAAAGGAGAGAAGACAGACTAGCCATAGCAAACAGCATGTGCACTCTGACTTGCTCTAAGAGGGTATCAGCTCATCTGAGCGACAGTATTTTGTACTGACTAGAAAATATGACAAAACATTGCTCTGAATTAAAGGTCCAAGAATAGGAACAGACATTCTCATCCCTGATAAGACAACCTACCATTATGTCCATAAACAACCCAACAAATATTAAAAAAACGACTTCTGAGTTTTATCTCACAGAAAATTAGCCCATTCACTCCAGAAGGGAAACAATGCAAAGACAGGGTGGATAATCAAGAAAACAGGTTTGCTAAGTTAATTTACAAAACAGATTCATTTTTGGTGGCAATTGCTTAGAGGGCAATTCAAGAGATTGTCTCTCCCACTAGAATGAAAACCAGATGGGTAATTTATTATTCATAATCCAAACATTAATAGTAACACACACTTTTTAATAAATAAGCATGCAATTCTCTATCATGCATTCACTGTCAGAAAAAAAACTAGTTACATCTGTTGGAGATACTGAATATATTCAATATTTCAGGTTTTTTACGGTCCTTCTTTGAGCACATTAACATTCAACATACACTAATTAGTTTCCTGTTTTAAATTACATTCCATCTTTCCAAATTAAAGGCTAACTTGCTTCTTGATTGACAAGTTAAATTGTTTTATTTCTTTGTGGTTTTGGACAAGCCAGTAAAAGCATTTTTCCTGGGGAGAGATAGGATGGGTTTTTTTTTTTACTTGCTCTGGCAGTGTAAAAAAAAATAAATATTTGCCTTCAGCATAACATTTTGTTACTAAAAGGAAGGAAATGCCCCCCTGAAGCCCACCACTTTATGCTTTTCAGTTTAATGATAAAAACATGTTCTGAAGTACAGAAGTGCTAACTCATTAGTAGCATTTCATTTCTCTTTGCTGCAGAAGCCTGGAGGAAAGGAACCTTAACACAGCATAGCTGATTCTAGCACTGAGGCTTACATCTTCAACAAAATGATAACATCCAATTATACACAACCTTTACATTTTGTATTAGGATTTCTCTCTGTTCATTCAGAAAGAGGCTTGATCTTAATTGGCTTTGTGCCTTTCCACCTCTGTCATGACTTATTTTTGCTTTAAAAGGTGAGAGACTGGAAAGTAGCATTTTAATGTAGGTTTGGAGAGCATAAACAAGTATTTATGAATGTAATAAATATACTTAATAGGAAAGTTATTCACGAGCAATAAAGGAGCATCCTAATGCAGACAGGATTAATATATTTCTTTTAAAAAACAATTAAAACTAATATATTCAAATAATAAGCCTAATTATCTTCCCCCGATAGTAATCCATCCTAGAGTGGAAAACTGATTAGCCTGTGGATATATCTCAAAATACTTTGACTGAAGAATTTTATGGTTTATATTGACTTTTACATTTCAGATCCCAGGTTCTCCTGGAGTAGCAAACAGTTACAATGCTATAGCCACAGACTACAATATCAATCATGTCCCTGTTTAACAATAGACTTATATTAATATATAACACTTCTGTTGTTTGTGAAAAATGCATTAATATGCAGCACACATACTGTAGAATAAACCAAGTGAGAAGAAATGGATTTCACAGTTAATCTAAAATGGATGCATATGTGGAGAGCCACTGAAGCAAAGTTTTACCTCTCTAAGTTTCAGCAACACAGAAGTGAATAAGCTTATCTATTGAGAGAAACCTACATAAAGCCAAAAATATACATAATCCATACATCAGATGTTGGTTTGTCTGAAAGAAGATCACAGATTTTATCTGAAAAGAAATGCTGTTCTGCACCTTGTGTCTGGTCATTTTGCCTTAAACCAGTGAGTGAATTCCCCTTAGACTCCAATTAATGTCTTAAAAGAAAGAGGACAGATAGATCCACTACCTTTACAAAACAAGTGAAAGAGAGAGACCTTTGTTTGAACCCTGCCTCCACAACCACCGCGGTAAAAGGGATGTTTCTTTTCTAAAGTTCTCACTTTATCTGATTTACACTTCTCTTTTGCTTTAATCATCTCTTAAATAAATTTAAAACACAGTTAAAAATAAACTACCTCAGCAAATATTCAACTAAAATTTGATACAAGTTCATAGTAACTGTAGAAATATGTACAATATTTATGATTTCTGGCAAGAATCTTTCCAATCCTTTGCCACTTAGTAGTGACTGGGCACTGCAGTATATCTACTGTATCAATAAATGATTCAGAAACAGATGGTATAAGTTCCATAAACATTTCATACCAAAAAATCCATGCCAATATATTTTCTTTATAGGGAAAAGCCAGCCTCAGGAAACCCTGAATGCTAACTTTAGCAGCATTATTTGGGAGAAAAACAACCTTTAAGAAGAGTAGATATTGTGTCATTTTTAGGGTGATGGGCCAAAGGTCACCTTTTGTTGCATGTGGCTGTTCAAGACAGCTGTCTGTTCACCTGACTTGTAAACGCCCATGCATCACATCAGGATATTTAGCAAACTTTGACCCTCATTAGCATCAATATCAATACATTATCTCCTGTCACTGTACTGCCATCCGGTCACATGAGAAGCAGAAGCAGTAACACTGCTCTATTCCCTTGTTAATTCAGAATCCTAGACTTTTTTATACTCAGCCAAAAGCACAAGTACTCCCTATAACAAGTCTGAGACAAATTGTGCAAAAATATGTACAGTGGGGGTAGGAAGATGTAAATGAAACCCCAACTGCAAAGATAGGTGAAAGAAGAGCTAAGGAAGTCACCACTACTATGAGTATAAAAAACCTCCTGGGTAACATTTCTGCCAGAACACCAAAAGTCACCATACCAGTCAGAGCCACATGAGCCCACTCTGAAAAAAGGTCATAACAAAACGATTGTGTCTAACATATCTACTACATACAGCCATGGAAGACCATGGACATTCTCCCAAAACTGGAGGAAGCTTCTAATGCCATTTGTATCCCTGAAGCTCAACACTGGCACTTGCAGAGACAATGGACAAGTGTTTTTTGTGGTGAGTGAGAAACTGGCTGACAAGACAGCCCCAGAGGGTGGTGGCAAATGGCTCCTTTTCAAACTGGCAACCTGTCACAAGAAGGGTCTCCCAGGAACAGATACTGGGCCCACTGCTGTTTAATATGTTCATAAATGATCTGGATGATGGGGCTGCCCAGAGAGGTTGTGGAGTCTCCTTCTCTGGAGACATTCAAGACCAATCTGGACGTGTTCCTGCGTAATTTAATCTGGGTGATCCTGCTCAGGCAGGGGGTTGGACTGGATGATCTTTCGAGGTCCCTTCCAACTCCTAACATTCTGTGAATCTGTGAATCAAGTACACCCTGTTGAAGTTTGCAGATGATACCAAACTGAGTGGGGAAGCAGACACTTTGGAAGGGCGAGCTACCCTGCAGGAATACCTGAATAGGCTGGAAGAGTGAGGAAACAAGAATCCTATGGAGTTCAACAAGGACAAGTATAAGGTCTTTTACCTGGGAAAACATAATCCAGGAGCGCAGTACAGACTGGGATCCACTTGGCTGGAAAGCAGCTCTGTGGAATTGGACCAAGGGGTTTCTGGTGAAGAAGTAGCTAAATGAGAGAACAGTGTGCTGCAGCACAAAGAAAACCAACAATAGGCTGGGTTACGTCAACAAGGGCATTTCCAGCAGAGGTCATTATCCCACCCTGCTCAGCACTTGTCAGGCCACACGTGGAATTCTGTGCTCAGCTTTGGTCCCTGCTATACAAAAAGGATGTGGACAGGCTGGAGAAGGTCCAGAGAATGGCCACCAGGATGACTGGCCACAAGGACTGGGAAGCCTGCCGTATGAGGAAAGGCTGAGAACTGGGTTTGATCAGGCTTAAGGGAGACCTCACCACCATATTCCAGTATGTAAAGTGTGGCTGCAACGAAGACGGAGACTCCCTTTTTACAAAGAGTCACGTGGAAAAGAAGAGGGGTGACAGGTGCAAGTTTCCTACACTAGAGGAAATTTTTTCACCATGAGAACAATCAGCCATTGGAGTAATTTCCCCAGGGAAGCAGTGGATGCCCTGAGATTGGACACTTTTAAGATTCAGCTGGACAGGGTGCTAGGCCATCTTGTCTAGACCATGCTTTTGCCAAGAAAGGTTGGACCAGTTGATCCTTGATGTCCCTTCCAACCTGGTGTTCTATGATTCCATGATAAGTTCAGAGGGTGTATGCATGGCGCAATTCTAACTCTCTAACTTTGGGTAATAAATTATGATACACAGATAAAAGACAATATTCATCATAAATGTTTAAGAGTAAAAGACCCATTTATAAAGCTTTTTTGTCCACCATTTGCATACAGTATGGCAACTGCTAGACTTAGATGAAAACAAATATTATGCTAAATATTATGTCATTTAAATATTCAGTTTTTTTTTTATTCTAATTGAAATGTAAATCTCTAATAGGGACGCTTACTGGATGTTTTGCTGAAAGTCTACCAGTCACAGTTCCTGTCTGATTCCATGTGGAGGAAATAAATCCCTGTAGTAAGTAAAAATCCCCAAGAAGGAAAGGATGAAGACATACATCTAAATTTCATTTAATGAAAGTATCAGTAATAAAAGCTCATTATAATCAGGATTACAAAGATTAAATTAAGAAAAAACAAAGAACAAACTTTATAATTCTCTATTAATGGAAGTTCTTAAACTGTAAGCACTATAACAATATCACATCTTTTTATCACAAATTATTTAAAATGCCATATTTTACAGGCTAATTTGTATATTTCTACCTTTCTCATGCATGTTCGCAGTCCATCCACATAAGCTGATTTCATCTTATGAACCTAAATTACATCAATGCTTAGATAAATGCTTATACATAAAAATAAGAGATTTTCAAAGTAAAGATCTTCGTTTCCAAATGCATATTAAATTGTTTTGGGGTTTTTTTAACAGTTTTATCTTAGTAAGTAATGGATGCATACTCACTAACAACTTGACTTAATAGCATAATTTCGGTAAGTTATAGCCTAAACCCAGGTGTTTGCAGATACTAGTAAATGAACTATTGGAATCTATTATTTTATATCTTACTTCCCCAGGTCAATGAACTATACCCAAGAAAGTGCCGCATATAAAACATAAGACCACTTTTTTTTTTTTTAAATCCTGAAAACTTATCCACTGAAAACCCAAACACTGAGTGTGAGATCTGACTAGGTCATTATGGATTTTCAGGAGGCTCGTCACTTAAAAACAAAACAAAACAAAAAAACCCAAACCCCATAACTAGTTATCTCCTCTTTCTGCAGAGTATTTCTTCAGACCTCAACAAATACATGTTTTGCCCTAAGAGTGTTCTTTATAGAATGAAACAACAGTGATTTTTTTCAATTGGTTTTTGCATTTTTTGCTAGCTATAACCTGACATAGTGCAAAAAGAATAAACACTAAATATAAAAGCTCTGAATACCTACAGATTCAAAATTTGAATTGATATTTGAATGAGCTTACATTAGAGAGAACTTTTAAAATTTATTTAGCTGTGAATATGTTATCTCTCTAAGCTGATTTTGCTTCAGTGCAAGTACATGTAAAGTATCAGCTCACCTGACGATACTCTAAAATTATCTTAGGTAAAGGATGAAGGTCTTGCAGTTTATTTAGCTGCAAAACAAAGAATGCAAATTACTTGTCTATTTTTTTCCATTGTTATATTATTTAACATTCTTAGAGTAAATTCTGCAGAAAGAAATGTTCCTGCTAAGCTGAATGGATGAAGTACTGGCTAAAGAACAATGTCCTTCAAGCAACCTCACCCAAGGAAGTCTTAACTTTTCTGGCTTTCAACAGTAGGGCTGGAGATTACCCTCTCCCATTTCATTTCTCTTCCTGTCTCCAACAGGAACAAGACGATGTGCAGACAAAAACTTGTTCACTATTATTTGGAAAACACCGGGCATGGAAGGGGGTGGCATTACTCATGCACATTTGTCTGTTTTTTTTTGTGATAGGCAGCATCAATACAAGACAGAACATGATAAAGGTATGTGAAATAATATCCATATACATACATATAGATTTATACACACATACACAAAATCTAAGAGAATAATTTCTCCTATTTATCTCCTAATACAAGTTCCAGGAGACCTTCATAAAAATTGAAATAGTCAAATGAAAAAAAAATCAATAGAATAAAGCAGGCTTATAACTTTCAATTACTTTCAAAATCCTCCCCCCCATAAATGATAAGAAAAAGAATGAGATTATTAAAATAGTGATTGGATATTTGTAAGTACAACAAAAATATCTTGAAAGACAACAGTTCAGAGTGAAAAATAGATGTGACTGAACCAGAATGGAGATTTAAAAGGACAGATTTATTTTTTTTTCTTAGTACCAGAGACACAACATATTATGCTTACTTATCTAGTATTTATCTATTGGAAGGTTTCAGCTTGTCTTTCTCTAAATAATAAGAGCACAGCAAACGTCAGAAAGTAAGCAGTGAACTAGATAAAAACTTTGCTCTGATTATTGCAACAAATCTTGTGTTCCCACAAAAAGATTACATGTATGCTATTTCACTGATCCTTCCCATCTCCCAGGGTTCTCTGTCACTTTCCAAGATTACATATTTGATCTATGAAACCTCCTTATCCTTGAGTTGTGTGTGCTTTTTCTGGTTATACTGCTGACATTACCTCAAAGATCTTATCTGGTAGTTCAGACATGTGGCCCAAATGTTGAATTTCCTCTTTGACACATGAGAAACAAATATGACCTTTCTACTTTCCCCAGATGTGTTCACTGTCATCAATGAGCTGTGTACTTTAACTTGACTCCAACATAAACTAGAGCAATAAAATTGTGGCTCCAAATCAGAAACAGGTGCAGCTATGCAGTCTTCTTCTAAGAAGGAATTCTATTACTAATATTATCTTCACAAAGTTATCTATTACGATTTGGATCAAGTACACCCTCAGTAAGTTTGCAGATGACATCAAGTTGGGCTGTAGTGTTAATCTGCTTGGGGGCAAGAAGGCTCTACAGCAGGATCTGGGCTGCCTGGATCAATAAGCAGCTGAGGGAACTGGGCTTATTTAGCCTAGAGAAAGGGCGCCTGATGGGAGACCTTCTTGCTCACTTAGAAGTACCTAAAAGGAGATTGTAATCAGGCAGGTTTTGGTCTCTTCTACCAAATAACAAGCAACAGGACAAGAGGAAACGGCTTCAAGTTGTACTGGGAAGGTTTGGATTGGGTAGTAGGGAAAATGTCATCACTAAAAGGATAGACAAGCACTGGAACTGGATGCTCAGGGAAGCGTCTGAGTCACCATCCTTAGAAGTATTTAAAATACATGTAGATGTGGTGCGTCAGGACATGGGTTATTGGTAGACTTACAGATCCAAAAGGTCTTCTCCAACCTAAATAACTCTATGATTCTATGAAAAGCAAGAGCCATACACATTTGCCTCAAGTTACTAAGATGACTGTAGTTTGGTCATGACTGCATGTTAGACAAAGGTTTTTAGCGGGTTTCTAAACTAGTAAAGGATCACATTACTGAAAACTATCTGGTCCAACACTAACTGAAGAAAGAACTGGAGAACCTTGAGATCATGATATTTACTGTACTGAAACTATATTTGATCTCTTGTGCTGGTGTATCGAAGTATCTAAACTATTTTGTCACTAGTGCTATAAGGGAACAAGATTCTATCAAGATCCTGCAGACACACATTTTCCTTCACAAAGGAAAAAGAAAGATCCTGAGGAAAACTAATGCACACAAGTGAAACAGCTATATAGAAACTGGTAACTCCAAATTCAAACTACAGAGTTCAAAATTTCCTACAGATATCTTCACCTCACATGAATGAATGAGTTAATGCTCCATAAAAAGATGACAACATGGTTTTAGCCCAAATCTCCTTATGGGAAAGACAGTGTTACTATTTCCTTCACCAAAACAGTTTTCATGTTCTTTCCTTTCACCAGGCCGACATACTGAGCTACCAGAGTCAGACCAGTGAGCCAGTATCCCTCTGAGGAAGATGGTCATGCATGCATACTGGTATCGAAGTTTTTAACCCTGCTTTATAGCCTCAGTAACTAGTTTGGTTTTCCCCATCATGGAGTGCAAATTCAATATCTGGCATAAATAAATTAAGTGTGGTTAGTCCAATACAAAATCAAATTAAGATTGTTAGGAAAACTTTAGAAGAATTACGATTTCACTGAAATATAACTTGGGAGCTTTGCTAACTCATGCAGGTGGTTTTAAAACCCCTTCCCATCTCACCACAACTTCTGAGGTGGACACAAGCTGTTGCATGTCAGTTCTGTGAACTTTCTCACACAGCGCATGCAGTTTTAACTTTTCAAATAGTATCTACAGTGAGAAAAAACACATAAGAGAACTGTTTTGATGTTTCAAGTGCTGAAACAAAAAGGAATAATACAGATTTCAAAGAAAACAGAGCATACTGTAGCAAAACACATACATACACAAGATAAAATCTTTAGTTTTAAGATAATGAAAAAGTATTTTCTAAATTTAAATGCTTAAATACATTCAAATACAGAATAACCAATGTTTCCAGATTTATCAAAAACTGACATGTCCTCCATTTAAATACTAAAATAAAATAATTAACATTGAAGACAAAGAATTCTGAAGTTGAAGAACAATTTTATATGCTTTGTAATTCTTCTTTATCGATAAAAACTTATAATAGTAGTGTAAACATTACCTCTCTGAGTTGATTGCTGCTGGTCAAAAGGAATCGTTCTCCAGCAACTTGATGAGCTTCCTGTTCAAGTTCTTTGAGCCGCAACTATAAATTAGTACATTAGAATTATTCTGTTTATATTATTTTCTTTCGTACCTGATACAGGTCACTGAGTACATTGGACTTCTTTTTAAAAACAGGGTATTTGATAATGTGTAATCTTTGCTGGCTAGCAACATTTGGTTTAGTAGATTGCTTAGAGACTGTTTAATCTCTATTTTTTCATGATTTCGGAAGGGGATCTATGGTGGTAAAAGCACCAAAATTTGTAGGAAAATAACTATGGGGATCGAAGAAAAACAGAGCTATGCAAATTATTATGGCAAATTAATCAGCTCTCAGACCATTATGATTATCTAGTCAGATTTTCTAACTATTTTTATCAACGGGGAAATGGCAAACTTGGAACTCTCAGAACAAGTATGTTTTACAGTGTGTTTTATTTACAAAGAGAGACAGATATATCTATCACCTCTCAGGAAGATGGTTATAGGTAACTGTAGATCAGAATCACAGAATATTAGGAGCTGGAAGAGGCCTCGAAAGACCATCCAGTCCACCACCCCTGCCCAAGCAGGATCATCTAGAGTAGATCACATAGGAACGTGACCAGGTTGGTCTTCAATGTCTCCAGAGAAGGAGACTCCACAACCTCTCTGGGCAGCCTGTCCCAGTGCTCTGTCACCCACACAGTGAAAAAGTTCCTCCTTATACTCAGACGGAGCTTTCTATGTTCCAGTTTAGAACCATTTCCCCTTGTTCTATCACTGAGGAGAGCCTGGATCCATCCTCCTGACACTCACCTTTTATATATTTATAAATGTTAATGAGGTCACCCCTCAGCCTCCTCAGCTGAAGAGACCCAGCTCCCTCAGCCTGTCCTCATAAGGGAGGTGTTCCACTCCCTTAATCATCTTGGTGGCCCTGTGCTGGACTCTCTCAAGGAGTTGTATGTCCTTCTGTAACTGAGGGGCCCAGAACTGGACAGAATACTCCAGGCGTGGTCTCACCAGGGCAGAGTAGAGGGGGGAGAAGGTCCTCTCTTGACCTACTAGCCAGCCCAGTTCTAATACACCCCAGGATGCCACTGGCCTTCTTGGCCACAAGGGCACACTGCTGGCTCATTGGTCATTCTGCTATCTACCAGGACCCCCAGGTCCTTCTCACCTGCACTGCTCTCACCCTCAGAACGGGTCATTACAATTTTTACTCTACAGCACATAATCCAAAAGGATCTGTGCATTCTGCAAAGCCCTCTCAGTTCTGAGGCACAGCTCAAGAAGCAAGTGTCTGGTTTTTGCTCGCCTAAATAACCACAGAAGTACCTTAAATATACAACGAATGATACTTATATGTAATAATGAAAGTACTAAAAAACGCTAAAAACACTAAAAGAGAAAGATTCCTACTTTTCATCAGTTATCCTCAGTAAAAGCAGAAAGATGGTGCTATGCAATTCCAAAAAGAAAAAAATAAAGACAAAGTTTACCCCAAGAATCTGTGATGTTTTTTTCAGTTCTTGTATGTTCACATGTATTTTGTGTGTTTCCATCACTGTAAATACAATTATATACTGAGAACACTTAAAATTGGCAATTCAATTTTACATGCTTCTTAGACTGTAAAATGGAAACTGAAATCCACACAGCTGTTAGGAATGTAAGACAGTATTTAGTATTCTGAGGTAAAACATTCCACTTCAGCATAGTCAGCAACTGTGTGAAAATAGTGAAGATTCATATTTTGAACGGAACTTTCATACCTGCCAGAATTTTGATAAGTGGAAGCTCTAACGTGCAAAATAATCTCCACAAACCTTGAACCTGTAAAGCAAGATATAAATAAATTCTTCAGTATCAGCCAAATTTGATCTATAAACATATAGAAGTGTCATGGATCTATTTTCCAGCCCACACTGTTTCACTTTCTGTATACGCCCTTTTTACATTACAACACTGGGGAATAAATACTCATTTGTGTGAATTATAGCAACTAAATACTGCAGTCCATTATTGCTTCATTTTGTGGAGAATAGTAATATATTTTGCAATAGTAATAATTTCTTTACACAAATAACCATAAACAAATATACATGCCTCATTTTTCTAAGTGGTTTATTCCTAGACCAAGCCCCATTATAACAAGACATTTGTCCCTTTTTTCCTTATTCGCTGTACCAGTTGGAAGGGACCTACAGTGATCGTCTAGTCCAGCTGCCCAACCATTTTGGGGCTCACCAAATTCTGAACTTTTCCCAATTTTAGAATCTTCATTTAAATATTTTTAACTCTTGCAAAGTTTTTTCTATAGATTAACTGTCAGACTAACTATTTTCTTCTTCTGGAAAAAAAGGGCAAATTTGATGGAAAACCACCAAATGTTGACCAGCCTTTTATTTAATCAAGTAGAGATTCAGATTTGAATGTGAAGTACATCACTCTGTTTAATTCATGATAACGTCTCAGAAGATATATCTAGCTGAGTAATCACTTTTTGAACCTTACCTGTAAGTCACGAGCAAGGTCCATCATTACATTATAAAGCTTCTCCAAGTTGACACCTAGGTTTTGATACTGATAGAAATGAATTTAAAAAAATAAATTTTTAATGTTAACGAAAAACATCTGGAATACTATCTAATTCAAAATGGATTAAATTGTATATTTTTCTGTATGCCTCCTGTTACATTTAACATTTTAGTAATGTTCTCTGGCAAACATAATTAATGAACAGATCATTACAGATGATGAACTTTCAAGGTGTTATCTGTTCCTTTATTTACATTCTGAACAGACCAAGCATAAATAAATAGTACCACTTCTCTGCCTTTGATGTTGAAGTCTGAATTCTATTACTGCTTGTAAAATAAGGAAAAATGCCTTGCAATTTTCTTTATCAGCACCACCCCTCTTCTGTACTCAAACTATCCACTTCCTTCCCTTCTGTTCCAGACATTCTGCACAGAGCCATGCCACCTCACTCAGCTGGCTAGAAGCCCATTTTCAAATGCTTACAGGCACTGAGTATATGACCATTAGTTCCAAGATCCTGACCACTAAAAAACAAATGTAACTTCAACCTATTAAATGTTTTTATCAGGCTAATATACAAAATGCAAACATTAAAGTGCTGCTTTTCATTACTACACTCCTGTGAGGAAAAACAGGAATTAAAAAATGCTGTAGAGATAGATATTTCTTTCCTGCAGCCTGCATCTTCAACGATGGCTGAACAATCAAAATTATGGAATAAATAATTTGCATCCAAGTAATTAAGTGCAAAACCACCAGCACTGTCCTGTAAATTTTTGGGGCCACAAGCTATAGAGCCTAGAACAGCATTTCAGAGGACTAAAGTTAGATGCTTGCTTGTCTACATACTCTTCTCCAATGGTCAGAGGTGGAGGCAGGAAAGTAAGTTAAAAGGAATTATATATTATATCTTATAATAATCCTTAGTTTATGTAAAACAGTGATATTAAACTACAGCTCATTTGTGTAAAAGTGGCATTTACTCTGTGCTGATAAATATGCCTCATGATATAGTTATATAGTATTGGAGCAACCTGATCACGATACTTTCAGACAGACATTAAGACATCAGATAGGGTGAGGAAGAGAAGAAAATAATGATGTGCAGAGGAAGAGATGAAACAGGTTCTACAGGATGCCTAAGCTTACTAATTCACATCTGACAACATGAGCATAATGTACATCACATAGAGGACTCGTTAGAGCAGAAACTAATTTGGAGGCCAGAATCCTAACCACCTGAGAAGATCATCTGGCAACACTCAACTGTTTCCTCCTCAATAGTAGCCACATTCCTGGAGACTGACCTAGATTTAGCTACACTCTTGGTGAACAGGGTATTCCAAGTTCAAGGTATTCCAAGTCCAAATAAATATACATACACAGGGTTCAAAATAAATTTAAAATCTGATTCCTGAGTGAATTACATTTTTTCTGTCAAGAATAGTAAAAAATTAAAAAAAGAAAAATAATACCAACTGGTCATGAAATCACAGGGAATTTCAATTGAAAAGCATGAGAGGGTTCCTTGGGCATCCTGCAAGCAACCTATCTTTAGGGTTACCATTAACTCTATGATTATTTCACCATTTCATGGTTTTTACTTGATATATTGAGAATCTTGAGGTCCTGCTGCTATAAGCATGAGAGAGAAGGGTGTTTCTAGTGGTTACCAATACATTCTCCTTTAAGAGTGCAGTTTATTCACAGAAAATGAAGACAATACTTCAATTTGAAATTTCCAGCTTTTCATAAAGAAAAAACCCAAGATTCTATCTTCTAGAAGGGTACATGCAATGCAACTAGATGCTGTATCTATCTACTAAGCTGGATGTCATTAAGGTATAAATTATGGACTGGAACAGAAAGATTGTGATTGAAATTGTTGCAAAGAATACTTTCTGAACAGGTCTGATGTCAGAATACTGCTCCTCCAGGGCTTTTAAGATGTTCAGTCATTATACTAGTTCTTTTGAAGTAAAAGCAGATAAGAATAATCAAAGTGATTGGGAAATCTTAAAAATCCTTCATGAAGGATTTTTAATCTGTATAGACCTCATGAAGGAGGTCTATACAGATCTCCAAATTAAAGATTTTTTCTAAAGTAGGAAAAAAATTAAAATTCATATCAAAAGTAATAGATGTGGGAGGACCTTCCTCTCTTCCGGGAGATAAGAACTCTGAGTTTGTGAGAAGGTCCCTCTAGACACCTTTTTCCAACTGAACAGGGTCTTATGCAGAAATTGCTCCCCCATATGGATGCCATTATCTCCTCTTTGTCATCAGAATGACCCTCAGAACCTTGTGACTGTCTCATAGACTGAGGTACCAATACATCTGAACACGTAATTCTGTGCCCTCACAGTACAAGAGTCAGCTGTAAATCAACAGATAGACATAATCCATCCCTCCAACAATGTATAAATATCTGCCTTGTACACAAAACTCACAGTTTCAGTCTGTTTGCAAAACAGCCCAATTATCTGAAAAAAACCCAACCCAGAAGCCTGGAACCAAATCATTTCAGCAGATGCAGACTGACAAGAACAATGCTTCATAGATTATTTGATCCAAGCAGAATGCAGAAGGAATCCAAATTACTTGTCACTGCACAAACACAATAGAACCAGTACTGACTGAAAATTAGTTTATATTAGGACAAATCATAACACATTACTGCTACAGAGGCAAACATTCTGGTACACACTTTGGGAAGAACCATCATGGGAACTTTATCATATTGGTCCAACAAAGTTTTAAGAGAAGAGGTGCCAAATGTAACAGAAGCATGGGAGATAAATATTAGTTACAGGAAGTTACATTTCATGTTAAAAACAGAATTACACCACTTTTGAGGGGAATCTGTATGGCAGGCATTTTTCTACCATATGCCACAAAGCAATAGGGACACTTGTTGCAGTCATTCAGAATGTGCTTAAGCCTGGATGATAGCTGCTTTTACCTTGAAATGACCACATGACTCTAAACAACAGCAGATAAAATCAAACAGATTCTACATAAACTGATGTCTGTTAGTGGGAGGCATGTCCCAGGAAAGCCCCAGCAGAGTTAAAATGGGGTAATGAATTCCACTGACAGCCCATGCAGCTCATCTGCTCAAGAGCTATTAGTCTATACAATTCAACATTGTGTTGGCTATTTGTGTGCAGACAACATGGGCACCTACTGAATAGGCATCCCCTCTGCCCATAGCAGGCTTGAACATGACTCAAGGTAGGCCCTTGAAAGTAAGAATCAAAGCTCTCTTCAAAGTTCAAATATCTAGATTCACTAGTGGTCCCTCTGGGAGTACAGACAACTGTTAGGAACCTCCCAGTAAAGTCAAAGCAAGAGAGCTGAAGAGACAAATCTGGTGAAGATCTAGGTGTCACAGAAAGAACTGGGATTCACTGACCAGAGAAGCTGAAAAGAAAGTGTGAGACTCCATGAAGCAAATTAATTGCATAAGGAATGAAAGGGAATATTAACAGGATGTTAGGGGGAGGCATGAACTGGGACTTAGGTGAACAAATTAGCATAAAGGCCCTGGAGAAGGTTAAGGCAGGGAAACACCTAGACGTGAAGTAGGGAAGGAAGGAAAGAAGACTTCAGTATTTACCTCAGAGCTGGGAACCAGGATGACAAAGTTGATAAAAAGATAACTAAGAATAAACGTGATATAAGAAGAACAAAAGACTGAGTCAAACTAAGGAAAGAGACAAAATTAAGGATGCTGACTCACAGGAGGGGTATCACATATAGAAACAGCCAACGCATTTACAGCTTCTGCCTGTCTGTCTGTTCATTCCCTACACTTATAAGTTCATTAATGAAGTAGCTTCTGAATAGTTGCAGTTTACAGCTAGCATTTGAAAGTAAACTGGCTCTGGTTTTCTCAGAACCATACTGATGGGTACGTGCTGATACAGACAACCTCTGTACATTGCTCTAAGACCCCTTGACATTTGTGGATTTGTATCCTAGAAGCCCTACAATCATATTACAATACTTATGTCTGACCAAGAAAGGCCTCTGAAAAGTAAAAGCTTTCAAAAAATATTGTTTAGATTGCTGCACATCTATTTCTGTCATCCAAACAACCTCTAAAGGCTAACGTGACCAAAGCAGACCACTGGCCCAAAACACAAGTAACAAGATTTTGTAACACTCACTAAATAAATTTCAACAGACAGCAATACATTTCTATAGTGCCAGGAATAGCTTTAAAAGTTCATCACACATTCTCTCTCATTGAAAATAAAAATGAACAAATTTTTCATATACATTCTTGAATGTTCACATCTGACTTCCTACCACTACTCAGCCTACAATATATCTTTACAGTTGTGAAATCCAGTAAAAATGTTAATAATTAACAAATTAAAGATTACAAGTTCACAGCAATTAGAGAACAAGACATATTTTGGAAACAAAAAGTTGGACATCAGTTTGTAGATAGGTGAAATAAAAAAATCAGATTACATAATAATTATGACTACTACTGAACTTAAGTTTTAAAGCAGAATTTTTACAGCTGTTTCTGCAGAACTTTATTAGAATGCAGTGAAACCTTCATTCCTCCCCTCTCTTCAAAATTAGATTTCCAACAGGTAGTATTAATAGAATTTTTTTTAATGAGATAAGTATTCAGGAGGCCGGGGAGGTATTGAAGGGAGGCAGGGGGAGAAGTTTCAGTACTTTGTAAGCAAAAGCAACTCTTTCATCATTTCCTTCTGTTTTTAGCCCAACCATGAACAGTTTAAAGCCAACTACTTACTGATGTATTTCTCAAAGTGCCTGTATCTGTATTTATTGTTCCCATGGAAAAAGGCTTTTCAAAATATGCCTGTATTAAACATTCAAAAGAGGGAACTGTGTCGCTGGGGTTTATCAGCCATGCTGCAATCCTGGGATCCCACACGACACTATCAGCAACTACAAAGATAAGTTATTTCAGATAATCAGAACATTTAAATTTCTTCTCATATTGAGAAATGCTTCTAGAGCTTCACCCATCGTACATATAGACACATATCATGAATAGACAAGCATTTACACCACTAAAATGTTAAACATCGAATTGGCAGATGTAACATACAATCAATACTACAACCACATAGGAGTAAGTTCAATATTAAATATTTTTAAAGGGCTTTTTGTGGGGTTTTGTGGGTTTTTTTTCCAGTTTGAAAGTGTAAGTATGCCTTTGATTCTTCAGATTGAGTGTAAAAGCCTTTTTCTTATAACTAAAAAAAATTCAAGTTGAAATTTTTTGTGGGATAAAATGTTGTTTCTGTTAATTTGATTGATAAGATCAAAATTTCTATAGGGGTGTCAGGGAAGAGAATATTTACTTCCTAGGAGTCAGATCTCTCAGATCTTTAATGTCTATATCAATTCTCATATGGGTGCACAATGAATTGTTCACATAAAATCAGAACTGCAAGATCATATGTGCTTACACTGCACTTTCTGTCATGCTCATGTAGCTACATAGAGTGAAGCAAGTCTAGTGCTGTTTCATTCCCCTTTTAGCCCCAACATATGTACTGTTGTACAACAAAGAGGAGAATAAACTACTAACTAGAGTGATTTGAGATACATTTCAAGATAGATACAGGCTTTCTCTTCATTCAGTAACCCCGAAGCAACAAGTGACGACCCGCAGGTAAACTTGTAGATTAAAGAATTCCATGCTATGCAACCTTAGACTCAGTTACCTGGAAGCAATCTTTAATGTCCATAATGCAAGTTACAGCTGCAAGACTAATCTAAAGAGAAACAGGTTGTTTACTGACATAACTTGCTGAGAACAACTTCTCGTGGCTACTCAGTTGACATTAGGGAAGAGACATCTTGCCCCAAATCACTTTGATCTCCGCTGGAGTGGTCAGATAACTGAACGGTATTTTAGCTGCATATTCTCATACCAGAATTTTATAGAACTCCTTTTCTGTGATTGTGAACAGCTATTTGCCTCAGAACCCAACAGATGAGAAAGAACAGCCTCAGAAATTGTCTCAAGGATACCACCTTGATACTGCTACTACTACTACTAAAGTCTTTCTGTGATTGGAAAGACAGTCTTATCCTTGGAATCACAAAGCTTAAGAATATACGTCAAACTAAATCCACTCCAAAACCTAATGTTGGATGTGTCCGCATTATTTCCACTGCTTTTTCATCAGAAATTAATCCCTAAAGGAATGAAATGAAACTCTGACAACTGTAACAGATTTTCCATGAAGTCAAAAGATGTCTTGTGAGGAGGCAGACTATGCAACTTAGCCTCACTGATGGACAAAAACACTTGACAGCTGGTGGCTGTTGGAAATCAAGATGTCCAGTAAGCTGCTGGACATTCACAAGCTCATGTGACGAACGCATGATATGAGCTTTTAAAGTACATCTTAACAAAGATAAAGATACAGAAATCTGTTACAAATTAGTCTCTGAAATATGAGAAAGATCCTTTTCTCATGTTCCTGTGTGATCTAATCTAGGTGATCTGCTCTGGCAGGGTGGGTTGGACTAGATGATCTTTCACGGTCCCTTCCAACCTCTAACATTCTGTGATATCCCTGTTTACAGTAAGTACACGACAGTCTCTAGCTGAAGAAATCTAACTGTCCAATCATCCATCCCACCCTTCCACCCCAACTAAAATTTTCACCAAAGGTGAGTGTAGCAGTAATGACTTATAATCACCAATTCAGTCCTGGGAAGAGAATGACACATACAAGGTAAGGAGGCAGCACATGTAGAACTGAAGCTAAAGCTGAAAGGAGCGAAGCAAAGCCACGGTCAAGCTGGGATAGAGCGAACATAAGAGTCTGTGTAGCATAAAAGCAGAGTTTCCTGAAAAATGTGTAATGGTACTCATGTCCTCTCCTCTTCCTGCTCCAAAACATTAGTGTATCCTAACAGCAAAGCTCACCATATTTTGCTAGTCAGGGCTAATGGATGTGTGTGTATTCACTGGTGAGTACACTAGTTTAAGGATGACTGCAAGAATTCAAGCATTTGCTGTACTTAGAAAGATGGGATTTTACCTTTGGAAAGGTAGGTTTTGTGTGTTGTGATCATTTTTACCACAGCAGAAATTACAGGTGAGAAAGCATCAACTTCCAAAGTTAAAAACAAACAAACCACAACCAACCAAAAAACACCAAAGCACAAATGAGATGAGACATTAGATACATAGATACTAGAAGCTTCCGAGTCAAATCCTATGCATCAGACAGGATTTAACCTGGATCTAGTGTTTCCTGTGTGAACAGGTTATAAAACTGTCACTCTTAGCCAGTACCATCAAGATATTTCATCCTCCCCTTTGCCAGACTAAATGTGTGTAGTGTAGACAGAACTTCATACCAGATTCTAAATCATCATCAATTTACTGTGAATTACTGCTGAAACTTTTCAGATGCTGAAAACTCTCCACAGAGGGAGTCCTTCCTGAAAGTTCATGCTTATTTTTGTAATTCGCTCAGCACTAATCTGATATGTCCAACACAATTAAAAAAAAATATTTTTAATCTGACCATATCTTCTGTCTGTAGTTTATTTTATATCCATACGAAAGTATCTTATTTAATCCTATCAAAAAATCCAACGACCCATTCAAGCGATTCCTAATTCTGACAGCTATGAACACCTCTGAAATTTATTTTACCTTCTCCTCTTCAGCAGAGAAAGTTTCTTTAGGGAACATGAAAAAGTTGGACATTTTCATCTATAGTCAAGACTGAGTAGAGAGCTTCTGTTTCTACAGGAAGGTAGCCTTAAATTATTCAATTATTTGATTCCTACTCAGAGGCAATACATCACCTTGACATGCCAAGCTTCTGGTCAAGACCCCCTCCAAGAAGGGTATATTCTTCCATAGTACTGTTTTCAACATATTACTTAACCACCAGTCTAGTTACTTCTACACCTAGTGATTTTAACAGAATCATCAAAAGCACAGAGAATATGGAATTGAATCATAGAATAAATAATTACCTTGTTTCCAGCTAATGTCATTACCATAAACTTGAAGCAGAGTCCTCAGGAAATCTTTCGCATTGAAGCAAATAATTGGAACTTTGCAATGCAGCATTTGAAACAACACTTGCCTGCACAGAAATAGTTCATTCACACTACACATTCACTAAATCTAGTAGCAATATTTACTTTATACATTTAATTAGCACCTAATGCTAAACACTAACACAAGACATTTCTTTATTCCTTTAGTAACAGAATACTGTACTTGAATGCTAAATTCGGTAATACCCGAAGCTTCATTCTATCATAAACATCCTGGCAGATATGCTTTATGATGCATTCATAAAGAAAACAAATCCTCATTTGACACTCAAAATTAAATCTGAATCCAAAAGAGCAATTGGCATCCCTGGAATACTTTAATCTAAATGAGATCACAGAGGCTTCTGAGCTAATGTAGTATTGTAAAATCATGATTTAAAAAGGTAGTAGACAATCTAAATTACCATAATTGTCCAGTGTGAATATGGTACATAACTTCGGCATGCATCATCTTTGTCACATTATTCCATTCCTTTTGAAAGTGTCTATAGTTTCCACATCTATACTCTTATACATAATTTTACCAACTACATATTTTAATATATAATTTTGCTAACTATTTGTGTCAAGCTAGAACTTTCAAGTTTATTTATTTTCAGTAATATGAAGCTACAGTACCAAGTTTTTGGTCATATTAGAAATTGTGTGCAATGTATTACTGTACAGAGTGTAGATCCACCACTAAATAATTCTGCCGTTCTTACAAAAAATAATAGCATTTAGATGAAACCTATACACAATACACCTATTCAACTTTCTTATTATTAAATTTTTACTGTTCATATGTTGGTGCTTAATTCATATGTTATTCTCAATTCAGAAGTAATATATTAAAAGCAACAAGTTACTAAACTAGTTGTCATATAGCTCCAATAGTATAGCTGGAGAAGTTCCAGGCAAGTGAAGTGATTTTTTTCAAGTCATGGTGGAGTGGTGGCAGAGATGCAACTAACAACCAAGTACAACATCTTGAAAAATTAATGCTTTATAATTTAAATAACCCAAATTCAGCAGTTTACATAAAGGAGTTATTACTGAAAACTCTGAAATAGTCTGAAGAAGTTTTAACATGTGACTTAGAATCAGGTTCAGTTCTCATTCCTTCCTTTATGTGATACTATTTCAAAGTTAATGCTAAGGAATAAAAATGAATTTTGGTTATGTTAACTAGAAGTTTAAAATATAATCCAACTTAAAAAAAACAGTCAAACTAACAATCATATATATGAAACATATATGTTAAAAATATATTGTAATTTTGAAGGAATATTATTACTGAATGTTAGGAAAACATCATTTGGGATCTCAAAAGCCACTAAAAAAAGCCTCTCATGCTCAGAAATGAAAAACATTGTTATACACTAATCAAAAAACATTCTAGGTAAGAAATATAGTGCAGAAAATGGAAGATAAGGTACAAGAAAGATAAACCTGGAAGAAATCTGTTTTTCTGTGCCATATAGCAGTAAACTGTCCCTGGAGAATGTCTAGGTGAACGTAAACAGGTCCCGCCAGAATCTCAACCTATTACTGCAGTGCTGCAGTTTGTGATATACTGAGCCCAAAGGAATAGTCTAGTTTTATTTAGTTTATATTAACCCAGGCTTGACACAGAACCGATACACTTAATATGAAATTCAATGAGCTGGACATACGAGATTAAAACTGTGCCATGTAACTATCATTGTTGCTAAAAGCCTGTGTAAAGCAAAACAGTATTTTTTTCCTAAACACCCACCGAGAAAACTTCTTGTGAGCCTGTTGTTCTTGTTGCCAAAGATTCGACGATTCAGTTTTTAAATAAATTAATTTATCATTTTCATTAGCAGCACTCCAAGCATAGTCTGTTGAAGGGCAACTGGGAGGGCAAGGGTGATCAGTCCGATTCTTCACTAACACAAGGACTCCTTTTACTGATGAGGTTAGGGCCTGTTAAACAGAATTACAACAGTGTTTCTTCTGACAGATTTTATGCAAACCTATAAAGAAAATTTCCCAAATGTTTTATGATATGAAACCTATTATTTACACTAGAGTTCTGCATACACAACTACATGGTAGAGGAGCATGCAAGTTTCAGCCTTGAAACAAAAATACACAGTGGCAGTCACAACGCAAAACAGGAAGAAAAACACTCCAATTCAGTCTCACTTAAAATATATAGACATCTGTTTAGCCCAAGTGGTTTAATTTTCTTTAAGGTTTATTTGGTAGCTAAAAATAAAATATAGTCAGAAGTATTAAGTAAACAGAGGTAAGCAGTCATACACAATAGTCCAGATTCTAGGTTCCCAATGAACATGAGTCTGTGTATCACTCATATGCACAGTTCCAATGGTTTCCTACAAAACTGACTCTAAACAACACAAATCAGTCACTGACCTGCTCTGAGTTGAGCTGTGAAGAACCATCATGAAATACCATAGTAATTACAAAAGCCACTGCCCGTTCTATAGCTGCAAGCAATGCTCTCCTTTCTTCGCATCCCAAACTCCTGATATCACAGGGATAATTTTCAGAAGACTCTGCTTGTCCAGAAGTACAGTTGAATCTTCTTTCATATGAGGTACTGCAGGTCTTTATAGGTAATTTTCTTTTTTTCTCTGAACAAGATGTAGGTGCATCTTGATTTCTTTTAAGAGGAGTAGCTACATTCCTTTCAGTATCTTTCAGGTTTTTTGGTTCTACTGAATGATTTCTTACACTATATCCCATTGTTGGCAAGACTAAATCCTGGTAGTAACTCCCTATTTTGGCATCTTGACGGCAAATCATTTCATTGGTATGTATTGTTCTGACTCTCTGACCAGCAGTACTTTTTGCAGGGCTGGTAAATGTTTTTAGTGAGGCAGTTGTGGAATCACAAATCTCCTGTAAAGATGATGAATTTAGTGAACCAACCATTTAAATTATTAGGAGAGATAAAAATAGATGTACATACGTTAATTTAGATAAATTTTTCAGGAAGTGATATTCTATGGAAAACTATTGGTATTGACAAAGAGTCAGTTTAGGAGAACAACATTCCATAAAACAAATTTCAAATATTTATTGGGAAAAAATATTTTGTGGATTCACGTATCTTATTTCCAAAACTACTGCTACATTTAAAAATCTATTTTTAATGCAACACTAAAAATGCAACTAACAATGCATCTAGTCCAGTATCCTGTCTACCATAATGACTAGATCATTCGTGAATGTCATCTAAAGAGGGAAAAGACCATTCATTTCCAACTTTAGCTTCAATATTCAGAGCTTTTTTCATACCATCTTAAGCTTATTAAAGACCTTTGGGCAAGTGACTGGCTTGGAAATTCAAGTACACTGAGTCAACTGGATCTCAACCAATTTCTTCAAACAACTTAAAAAATTGTAAGACATAAAAATACATGTGAAAGTTGCACTGGAGTATTATCAGGTGTATAAATGAGTATTACATTCTAGTGTATTCTGTTTAATTCACTATGCCCAGAAGAGCTTTCCTACACCAAACATCCCTTTACAGCAGCATGCTATTAAATAGCATTAAGAAGTAGCATGGTAACATTATGATTTTACTTGATATCCTTGAAGTTTCCTTGGTATGCTACTGCTGCTAGTGTTTTCTTACTGATTACTTTGCTAGTTTCTCCTACAGCCTCTTCAGCTGACAGAGCCTGTGTCTTGGTTTCATAAACAAGGATTCTGGAACAGTACCAGCAAACTTTTTGACATTCCTTTTGACACAAGGTAAATGCGTGTTTAACTATTTAGATATAATACAGGGTTAGGTCTTCGTTCAATATTCATCTTAAGCCTTGATCAATAACAAGGTCTTACAGGACATGGAAAGATTTCAATTCCTGAGGCATTTGAAAAAATTATGTATTATTAGTGATGCATATGTAATCTGGTTCTCAAACTTAATTTGGAGTATACAGTTACACATCTGCATTTAACTTCTTAAATGAGGCAACTATATAAGAATGCAAATTCTGGTAATTTCAGCTTTTTGCATATTGACATTTTTTTAGTAATCTCCTTCATACTACTTCTTAGCTATACTTGGTTTTTTTTCTTGATAGATTTTAGTATTTGCTTTAACTCTCCAATATTCTGTTTTGAGTAAATCCCTCTACTATCTATAAGCATTTTGGTTTGGAAGGGGAGATTCCATATATTTTCTTCTAAAAGCTCCTTCATTGCATGTAATTTCCTTTTCTTTTTTTAAATGAAGCACTCCTGCTGGTGACTTTCTATCTTTTATTGCCTCAGAAAGACTGTAGTCCGTCAGAGCATCTTTCATCAGGAAGATTCTGAACCTCATCTCACACAGAATAAAATAAAAAACAATTTCTCTCATGAGTTCTCTAACCATTCTACAAAGCAGTTGTCTCCTGATATTCAGTCCTCAGCATCATGCATAACCACAATATTCACCCACCTCACTGAAAAGTAACTGCAACCTCTCATAATTCCTGTATTTTCTGCCCCTACAGCACACAGCACAGTCAGTCTTCTTTGGTACTTCTGCTATCATTACCATTCCCAAAAACAAAGGAGCCTCAAGTTATGGCTGTGTAGCACCCATTCCCCAAGATGACAACTTTCACTGATCAAAGGATATCATCCATCTCTATTCAATATGTCAGAATGACAAAGCCAATAATATTTTTTTTTCCTGTTTCTGCGATGGTCCTTAACCTGGTTCCCATATTCCCAAACTTCAAAAGTACAGTCAAAAAGATGAAAAAGGATGAAACTACTTGAGATCATACTTCAGAGGATCAACTCTAAAGAAAAGTACAGTTAGCAGGTTCTAAATAAATAGAAAGAAGCAGCTTTTGCTACTCCCAAAATGAATAGTGGCCCTGAACAAGGACAAATTAATTGGAAAAGGCAACTAAAAATCAATAAGTGGAAACTAAAAGAAGTTCCCTTAAGTGGAAAAATAATATCACGAAGGACCAAATGCTTAAGAGCCACAGAAAGAAAATTAATTAGCTCGTGTATTCTCTAGTCAAACTGCAAATAGTTTTATTGTTTAACACCACAGAATTTGAATTAGAACGCTCAAGTAACTATAGAATCAGAAGTAAGCACTTCTCTTTTAAAGGTTCAAAAATAAGAACAAAGCAATATAATTTTCAAGTCAGAACAACACAGCTGGAACTACAATTAACCACAGAGAGCAGCAACAGCTTCTGGGACTAACTGATCATCTTCTAGAAATAATGACATGGCTGGTAGTAGAGAAAACAACTCCCAGGATATAGATTCATAATTTATGTGGATGTAGGAAAAAATCACTAGACACAGAGAATCAAAATTAGCACATCTTCATCAGAGAAAGGGGTTCCACTACTATCTACGTGTATCCACAGCTCGATGTTCACCTATGAACCTATTTAAATTGTAGGAAACTATCCTATCTATCCTATGTAGAAAGAGGTTTTCTACATCTTGAGAAACATGGGTTGACTTGCTGAAGCATGCAACACACACCAGAGTTGGAGTAAGGACGGTTGTGAAATTTGCAGCTGTACAGGAGTACACTTGCAGTATCCACAACTCGCCAATTAACAGATCTTACAATCAGAGCCTGAGTTAGCACTGCCCCAGGTTTCCATTTCAATTCTTGTACTGGTATTCACTCACGTTAAGCAGAGTTCAGAAAGATGATTAAACCAAAAACGAAAATACCTAAAATAATCTTTCATACGAATCAGCTCACTTTACAAGTATGTGCTAGTGATTGCTTGGTGACAGATAAGTTTGAGAACATTTTTAAACCCTGGTAACTATCTAAATGTGACAACCTCGTTTATTTCTGCTCAATCTATCACAAAAGGCTAACTTCCTACAAAAAGGATAACAGAAGTGGGGCCAAGACTCTCATAGGTAAACAGATGCCAAGTGCAAACTAAGACAAAAGAAAGTTATGACTGTAAGCACTAAATTGTGATAAAGCTTGCTCTGAAACAGCCAGTCTATCTATAACTTCAAACCTGCTATAAAAAGACTGTTTTTAGTGGTCTCAACTCAGAATATGCTTGCCTTTCCATTTTTCAGATGTGCATCCTTATCATCTAGTTGATTTTCCTTTGTCTCCTCTATACCTTAAAAAAAAAAAAAGGAAACATTTTACAATGCAAATGAACCTGAGTTGTGCATATAACTTAGGTTACATACAGTTACTTTACTAACATTTTACTAAACCTAAAATAATTGCAATAGTTTTCCATGACAACCAGTTCCCTCAAATTAATATCATGCATGCTTAAAAGGGCCCTGCAGGTTCCTAAACATGCATATGCAAAAGCATGCTCTGTCCCCCATTAAGAAAAATAATCCTTTGAATTTGCTATAAAGCAAACCTTTTCCATAGTATTCAGAAGAGACATTACTATCATATCATAAATATACTTATTTTTATCTTTAAGAAAACACATTCCATCTTGGTCAAAGTAAAGCTGGGGCCATGGGCAAGAAGGGAAAAAAAGTTAAAATCTCACACAGTTAAACTATTTTTTTTTAATTGGGTGGCATTATTTCACAATCATTTTATTCAGGAAAACACTACTTGCATATACAAGTGATAGATTATATACTTTAGCATATCATGTCTGACCATGCTTCACCTGCAGAGGATAATTTTTTTCACATCGTTTAGCCTCACAGTAAAGCAAGTACAGGACCAGACAAGAACAGAGAGCAAGAATTCAGACCTATCCAACTGACTGAACAGTAAGATGATGAGCAGCACAAGAAGCAGGATGGCTTACAGTGCTGGGTCTAAGACAGATCCCTGTGACACAGCACAGCTGTTAGTCTGGGTCCCAACCAAACTACGGGAGATATTTAGCCTACACCTCCGAAAGCAGATAGATGCTGTAGTTTAAGGAAGGCTTTGTAAATGCGCCTCAGGTCTCTGTACCATACTAAATTAAACAGTTAGGACATACCTACTCTTCTCTGCCCTCAACAATGTCCAGCAGCCCCGAGAAGGAAGTGGAGCCTGGCATAAAAGAACATGGGGCAACAGGCTAGCAACAATTACAAAATCTGGTACAGCAAGAAGAACAGGGAGAAACAGAACTCCGCTGAAGCACAGGTCTCTCCAGTGTTTGCACTTAGGATTCCTTTATCTCTAGATTCTTATACTGGCCAGCCAAAATACACTTCATGGGCAAATCATGTATTTTGTCTTCCTGTAACTCTTGCTCCATTCCAAGTACAGCATTACACAGTTGGTTTCAACTATGAAACTTGCACGATGTTTGCAAGGCACTTTCTAAATCTAATGCACTGACAACCAATGTTGAATAAAGCATGATGTGATCTATTTGTTTACTGAAGCTGTTTTGAAAACAATTTGTCCAGGCAAACGAGGACCCTGTAACTTCAAATACTACACAAAGCATTTTCAAAGACTAACTAGCTTACTCTCCAGAAGAAATGAAGCTTATTACTTTATAATACTATACTATGTATACATAGTATATTACTATGTGCAGGTTTACATTGGTGATGTGCGTAATCAGTTATCTCCAGCTCAGGTTTCTAATTTGAGGTGTCAGAATAGTGAGTATTGCAGAACTGTATTTGCAACTTCGAACATTTTTCGTTTGGTTTTCCTGATGCTCCCCACAACAATAAAATTCTAATTTAAGGATTAGGGTAGCTGGAGTTTACATTCAGTGCTTTTAATCGTTTCACAGCTAGATACTTTTGACGAACTCCCCCTCCAGACAAGACGATTCCTTGCCTCTCCCTCAGCACACAGAAAAACCTATGCACTTCCAGCTTTCTGAATAAGGACCACCAGGTGGCAACAGAAACCCATCCCTGCCATGAAACTCCTCAGGGCCTGATGGAACCATTACAAGTTCTCTTGCCAAGAGGACACACAATTTCACCCGCTACTTCAACATCACTGGTATTTGCCCTATTTGAACCCGATATTTACCTTCTAAAGACTGTCTTTCGACTAAGTTGAATTTAACCTTTCAAGATCTACCACTAAAATACAGTTCAATACAGTTTGAAACAAACTGATTAAAAAACATGACAGATTTGGGGATTTTTAAAAAATTGTATTTTTCTTTAATGGAGGGAAACTTCTAGTTCTCTTCAGATCCACTCTGATCAGCAATAGTTATATACAAAGGTGATTTCCTAAAAGCAATTAAAATAAATTTATTCTTAAGCCTGGACACTAGAAGCAGTTGTAAGTACACGGAAAACAAGAGCAAGGAAAGCTAGACATGTGACCTACTGCCAAGTCAGTACTGAGACTGTTCTTCCACTCCCCAGTGAGTAAGGATTTAGCAGCACTATAAAGACAACAGCTAGCTCATTTGGCTAAACACACCAGACACCTCCACGGTGTTTTAAAAATAAAAGGAAAATCTGTAATTTTACAGACTGACAAAATGAATGGATCATGAGTGGGTAGCATGACATAGATATCACACAGTACAGAGTTCCCCGCTCTGGGACAAAAAAACCAACCTAAACAAACCAGGAAAATGCAACATAGCAAGATACACAGAATAACAATTAAACTGATTTTCTTTAAAACAATCTGGGTTTTGTTCCAAATGTATAATTTTAAAATTAACCTATCCCAATTTCCTCGCATAGCATTTCAGCACCACCCTTTTCACTGCTTCACCACCAGGCTCCACTGATCCAATACTTTATTACTGGAAGAGCACCCTGAATTGTTAGTTAAATAAAACTGAGGCTGCATGAGCAAATGATGTTCCAGGATGCAACTGTCAGGATAAAACAAGACAAATGAAACTGAGTAGAAGTCTAATTTCTTATCTACCTCTTTCCAGAGCTATGAGATTGGCAGACTATGAAATGCACAGAACTGAGAATAAGAAGTACATCTTGCAAAACCTTCCTGGTACCCAAAACATTCTGAGTAAGATTTGCTCAATAGCCCAAGATCTGCTGAGGCACTTTTAACATTACCTAATTTCCTCTACCACAAGGACTTTTGTTCTTTCTTCCCCCTAGAATTTCACAAGGCATAAGTTGGTAATGAACATGTGTTTAAAAGACAGGTTTGAGTCTAGAGGTTTCACAGGTCTTCCGGCGAGGTCCCAGTACCTCTAGAGAACTTTAAATATCTAATCCATAGTCAAGTTATCACATATATCTAATTTACAGTATTAACAGTCTGAAATTCTACTTCTGTATCATCCAGCAGTAACAGAAAGAAAAAAAAAAAAAAAAATCAAGGGTACTGGTAATACCCTAGTTCCTTGCACTCTGTGTTATTTAACCAGAAATGTCCCAGTAAATGTCAGAATTACAGCTTAATTCCTTTTCTAAACCTGGAAACCTACACTCTCACCCTCCTTTTTCTTTTCACTAGGGACTAGAGGCTTGATATTATTCTGTTTGGGTTTCAGTTTTTCAACTGAAAATAGCAACACTTAAATAGATTAAGATTTACTCACTCTGGTTATGTTTTCTGCTAGCCTGAACTTCTACAGGAATAGACTGCAAAGCTTTCATAATCCTCTGAGCAGTATCAGATAGCAACACTTTAGAAATATCACATTCTATGTATGATGAGTACTGTTCCATTATTAAGATTAAACCTAAACACAGAACACACAAAAATTAGGCATTATTATCAGGGCTACAGAGCAATACTTATATTCTGTTGAAATTAAAGACAAGATATAGCAAACATATTCAGTCTGTCTCAACAAGGAAGTCTTCCCTGACACGATATCAGTTTCTACATATTGTTAATAAAAATTAGCCAACTGTGATAATTTAAAAAATATTATGTGAAACTTCTTTGAAATAGTGTTCTGTTAGACTGGGAGTTGTGATTGTTCAGCTTGGCAAAAAGAAGGCTCCAGTGTAGAGGGGGGATGGACCTCAGAGCAGCCTCCCAGTCCCTGAAAGGAGCCTATAAGCAAGCTGGGGAAGAACTGTTCTCGAGGGCATGTAGCAATAAGGACAAGGGCTAATGGTTTTAAACTAGAAAAGGGAAGATTTAGGTTGATATTAGGACAACATTCTTCAGTATGAGGGTGGTAGATCACTGGTACAGATTGCCCAGAGAGGTAGTTCAGGCCCCATCCCTGGAGATATTAAGTCAGGCTTGATGGGGCTCCGAGCAACCTGATCTAGTTAAGATGCCCCTGCTTACTGCAGGAGGGTTTGACTAGATGGCCTTTAAAAGTCCCTTCCAACCTAACACATCCTATGATTCTATTCTGTAGAGTTCACTAAAAATTAAGCAAACCTATTAAGTAAAGCTACCTTCTAATAAACTAAAAAAAAATAATAATCTGGCAAATAAAACAAGAATTATCATTTATGTCTGAAATACTTCCCCTCTCCTCAACATCTCTAAGCTAGTCTATATGTAGTGTGCACACATTTGTTATTTGTGTTCAGATTTTGCCAAGTGGAAAAATAACCCCTTTCAAGTAACTGCCAAAATAGATCCAACGCAAGATGCAAAAAAAAATATTAAAATAATAATACTATCATGATATACAAACAAGTGTTGCTTCAGAAAATATTTATAATGAGACTTCTATTCCTTAAACTTTGTGTAACTGAGGCACTCAAGTACTATTAATAAAAGGCACATTGACAAACTATTAAAGCTATTCCAATTTAAGAAACAGGTTAGCAACACCTAGTGTCTCTACAAGTTCAGTCTGCAGGTCCTGCAGTTCTAATCCAACCCTTTTTTGAAAAGGAGTTGCTTTCCTAGTTAACCTGTAACCGTATTCTATAATATATACAAAATCCTTAGAAAGCTCCTAGATAGAACACACAGGGGAACAACAGAAACAAGTGTCCTTACTGGTGACACTGATTTTATATAACTAGACTAGAACAAAGTAGAAAACTTAGTACCAACACAAGCTAAACACTCAACATTTCAAAAATATTTAAGGGATTCAAGCTATACCAGTCAACTGCTCTAGCAAAATCTGCTAGGAGTAAATTATTCCTAGACAAGTTACAAACTGAAGAACTACTACTCTGGTCTTCTCCCACTAAACATGCATAAATAGTCTTTCAAGTCAAGTTTAACCATAAACAGTATTTCTTCTGCTTACAGGGAAATATTTTCTTAGCTCAATACCACAGACACTGATTGCAGGTTTGGATAATTACAAGCATTTGTATCCAGACCCAAAGAGAAACACTCATCAGACTGCATCAGTATTAGCTATATGTATCTTGCTGCATTTTATTCTAAGCATGATTTATTGTAAGCTCTTCCATTCACATAATGAGTTTCTTTTCCCTGACATTCCAGGAGTCATCTTTCCCCATACAAATGCCTCTTTCCTACACAGGGTAAAAACCACTCCTGATTTCTCAGGGTGGGAAGCAGTAGTCTTAAAGCTTCAGGGGCATATCAGCTTAGAACCTAGCAGACTAAATATAAACAAGACACCATGCATGAGAATACATGCATGAGAATGCCTAAAATCAACATGCAGATCCATAAATACTGACAACACAGAACTAAATTTATAGTGTTTGACATTTAATAATAAACATAAAGTATGGAGTTAAGCAGTGTGAAATCCAGATGTAAAGACAAACCAGTGAGTCAAATGAAAAAAATTGAAAATAAGTTATACTTACATAAAATTTAGAACTATTTTAATGACAGAATTTTAAGGCCACTGCTGTCAAAATTTACTAGTAAAGCTAGTTTTGTTAGTAAAGCTAATTTACTAACCTTCATCAATATTTACAATGCTTGAACGCAAGCACAGCTGACCCCATCATAATATACAAGACTGTAACTTATCATACTATAAAAGCCTAATTAGTTCCATTGGTACTTTAGGAAACTATATAAAAATTTGGTAACAGTGTAACAATTTGCATGAAAGCACAAATATGAAAGCATCAGGACTCTGAATTGAAATGTCTATCATTACAAGTTTTAAAGCAAATTCACAAGTCCAAAAGGTTAAATTTAAAATTATTTTCCTTTATGAATATTGACTAGTTTCAAAGGAGAAGACAGGTCGTAAGTTAAATTCAGAGATAAGTGGAATGGTCTGAAAACAGACAGTCTTGGTACTTGAAACAGATTCTAGGACATATTCCAACACATTTCTAACAAAACTGAATCTTCTTAGAAGTGTAACGGAAACAATCACAGAATATCTGCTTTGTACAACTCAACTCTTCAGAAGCAGGACACTGCACTCATACTCCAAAACCTGGAATGCCTTCTCCGCATTTATTTTTCAGTTCACATATGAAAGGTTCTTTGCACACAAGAGTTTCTCAAGGGTACAAAATGTTCCTTTTTCTCCTATGCTGTGGAAATCGACATAGAAGCTAGCAAAAAAGCAGCCTGCATGCAATTAATGTAAATAACCAATGTATTACTTCCTATCAGAGAACTTTAAAGATTGGCAGATGCCAAAAGTCATAAAGCAGCACACAATCCAAACTTGATAACTGTGGCAGTTAAACATACATTGCAATGACAGATAAATGTTAGCCTTGATAAGCTCATACTTATCATTCAGTAAACTTGCAAACAGTTTACATTAACATGCTTTCCTTCTTAAGAGTACACTGAAGTTTAAACATTAAGTTCACTGTTGGTGAGATTCCAATCTTCAAGACCACTGGCTTTAGCCTCAAACTGCTGCTCAAGCTTCTCCACCATCTCTTTCAAGTGGTCTTCATCTTTGAAAAAGTACACATACAAGTCTCTTTCCATCTGAAGCACCTTATTGGACTCTAAAAAGTTTCTCTTTGACTTCACATCAGCAATCAGATCCATAAGGAGTTTATTTAGTTTATTTAAATAAGCTTCCAGTTTATCAAACAGATCAATAAGTTCCTAACAAAAAACACAGGACAAAAGAATTATTTCTGTACTGGTAATACATTAGCATAATTAGAAATAAAAGTTTTTTGCTTTTGGAAGCTACTTTCAGTTGTGAGTAAAAAGACATCACAAAGAACAGAAACACAGGTGATAAAGGAATTCAGAGGATTTATGTAAATTTTGAGCTCCATGTAACAGTGCTCACATCAAGTTATGAAAATACAGTTTATGTGTTTACTAAAACAATTAGTTGAAACCATGAGAACCTGGGTCTCAACTAGATTGAAAATGTCATTTGAACATCTATTATAGGAGGTCAAATCTTAAAAAAGCGCAAGAAAAAAGCCGATTCAATTTTTTAATTAAATCACTAATTACCAGCTACAATTTTCCTGTCATTCTTAGAACAGGTCAGTGTACAGAGGCTAGTAATGTACACGCACATTATTTCCTTATTAAAGGAATTACTTTTCTGGATAAGCAGTAGCAATAGAAAGGTGTCACTGCATTTTAAGAGGTAACTTGAATCAACAGAAAGGTATTTGGTTTAGTAACATGTAATCCGTAACTACTTATTGTTCAAATAAAAAAGTTTATTTTTTAAATAAAATACATTATGCAACACAAATTCATTTGATAGATAGAAATGCTAAATATATTTGTATGTATTTAACCAAGGAAGTATGATGTTTTTCTTTTGACATATCTACAACTATTTAGAAAAATTTAAGAAGTTGTATTTAACAACTCCTATTCCTACTTAAAAGGAGCTCTAAATCAAACCAAACACCTAGGAGTTCTGTAGCAGATTCAGTGTCCTAATACCACTGTCCTGCAAAACTCTGATATTCCTATTTTGCTCACAAGCCACCCATGATCAGGCTTTTCAAGGGCCAAAGTATACTATGCAGGTGTTACTGAATGTGGGGGTGGGATGGGAGGGAGGACCCCATCTGAAATAGATAAATTTAAACAATTTTTGCAGTTGCACCATATCCAGGTGACTATTTCCCACACCATAAACTTACTACTAATACACAACTGTATTAGCCTTTGAAAGAAATTAAAAGTCAGATGCAATGATTTTTTCAAAAGCAGAAAATTATTACCTTGGCAACATTTAGAAACTCTAACTCTTGCTAAGAGCAACATCAATATTGAGTCCATCACTGTTATGCTAATAAATTTGTGGCTTACACGAGAGCCAGTTTGTGTGTCTATAGTCTTCATACAACATTTTTCTCAGTAAAAGAACAAGATGCATATTTATAACTTCTATAATTAAATAAAGGCTTACCGGACTCCTGAGTTGTACACGATTTCCTCCATGATAAAGAGCATCATGAAGGGTATCTACGTGACTTTCTAGCTTGGACAAAAGGAGAGACTGTTTTTGAGAAGATGCTGCTAGCTGATCTTGTACTGTAGTACAGTCCTGTTTTAACTTATGAGCCATTTTCTCCAGGTTTTTGTATGTTTTAAACAACTGATGGTTTTTATTTTCTCCTTCCAGAAGCTGATATAGCCTGTAAAAAATTAAGTTAGACACACAAGCATTTTTAAGTTTCCTAAGCACTCCTGCCATTATTAGTCAAGGGAAGATGTTCACGCCAGGAAATCAATACTATACACAGAACTGCTCAGGGTACCCTTACTTCACTGCTGTATCTCCCACTCATATAATGATTCTATCTATATGCAGCTAGCACTTGATTAACAGAACCCTGAAATATTTCAGTATTAAATTAACAGCAATGAGACACCAAAGTAACATTGTTAATAAGTACACAATGAATGGAAATAGAAGTTGACAATGTGCTTCTGCCAGCTATTTCCCAATACTTCAAGGACAGTGAAGTCAGATCCAATTGTTTTAAGTGCTGAAAACCAGCAGATTTCAATGGCCAATGAGAAATAAATGAAGTCTTTATAATGACTGCTAAAAAATTCTCCAATTAGTTCTGAGTCACACAAAAAGACAGCAATGCCTGCTGTACCAAACCATACCATTAGCTGCATCAGGAAGAGAGTTATACAATTACACGTAACTGCTCAGTTGCTACAGCCACCTCTGCAGTTAAGCCCCAGTACAGAATCAGACTGGCTTTAGTAAGAGCAGGAGCTATATTTCAAAAGTAACTGAGTTTCTTTCAATGGTCTTCTGCTTTCAAATTTGGTAGTTTTTAATTTTTTCAACTTCCCTTCACAATCATGAATACTAGCAAAAACCTTAAAAAAAGTGAAAATGTAGTCAGACAACATTCCAATTCAGTGATTTGAAGACTTAACAAACCTGAAAAAAAAATGTTACGAGTGCAATGCAAACGCACAGAAGGAGCAAAATTAATGCTGCCTCTAATTCTTGCAATTATTTACTTAAAGCACCATTTTGAATAGGGAGTCTTAACACTATCACCTATAATTATACAATACACCTCATCGAAGTGTTTAGAATCTTGAAATGACAGCAACACAGGACACATTCCTACTGTATTAACCTGAGCTACAAGGAGACTGAATTACTCAGACGGTAAAAAAAAGCAGGCTCCTACATAGGCGTCGGGACACTGAAGGCAGATGTCAAATCAAGCAGAAAAAATGAGCTGAACAGATTCCCTATGTTCAGGGAGTCGTTCCTCTCCTCTACCACACGGTGGGTTTTGCAGGCTAAGCTGATGAGGCCATGTACACGATCTGGGAATTCGTTGTTAACACCTCTCTACATCTGTACTTCTAGAACAAATTTCAAGAGGTCCTAGAACAGGGCATGATGTAGGACAAGCTTTGCTTTAAACAATCATTATATTCTGGATATTGATTGGGAGTATTTCAGCAATACTGACAGAAAACTGAACAGTTTTTCCTGAAGCAAATCTCAAAAAGAATTTCAAAGAATAAGCAAGAGACAAATATTGTACCTTGAAATGCTTGGCTCTGGAGAATTCAAAATACTAATTAGCTGTAGGAAGTAACTATGAACTTAGCAACAGAAAAGGCTTAGTTTGCTGAAGCATTTATCTCCCACTATTATTTTAAAGTAAGTCAAAGTTAAAAGGTGACTATAACACATACCTGCAAGAGAAACCGTCCTTTGAACTAATGGTGCTTCTTGGCTCTGCATGCTGATTTTGCTCAGATATTACTTGTAGTCTCTCCTGCAACTCATCAGTGCTCTGTTTCACAGATTCTACCAACTTCTCAAGTTGACAGCCTATCTCCTTATGTTTCTTCAACTCCATTTCATAGGCTAGCTCAATTAGTTCAAACGATGCTTTCTGTCTTATCAAATGCCTGCATATTTCGTCTTGTCTTGAAGCATGATATGATAGCTGAGCAATCTGACAATCCAAGTATTCTTTCACCACTGGCGCACTGAGGAGGCGCGCCTTCTCTTTCAGAAGGGGAAGCAGCTCTTCATTGCTCACCCGAGTTATTTCTTGTTTAATTGCTGAAACTTCCTTATTTAAATGAGAGATCCTGGCATCAAGGTTTTGTTGGTTTCCAATATCCTACGTAAAGCAAAACACTTTTCAATTTCCTCATTATGCCCTCGAAGCCACTGCCCTAACATGTTTACTCAAACAAGATTCACATGCTTACGTTACATTAAAATCAGAACTTTTCTATCTACAAAATTAAACAGAAGCAGTTTTACAGAGTCTTACAAAATAAGCCAGATGCACATTTTAAAGATAGATATTGAGTAAATGTATTTAAAAAAATAGCCATTTCATTTCACTGCAGGGCCAGAAACATTTTATTGGCCGGGGCGGGGGGAAGTGCTGTAATTTTACTTAGTGACCAGATTTTAATAATGTCTAACGAAATTTCCCATGCAAACACCATTTTTATACTCAGTCTGATCACTATCAGCACTACTATCAAAATCCATCCTTTTCAAACTAATCAATCAAGCTCTATATGCTGGTGAGCCATAAATAAAAATATACAAACTGACATGATTGCTCAAATTTGTCCATGACTGGCACAAGCCAATGTTTTTCCTTCTGTTATGAGTGCTCCACATTCTTAAGTTCCAGTTGACATATCTGCCTGTCACTCACATATGAAGAGACCGTTGGGGCTTCAACTAGCTCCATTGTTCATTTGGTATTTAAAACACATCACCATATTACAAATACTTGGGTTTCAAAAACGTCAATGAATTAAAAATTATGACGTTTTTGCTATGGAATATAAACAGGTATACGTTAGTTCCTTGATTTCACAAAATTTCAACCAAAGTTAAGCTTTCCTTTGTTGTACAAAAACTGAAAGCCAGTTATTTTTTTAAACTTAAAACTAAACAGGAAAGTTACTACTAAATTCTACATTTTTAAGGTAATAATTCTGGAAAGTAGAATTGAAGGCGGCACTCTCTAAACAATTCTAGCTATATGGAAATTGGAGCTATTTCACTGTGCACTTTTGCAAGCAAGACAAACTTCATAAAAGTGCACTTTTTCTATTTTAAAATATTTGTTATTACTCCGCTACCTTTTGTGGCTTACCTTGTTTAAAGACTGCAGCATGCTCTCTGCATATTTCACAGCTGCATTTGTGCTCTCCTCTTCAACTTGCATCTGAATTAGTTGATGCTGAGCACAAATATACGCTGTCTGGAGCCTGGCCAACTCTTTACTCTCTTCACAAACTTGATTAGTCTCATCATGAGTGATTTGTTTGTTTATA
Organism: Heliornis fulica; assembly: GCA_013399135.1. NCBI lineage: Eukaryota > Metazoa > Chordata > Aves > Gruiformes > Heliornithidae > Heliornis > Heliornis fulica. Next base: position 48,078 of record VXBZ01007314.1, on the reverse strand, counting down.
TCCACAAGCTGAAAGCTGCCTTCATGTGAACTTTCAACCCATTCAGGCATACCTTGATAAAAATGTTTTTTACTGTAAGAGGTAAGTGCTGCTGTGCTTTGTTCTTCACGAAAAAAATATTTGTCCAAAGGAATTTGGGAAAAAAACACTTGAGGTGGGCATGACCCTTGTTCTGAATGTGAAGCAGTGAAGAAAGAGGACAGTTTCTTGGCTGCATCAGTAAGAGACAGCAGCTCACTATTAAGTTTCTTATTTGCTCCAGTAAACACTTCGAGTCCTTCTTTCACATTTTTACGTGATTCTACCTCTCTGCTTTTTAATGTTTGTAACACCTGTCTGTTTGCAGAAACCACCATTTGAAGCTTATTATGCCGATGAATTTGAAGTTTTTTTAACTCCTGAAGAGTTTTAAGTTCATCTTCCAATTTCTTCAGTTCCTCCTCTTCCTCCTCCTGGCAGCTGTTTTTTGAATCAATTGGTTTCAAGGTTTTAAGGACTTCATCCAGTGCGTTTCCTTCTAAAATGGGCTTACCAGACTCAAGAAGACTCTCAAAATCTTGTAGTTCTTTTTGAGATACCACATGCTGTTCATTTACATTTCCACAAAACCACTCCATAAATGATTTTTCTTCTGACAACTCAAAGAGCCAGTCAAAATCTTCTCCATTAAGCTCATGAGCATTTGGATATCCAATTTTCTTAAGGGTTTCCACAAAATCATTTCCACAGCTCATGATTAAAATATTCTTGTAAGCAGAAACAATACTAATACATGAAAAAATCTGGGGGGTACTATTCCAGTTGTAAACTTTTTTGCATTTTAAATGAATATTCAGTATTTCAATAGAAAGAGTCTTCACAGGAAAAAGTAAGCGTCAGATCACACCAGAAAACTAAATGTTATTCTGGATTAGGGGAGCTATTCAAAGACTAGAAAACACCTTTTAATTCAGAGATATCTTAATTTTCATCAAATAAGGCCACATTTTTACAGCAATTAAATCTCTGCAAAAGCTTACATTAATTTACTATTAATATAGAATACTAGCATTAATTTAGAAGCATCAGGTGTGTAAACATTGGTTAGTAACTCACTGGCCTACAAGAGTTACTTATATAGTTTTCCTCATATGAAATAAAAAAAACCTGACCCATGTCATGTTAACGATTAAAAAAAATCAGTTTCCAGGTTGTTTTAACAATAAGAATACAGTGACGATACACAGCACTTCAAGACCTTGCTTATAAAGGGCTGAGTGTTTTTTACTTCAGCAGATAGCAGAATCTCATCTTCTAAACCTTCACTTTAACGTTCCCTCTGAAAATGGAACAAGAACTCCTTTAACATAAAAGTATTTCCACATAATACAGTTTTTTTGTGAATTAAAAAAAGTTATAATCAGTGTAAATACTCTTGTGAAAATATACAGTCACAGCTTTACAATAAAGAGGAGTTTGCTGGCTTTGCTTTTACCCAGCAAACAGCTCACCAGATCTGGGGTCCTAAAGTGAGCACAACAGACGGCAGAACCGCATGAATTATCCGGGAAGTCAGGAAGTCTTGCCAGCAACAGCTGGATTTTTGGTTTTTTTTTTTTTTTTTGGGGAGGTGGGGAAGGGGAAGGGAAGATGTCGGTTTTTTTAAAGTTTGGTATTACTCAATAAGTTTGTTTCTAGAATATAGTGAACTCCACTTTGCCAGCCAGCAGGACACGAGAGCTGAGCAGTACACGGATCTTTCTGAAAGTGGGCGCTAATTTAGCTCAGACTCACAGATCATATAAGAAGAATTTATTACTCAAGTTTCATGTCACCGGGCAGCCTTCCAACAACCCTTTGCCTTCCGTGCTACCTTCAAAAGGCTCAAATAAAGGGGAGCGCACATCGCTTTACACATGTATAGGCAAATCATTAAGGCGAGCTGGCAATGCCGCTTCAGCCGCCGCCGAACACCCAAGATTCTACCCTCAGATCCCTGAGGCAGACACCCACGACCGCCGCCCCCAGTACGGGGCCGTCTGATCGCCACAGCCACCTCAGCGCGCCCCTTCTGTCAAGCGCCGAAGAGCCCACACGCCCCCCCAGGGCAGCTGCGGCCTACCGGGGAAGACGGCCGAGAGCCGACCCCGAGCAGGGCAGGGCAGGGCGGGGTGGGGCGAGGGGACGCTGCGGCGGCTGTGATCCCCGGCCCGACACCGCTCGATACTCACCGCAGCGCTCTGGTCAAGCAACTGCACAGAGGGGAGAGACCCAGAAAACGGCGGTAACACGGAGGAGACGCGTCGTCAGCGTCCCCGCCCCGGGGAGAAGTCGAGTCGGAGCTCCGCGTGGCGGGGGCGGGACCGCCAGCCGTTAGCGGCGCCGGCGGCTCGAAACGCCCGCCACAGGCTAGTCTCGCGCGGCCTCCCCTCCACAAAGTGCGGCACGCCACAGCTCAACAGCCGACTGCACCTGCGCAAACACACTCCTTCCCCCTCTGGCCGCCCTTCCGCATAGCCACCCGCGCACGCGCACCTCACCCTCTTAGAGCCTATCAGAGGCGGGAGGCCTGCGCAGGGATTGGTCGGTGCTGACCGCTGACGTCAGGCGAGTGGGAAAGACGCGTCGGGGCTATCCCGTTCTTCAGGGGAGGGCTTGGACCGTCCCCGTCACTCCGCGGGGGCTGGTGATTTCAGTAGCCCTTTTATAACATCACTGCATCTGCCTTGCAGTGAAGAGATGAGACAGCACGTGGTCCTTAAGGTGTAGGTGTCCTGAGGTTTCCTATAAAGTCCTTGTTTCCTATGCCCTTCCTTACGATGCTACCCATTTTCTTGGCTTTTCGGCTCACAGAGACACCAGAAAGTTGTCAGTAATGCCTTCCAGACCTTTTCTGTACTGCAAGGTCCAGTCCTGAATTTTCTGAGCATGGTTTTCTATTTGTGTGAGGCATTTTGCCTGGGCTTCTAGTACATATTTTTTAAGCCTTCTGAAATAAAGAAATCCTTTATCACATCCAGAAGTGCTATCTTCACATTTCACTCCAATGAGGCATTGACCCAGCCTGTATGTGGGTGGCCAAGCCCTCCCACTACATGTCCTAAATGTGCAGCTTCTCTAATCTTACTTCATGTGATTGTTGAAATGAATCAGCAGAGGAAAATGAGCAACCTCACAGCTTGACACAGCAGAGACTAACTTGCATGAGGTTTTCTAGATCAAGATCAGCACCTGCGTTGCATGCAAAGCGCAGTATGTTGATTTGTGGTATCATGTGGTCTGTGCAAGACATTTTTAATTTAAACCCTGATTTGGGAGTGAGTTCTCATGGGTAAAAAGAGCTGTAGTGTTGAATTGCTCCCCAGCAGATTACAGCCTGATATGCAGCTGCAGTTAAGGTTAGTTGAAGTTTTCAAATCGTCTTGCAGACAGGGTGCATTGCGTCTTTCCGATGGGGAAGGAACATAAGTATTCACCAGCTTGTTTCATAAGACCACGCCATTTCATTTCATCAGTTACTTACACTAAAATCAACTTGTCCTACAGAAGCATTCTGGAGGCTTGTCCTTCACAGTATTCTTTCTAATATAATAAATATCAATGTTACTCATGTAAAAATGCTCAAGTAAAAGCAAATGTTAAACACCTAAAAAAACCCACCCTAAAATTCTCCTGGCCTGAGAGCAATTCATCTGTGACTGAAGTCCACAGCATAGATGAAAGAGGACACATCTGAAAAAAAGATAATTTGTCTTATGTCTATCAAATTGTCTACCTGGACTGCTGCAAGTAATGCCTCTGGTTCCATGTGTGACGGTTCCTCTCCCTCCTTGCAGACACACACATACGATGTCCCACCTCCCTCATGGCCTTTCACAAAGCCTACATGCCCATCTGTTTAAGGCCAAGCAGGACTATATGCGCCTTCTGGAGTTGGTTTGGAGCTATGTGTGTGCTGCTGAGCAGCCACCTCTCGAAAGAATGAAGAGCTCAATTGGACCAGCCTTCAGGCACAGTCAGTGCAGAGAATTATTTATTTCTCTTTCTACCTAGACATGGAATTTTCCTGGAAGTTTTCACCATGGATTATCATTGCAGCCTCCATCCCATCTCCGCTTTGTCAGATTTGGTGAATGTTAGCCTGAAGGTTTAAAAATTATCAAGGAAAGGAGGAGGGGAACAGAGGGACAAAGAGGAGTTGACAGATAGCATGATCTCATAATCCCCTCTGGCATAGGAATTCAGGCTAGAATTGAAATATTTTAGGTCAGAACATTGTGCACTTAAACTTCTTATTTTGAAAGAACAAGCCTCTAATGTGAAACATTTTCATTTGTTAGATCATCGGTCAGCTTTTAGGGCAGAGATTAAACAGCCTTCCCCTGCAAACATCTTACAAACATACCTTCAGAATTTCTTACAGCCCAGTTCTCAACCCAACCGCAGACCCAAGTGCTTCAGGGTTTGCTTCTGCAGCTCCTTGTGTATCAAGATTGTTTCTCTCTGATTCATTTTCTTCCTGGTAGTGCTCGGTCAAAATATAATCAAAGGCTTCCCTTACCCTTTTTTTTTTTTCTATTCTAGGACCAGTTGTTTTACATCTGTGACCAAGAACCAGAGAGGTTGCTTAGGTAGGATATTGCCCTTACAAGTAATTTTTTTGGTGGATTCCAGCAGATTAAGACATAGACATTTCTGGAAAGGATGTCTGCAAGCTCTGCACTACTCCATCGATGCCATGTTGCATTTGTTCCACTGCAAAGTATGACATCATCGTGCCTGATACCTCAGAGAGAAGCTATCAGTTACCCATTGGCCAAGGCCCTAAAAAACAGCAGAGGAATGCAGTTGCTATCATATAGGCATTGCAGCTGGCTCTGTAAGCCCTCCCACTGGCATACATCTGCCAGATGAAGAATTCTTATAGAAGTGTTTTGCTTATTACTGCTTTAGGGGTTTGAATCGGTTTGTGGAAAATAAAACAAGAGAGAAAGCATGGAAATAAATTCTGAGCTGGTGAGAGTGCAGAAGCTTTTTTTCAGTTTGTATCATACTGCACATCTGTGCATGGCTGGAGTACCAGCCACTCTGTGGAAACACCCTGTCCTGAAAGGTAACTCATTGTTTTACGTAAATTTATATTCTGGATTGAGCACAGCTTTTGAAGTGCCATGTGAACTTTTATTATAACCCATTCAGAAGTCAGAAATTTGGCACCAACTTACTTTCTTACACAAGCACACGTATCTTCTCTCCAGAGGAATGGCAGATTTCATTCCGATACCTTGTATTCCCAGAAAAGCAGGTCAACATGATTGGTTTTATTCAGCTTTGTGGGACTCAATGCTATAAATATAAAAGAAGCACCTACACATTTGGGCTAACACTACTAATAAGGCCTATGATGCACAAGGTTGAGGGGTTGCGTTATAGGAAATTGTTTGCACTTCTGCAAGAACATCCTATACTGGATTAAAACCCTGAGCAAGGCTGGTCAGCTGGGCTGGCTGCAAGTGGGTTGTGTTTGTAAGAGACTGAACCATTGTGTTGGAACACATAGCAGAACCCAGCAGGAGCCTCAATGCAGACCACGAAGGACCAGACTGATCCTGCTTCCTTGCCCTGTGCCCCCTCTCCCATCTAACTGCAGCTGTCTCTTCCCCAGTGGGACAGCGCTCAGCAGGGACACAGCTGAGCAAGCTTTTGGGAGGGGGGATTTTACAGACCTACATCCTCAGCCTGGGGAGTGGAAAACCATCTGGGAATCCACCTCCAACAAGCAGCAATCTCTGCTACTCCCAGTGCAAGTTCAGTGCAGCAGCAATGGCAGCCCGCCGCTCCTCTGACCACAGCATGGTAATCATGCTGTTCTTGCCACGCCATGGCACTTCCATACACTAGGTAACGGTGTAGAGTAACAGGAACTGAGTACTTTGCCATTGAAACCACTTTATATTACCCTTTAGAGCAAGCTGATGATTATATAGTTGTGAATTATAATTTAAGGCACTTTTTTTCCATTCAAATAGCCTTTGACAAAACATTTTCATCCTGATAGGCAAGGCAAGCTCCTAGACTTTTAATATTAAATTTGAAACAGCTATCAAAGTAAATAGCAAAATGAGGAATATTTGCTTATAAACAAATCTTAAGACATTACAAATGTCAGGAATGAAGCTGTACAGGTCATAAACTGTATAGGATTGACAAAAATAGTTCCATAATTCTGTTACCCCATGCCATTATTTCTTCATGTGATGCTGTCCCAAAATATAGCACTGCTAAGTGTTCCTTATAGCTTTTGTCATGTTGGGGATTCATTTCTAATGAGCTAGTGATGTGCTGGATTGTATTTTATGATTATTCTGTGGCAGTGTGCGTGAATATTTTTACTGATTCAGCGGGTCCACTTGAGTCAAACATACGGACAGACTACTTGCCATGATTCCAGCTTGAAACTACTATTTCTGTATTTCTGTATTTTTCAGGACATGTTGTATTTACATGCAACATGTTTCACAAACTGAAACAAGTACCAGTGGATGTCACACTCTGCACCTCAGAGTATAACAATGCTATTTGCAAAAGCTTTTCAGTTATGTCCTTCCTCTCATTTCTCCTGGTGACAAACTAAAATGCTCTTTTTTGTCTTTCTGTACATCACTTGCGACCTGACTTTCATATTCGACAAACTACATATGCAGGACTTGGAGGCTGCCTTTAAATGCCTTTTTTTTTTATCTTGTGTGGAGTTGGAGTGATTTCAAGTATAATTACTTAGAACAGACACTAATGCATTTCAATTTGCACTTTGATTTACAGGTCGGTTTGTCTTCAGAAATGTAATAGTGGAAATTTATACAGCACCTGTGGTTGCAGACAAATACCTTTAATGACTTGGGGTTGCATTGGGGCAATATATGTAAAAGAAGTTTAATTTAAATAGCACTCCATCCTTCATACTGTACTATTAATTTGAAATGCTAAAACTCAGTGAACTCCTTGAGAAATAGTCATTAAGCCAATGTGAAAAGATTTGCAAAGAAAAGAAATGTGATGCATGAGAAACCCCAAATGTTGAAAATTTAAAACAAATCTGAAAACAACAAAAAAGTATAAAATTGGTGTTTGTGTTATGACAAGATAATGCTACAACACAATACTCTGTGTGCTGGAGAACATAGCAAGCACCATGAAGGTGCATGCAAATTAACCTGTACAGTGTCATATACCTCACAGACTACGAACTGCTCCTTTGGCTCAGGGACCCCGTGGCTCCCACGCAGAACTCACTCACTAACAACACCTTTAGGTTACAATTTGACCCATAAACAGCAGAACTCTGACAGTGCTTCGCACGAACCAAAATTCCCCTCACTTAGAAATCCCTATTGCACAGACCCTTTCGATGACGCACGCCACGCATCACCACATTTTAACGCCTCTTGTGCAAAACGGAAAGAAGAAGTCCTGAAATTGGAACACCTTCGCTCTGCTTTGCCGAGGGGTGAGCCCTGGCTGGACAGGCTTCCCCGGGAACCCTCTGCTGGCGCTGCTTTACAACACTGCAGGTAGAAAGAACAGCCAAAGTGATCAAATGTTTTCTGGTGTCTTGGTTCATGTATCTCCCGTGTTTTAATTCTGCTTACACAGCACACTCAGGTGCTTCTTTTGCAGCTACCAAGTAAATGCAGTGCATTTAGTCGGTATCAGTACTTGCGGGGAGTGCAGCTCTTCCTCGAGAGTATCTAAAGGGATTCAATTCTTCTCCCACCAACTTTGGAAAGTGCAAGTTAGTGGAATAAATATCAACACTGTTAGTGGCTCTTACCACACACAGGAACAATGGCATCTAGTAGTATAAAACAGATAAAAATTAACAGATTTCTGAAAGGTGACTTTGCAGACATTCCTTTATCAACATCATCATAAAACAGAAGCATATAAAATTGTTAATCATTGATTAAAAGCTAGGATGATGTGGTTCTTTTAAAAAATGTGTTACTTTTCCGCAGGGCTGATCTGCAAGGCTGAAAAATTTCACCAATAATTACCAGTCTGTCAACTTTAGTTAGCAGAATGGTGGAAGAGGTCACTTGTCACAGTAAGCAGACAGCTGTCAATACCTCTGAGGAAAGCAGAAGTACATCCTGCATCTGAACCTGCCCCAGGGCTCTGAATGGGAGCAGGTCAGCGGGCTCAACTTGGGCACACACAGCTTCACCTTGTTCCCTTTCCCAGTTCTCCTGGCATTTATCGACTGAATGCATGGCAGGATGCCCAGAATACTGGTATTTATCATGGGAAGTTAGCTGCAGATCACTGAAGTACCTTTTTTTGTTTAGGTTTTAACAAAACGATGTTAGGCTGTGTGTGGTATAGCTGAACCCCTAACTTACTTATGGCAAACCAAATAACACTGGTTAAGATCAGGACAAGTCTCAGTTCTTTTAGATGCGCATTCTATTAGGTTTCAGTTCTATTTTTTTCCCCACTCCAAATCTTACACTAAGAAATTAGCATTCAGAATAGAAACTCGTCTAATACACACCAGGTGTAAAACTGTCCTTTCGATGGATTTTTGAGGACCTCTGTATTTCTGCTTCCCTCTGACAGACTTTGCTCTGAACTGAGCAGAAAAGGCAGGAGCCAGGCTCAAGGCAGGAGCCAGGCTCAAGGTATGAGCCAAGTTCTGGGTGACAACATGCTGAAGAGTTCCACTGGCTCTTTCCCTGCTCTTTTCAGAAGAGAAATGAACCAGCTGCAGAGGGCCAGGGGTACGTGCCGGGAGAGAGGCTGGGCCTGAAGGAGGATTCAGCCTCCAAACCTGCAGAAAAAGCTCACAGCTGCCAGCTGGGGCTTTCTAAGCCCTTTCCTGCGATGGCAGAGAATACATTCACAGAAGGAAGGAGGAAGAGCTAACCCAGGAGCAAGGAAGAGGTGTACATCCACTCAACACCTGCGTGCCACAAAGGAAAACCTTTCCTCTCCCACCAGGAAACGGGCCAAACATCTACATCTCCATAAAAAGACCTGTGCGATGACTTCATCTCACCAGATCCTTTTCCACAGAGGAAAAGCCCAAGCAGCCTTATAATAACCTTGTCCCTGCGCCTTCTATTCCCATGGGGCAACTGCAGAGAAGATGGATTAATAGAGCAGCGGTATCTCCTCGCCTGCTAAAAGCACGGTCACAACACACAAGGACAGAGCTGCCAAGGCGGCAGTAGTGTTTAATCTCGCAGCAAGCACTACGCTTTTTGCGGTCACGTCATGAATACAGATACAGTTGCACGCGCGCACACGAATGCATGCATGCATGCACACACACGGAGCACACACACAAATATCCAGCTTAAAAAAAAATGGAGAAAAATGGAGCACACTTTGCATCCCAAGGTGCCATGGCTGCAGGTATCGCTGTGCTGGCTGCTCAGCAGTAGGTGAGTCACCCAGAGCCTGGGTGGGCTGGGGCAGGGCTGGACCGCAGCAGTGCACGGGGGCCAGGCGGCCACCCAAACCCAACACTTGAATCTCCTGTGCTGTCGCCTTCAGCTGGGCTGGTTCTGTCCGAGCTGCAGAACAGGGGGCTCTGCCTGAAAATACCACATTAAATCGGGCTGCACCAGAGGGAGCATGACACAGGCAGCATGGTATCATTTTTCTTTACCGGTGTAATAGCCCCCAGCTGTAATAACTGAAAAAGTAAAAACAAATAAACCCTTTTTGTTTCCACTCAAGATTATTCGAGTAATTTTTATTGAAAATATAAGATCTACAAAGCCATGGATACCCAGCGTGGAAGAACTCATTAAGTTAGCACATTCATCTTTAAAAGGAAAATTTCAGGTTGACCTAAGGTACAATAATGTTCAATTTCAAAATCTCGGTTTTCCTTCTGTAAGTTTCAAATCTCTTTTCATTAGGAGGTTCTGTGCAAGAGCTGCTTGTCATGAAAGGAAACACTTCACAATTCATGAATGTGTTCATTATATAATAAATGAACAGCGATAATATACTAGCTTTTTTTTTTTTTTCTGTTAACAGTCCTGTGTTAAAGTAAACTTTTTTCTTTTTTTTGTTTTGTTTTCCATGATTTGGAAATTAGTTACTTATGCACCAAAGGAGCTAGTAATTTCTGCTGCTTGTCAGCTACACACAATGAGTATATTGCTGTGTGCTTTCCCCAACAATGAGGATTTTAGTAATATGCAAGGTGTATAGAACATAATACCAAAACCTGCATCACAGAAAAGGTTAATTGTTTTCTTATTCAGCTGCCAGAGTATATAACCTTAGGCCCCTCCCCAGAGCCAAAGTAGGGGTGGCCATCCATTAGGTTATGTAAATTAAATGTATACATTTTCCTTGTTGGCAAGTTCTGAGCAGTAAGCAAGAGTGCAAACAAGGATCTGTAAGCTGCCACAAAATGTATTCATATTTCTACTCCGTGTTGTAAGAGCCAAAGGGAGGACACGTATGTCAGATGTTGAAAGAACAACTGAATCTTTGTTTTTGATCATTATGGTCAGTCTGTCATGAGGTCTTGTATCTGAATGCTAAAAATGGCACCACACTCGGACATCCCATAGCCTTACACAGTACGTTTGCGTTTCCCTAGCCACCGAGCACTGGTCTCACAGAGACCCTGACTGGATAAGCTAACAAAATATAGATTTGGGTGCTGACAAACCCGGGGGAGGGCTTGTTCAAAGACAATTAACCCTCTCACCAAAACCTAATTTTAGGATTTTACTTAAAGCCACACTGAATCAGTTGTGAGAGGTTGAGGATATAAATGCACCTCTCTGCTTCATCTCTAAGAAGATGGACAACCGACCGTTTGAAGAGAGGGTCTGGAAACAAAGCTTAGTTGTCCTTTAAACAATGAAAAGGAGAGGCATACATAAATGGTCACCAAGGCACAATATGACAAAGGTGAAGAGTCCCTGAGACTCTGGTCTGGGTCTGTACCATTCCCCTCCCTATACAAGTAAATGAGAACATTTAGGAAAATATAATACAAAATCTCTTACAGGAAATATAGACTACACTTGCTAAAATCACTTCCCTAAAAGTGTTTATAGCTTTTTTCTCTTTTTTTTTTCCCTTTTTTTTTCTTTTTTTTTTCTTTTTTTTTTTTTTTTTTTCTTTTTTTTTTTCTTTTTTTCTTTTTTTTTTTTAAAAGACCTTCTTTAAACAGATAATGCAAAGACTGGTCCATTTTTTTCTTACCCGGCAAGCCAAGCTCTAATGACTTCACTAAGCAGAAGTTGTATTAAAATACATCTTCGGAGTATTGCTACAATTTGGGTAAATATGTTCTGAACAGCTTGATGAGTACTAAATAAACTTTGCTGTTTTACAGCATACATTATTTTTTTTGCACTTTTTAAAGAATAGAAAATGCAATTATAGTGTGCAAAAGAAAAAAAAAGATGAATTACCTTCTAGCTGAATACTGTAATTTTAAGCCATGCCTTCCATAAAAATGTATTGACATGTGTAAATAGAAGAAAAGAAAAAAAATGCAAGCAAACATAGATTTCACTTCCTTGCAATGAAAGGTTAACTATCACAAACTGGATTGCTTGAGTGCTGTACTCTTCAGACTGAGAAATTAAAAAAAAACCTAGAAAACAACCCAAAAAACCCCAAAACAGCCCAAAAAACACCACTGAAATGCTTCAAATGTCATCCATTCCACAAAAACAGGTTAAAAATCGCAGTGTTGCTCTCTACTAATCCTGTCAACATGGGCAGAATGGTTTGCTGCTGGTTGGATATTGAATATAAAAAAACAAAAGAAAGTTGAGATCATCCCACATGAAGTCATTATTAGAGCTGGCTTTTCCCCCCGTTTTGAAGTACAGTAGTGACTTGTAAATAGGACCTTTTCTAAAGGTCATCTGAGATTTGAAGATTTATCTGCCTGGTTCACCCAAACGACAACTGATGAAAGAATTTATTCTATAGAGCCTGCTGAATATGTTTTGGTTTGGGGTTTTTTTTTTCCCATGAAAAAACACCACAAAAAGTAGGTTTAGGTTTTCCTATCTGCGAATCACTAACACACTGTAGATTCCATTTATTCTTCCATGTTTGAAAATGGTTTCTGCAAAAATCAAAATAACTGTGAAACTTCCTTACACCATGCTTCCAACAGTTTGAATTTAATACTTCTCGAATGGAATGACATAATTTATTTTCTTTAATTTGCAGTACGGCTACATCAAGCTAGCTGTAAGTCACAACTGTACCTAACCACAGTTCTCTGCAGCAAACCCATGATTTACAATATCTAATATTGTGGTTACAGTGCAGGGAACCGTGGGTAAGAAACCTCCATGCCAGAGTACTGTGGTTGGGGTTTCCCGGAAGAGTGGCAGTTGACACCTCTGGAATATTCATATATAAGTGCTTCAGTCAGATGGTCCTGAGTTGAACGGGTAACTCAGGCACTATGAGAGCCTGGCATTCAGTCTGCGGGAATGTGTGTAACCTCCGTCACTCGAACCGCTTTGCAAACTGTAGTGGTCTTCAGCATCACTGGCACTTCCAATACTGTCCATTTCACCCGGAGTAAACTCCATTCCTTCAATGTCTACTTCTAAAGAAAAGATAAGAAGGCACATTTTCAGAAAGGCAGTGGCAACTGGTCATGGGCCAGTACTGCCTGTGTCAATCAATGTTCAAAAGAAACCTGAATCATACTTCACTTTTGGTAATTCAAAAAATAACCCAGCAAGGAATAGTAATTCCCGAGGAAAGGATCACCTTGCCCATCTGAGAATTAAAATCCCTCCAGTCCTCACCAACATAAACACTTCATTTGACACCAATACCAAATGCTGTCACAGAACTGTTCCAACCTGCACTGTTCTTAAAAAAAGCCAACCCCAAAAAACCCCTCAAAATCCCCAAAACCCCAACTCTGAGAGGTCACACTACTGCAGCACCGCTCCTGGTAATTCCAGCCCATGCAGGTGCTGGCTAGTAGCAACCATGGAGTAACCATCTGTCCACCGGTGGCTGCACCGTGACAACCCATCTCCCACTGGCCTTGAGAGAGTCAGTCTGTGCTGACCATGCCTGCGCAGGCACAGAGAAACTTCAAGTGAGAAAGCAAGAAATGGGGACAGGCAGCTTGGAGAGCTCCTTCCTAAATGAGAACCAAATGTAGAGAACACTTGGTGATCATTACACAGAAAATATTTTAAAATTTCACAATAAATTATGTGGAATTAATTTATTCATACAAATGAATCAAAGCCAGTAAGATTTAAATTTTTTTTCCAGGAAGAGTCTACTATGCCAGCCTTACCAATAAATACTCTAAACTAACCCTGTGGAACATGAAATGGTAACTGTTTAAAAAACTGGCAAACCCACACACAGCATAAATAACTTTAAAATTACACGCAGTATCAACAGCTTCAAAACAGATCAGAAATAAGGGTGTTTTCCAAAGAATGTAAAAAAGATGCAGTAGGTTTTTATTCCGCCAGTCACGTCATGGAAGAGTTTTGTCTGGGTTTTGCTGAAAGCTCGATTTTAGTTCTAAATAATGTTTTCTTGCTTCCCTGCTTCCCTCTTCCTCCCTGCTCCTGCACCTCTCCTTGGGAAGCCCTCGCTCAATTACCTTGTTCAGAGTCAGTGGATATTGTTGATCCCATACTGTCAGTGCGGATTCGCTCCATGCCCTGCACGGATAGCTGCTCCAACCTGCGCTTGAGGTAGCGGTGTTCCCGCTGCAATTGTTCTTTAATATTTAGAGCTTTTCGGTCTTGTTCTTCCAATTTCTTGAAGGGAGAGAAAGAGAGCAAGCCAACAGTTTTTATTGACACTAATATGTGAGTCACTTAAGATCTTCTTGTGACGAGCAATTTTAAAGAAATTGATATATTTACATTTTTTGTTACCATTCTGTAGAGGTCAGTACAATTTAAATAGGCTGGGCCACACTTGAATTTGTTTCACAGTAAGAGACATGGATACGGGGATGGGGGGTAATTCCCTCTGAGACTCTTAAGCCACTAGCAGACGTTCCTCAGCTAAAGCTGAATTACTGCTGCCTTGGTTGTAGGGATATTTACATCATTTTGTCAGGCAAAACTGGCATCATCTTTCCTAATGAGAGCACCGCTCAGGTTTCAGTCAGAACATAAAGCCTCCTTAGGTGAAATAAGAAACTTATCACGACAAAGGAACCATTGCCAGCCCTGGAATGCTCTTAACCTGAATGGCTCCTATCACAAGCCACGGAAATTGTGACCATTTAAAAAGCTTCATTAAAACTAAGCAGTGTTAATTATATACAGTGGGATGAATTTACTAACAGTTCTCTTTCTTTATTCTTGTTTTTTTTTTTACTCTTGAATTTCTGCAGAGTAAATATGGCATAACCTCCTACAGAATCAGTGGCACTGACCCAAAAGGTCCCAGCAAGCAGTCTGTGAAAGGATCCTTCCACACATCTACCAAAAATCTCCCCTCTGCTTGAGTGAAAGAAGGTATTAATTCTGGAAGCAAAAAGAGTATTATTTCCCACCAGGTAAAACATGCTGCAATGCCTGTCCAAATGCGGTACTAGACACAGTGTCTTTTCAGATTTTAAACCCTCTTCCAAATCACTGACAGCCATTTAAAATAAATTGACTATATAATTAGGGAAGAAAGTGTATTGAGTGTGATGGGAAGGACTAGAGCAGGAAGGACACATGAATCCAAACACCTCGCATTAGTTAAAAAAGGGAACTAACATGCAGTAAAGTGCAGGTTGTAGCATTAAGAGCACTTGGAAGACTGAATTTCCCTGTGAGCCGTGTTTACACGACAGACGTCTGAGGTTTAGGAGATATGCAGGGAGCTAGTGCAGCTGCTGACCATTCCTCCCTACCACCTGAATGAACCTGTGCTTGGTTTTCTGAGGAGAGCAGGGTGGGACAGCACCCAGTGAACCACAAGCAATACAACTGCAGAGATTTTGCCCTTCCAATGCAAGCCTGAAAGCAAAAGTGTTTATCTTAGAAAAAATAACTGATGATATTGAACCAGGCAGCTTCTTGGCCGAATGAAATGTAACTTCTGCAGCCTTGGTCAGGCCTCCTCCCTGGCAATTCACTGCATAGATATATCTCATACAGGGACACACAATGTTATAATAAGAAAAGGGGTTGGTACATTCATGAGCACAATAAACCAAATGTGCCCGATCGATCAGATTTCCTTTTCCTGTATTTTCCTGGCTGCAATCCCAAACTCTTAACAACTATTTTTGGAATGTACTCAGTGATTCATATCCAGGAGACTCAAAGCTGTCCAGTTTTCAGGGCAGGTTTAAATATATGGGAGTGGCGTGTGAAAAGTTCAAACTTAGTGACTGTATTAGAAATGGCAGACAGGCACCAGCACGCTCTGGCACTGCAGCAGGGATGTAACTGACCTGACAAAGAGGAGCAATGAAACGGCAACCCAGTTAGGGTAAGGGAGGTTCAGTCAAAATCTTAAAAAGAAAGCTGAACTTCAGTCTCAGTCTACAGCATATGAGTGCTTAGTACAGCGCACAAGGGGCTTGGAAAGAATCTGTTCCTAGCTGTTTTTATCAGCAGCTGGAACGGTAACTACATGGCTGATCTCCCACACTTGCCACTTGCAGAAGCAGTTTTTCAATGTGTACACATAAGCCGATGATAGGGGGGCATCCCAAGACAAAAACCACACGTGGTGCCTTTCACACGTTAGCCTGAATTATAAACAAGAGGCCGAAATCTCAAACGGTGAAGAACAGGGGTTGCCCAGCTGGAGTAGATGTGCTTAGAAGAGCTGAAGAAGTAGTTCGGTAAACTTGTTCACAAGAATAGTTTTGCTTAAAATACTCTTTAATTCCTCATGTGAATTACACCGATTTCTACTGCTGCGGTGAATCTTAATGCTGTACAACAGCAAGCTGTTCTCCCAAATATTTCAAGATTACTGGCAGTATTCAACCTCTCCCAACACTCTGCCTGTCCCTTTTCCTTGTAACACTAAACAAAAAAAAATGACAGACCTGGACACAGTAGCACAAACCTGCTCTTTACCTTGACATTTGTTTCTCTTATAACCCTGTTCACCTCAGAACAACAGTGGGAATGAAGGTGGTTTTGGAGAGAGGGAGGCCTGAGGAGTGATTCCCCCTGAATTACCTGTGCAAATGTACAACCTGCATCACAAGTGATGTTCTGGGTTGGTTTTTGTCTTAAAGTGTTACCCCTGTGACACATGAAAGGAGAGCAGCAACTAACAGGAGACTGAATTTTGGTTTTGGTTGCTTTCAAATTGTTGTCAAATGCTCCAGGACCTGGTCATCTAGATGAGGGATGAGGCTTACGGTAGCTATAACCCCTTTGACTATATTAGGTTTTTCGACTGGGAATGGATCTGGTTTTCTACACTACGATCAATGTAGTATCATGTTACTTAGCTCAGTCCTAAAAAAATACATTAATCAAAAAGCAGCTTTGATTTGTTTTTTATTTTTTTTAATACAGTGTAAACCGTTAGTAACTGACTAAAAATCACAAAATTTCTGGTTTATACACCTGAGACCTCAGGGGAAGTTGCAAAACACAAAACCCTGATGCCATGACTGAAATCTTGCAACTAATGAAGGCCAATATATCCAGAAGATCAGACATGTGGATGTGGACTTTATGTGAAAATCAGCTTCCTCTCTATGGATACACATTCTGGAACATTCTGCTTCAGAAGAAATAAAACATGGATGATTTGTTTTTACCTTGATATGCATCTTCGCTCTTTTCAACAGACTTAGAGTGGTGTGTCTGGTGCTGTCCGGCCCGAGAGGCACAAGCTGTTTTAGCTGTTCCAAGTATAGCCGAAGTTTAGCCCGCCTGAAATCATAAAAAACAAAGAGCGCTGTAGTAAAGTTGCACCCGAACAGCACATCCTATATGCAAACACCATCTGCTTGCAGGATCTCTGCGCAGAACTCGATTCAAGGGTGGCTTCCTTTCCCCTCCCTTTGGCAAGGTTTCAGACCAAAAGGTCACTTGAAACGCAGTAACGCTGCTTGGCACACGCATACGGTAGTCTCATACCTATATCTCAGAGCCATTTGCTCAGGCTGGTCAGTCCCATCCTAACAAAGGGGGTGTATGCTCAAAGATCTGGCAAGTCCAGGCTGAATCCAGGGCTGGGTAAGGAAAAAATCCTGGGACGTCATTCCAATCCAGTGAATTTTGCAGGCAGAGAGGGAGCTGGGGGAGGGAGCAGGGTGGCTGCAGACTCCGACTCCCCTCTGCCCTGTTTGCCCTGCCTGATGTGGTAG
This sequence comes from Heliornis fulica, assembly GCA_013399135.1. Lineage (NCBI taxonomy): Eukaryota > Metazoa > Chordata > Aves > Gruiformes > Heliornithidae > Heliornis > Heliornis fulica. Next base: position 30,767 of record VXBZ01007314.1, on the reverse strand, counting down.
GACACACTCCTGCTGCACGAGGCAAAGGCATTCAGGCAGCTCCGCTCAGCTCCGAGCTGCTTCCAGACAGGATTTATCCATGTGTTGTAAGAGGAAGGTCCTGATCTCCCTTCTTCCCCTATCTGCTGACCCACAGTTCCCCTGAGAAGGAGACATTCCTCCTCTCAGTGCACAGCCAGGACAACCTTTATTATAAACACGCATGAGAAAATGCTTCCAGCCATGCTGGGTTCTGCTTTCTCCATTACTCCTTTCCAAGTAGCACTGCTGCTCTCAACTACCTCTCCTGTACTAACAACATCAAATCCATCAGTGAAAAGAGGATAAACAAAGTGGTATTTCTGCAGATACGCGGTTTCCAAACATTCTGGCTGTCTGAGAGAGGCCGGCAATACAACAGCCCAGGAAACAGCTGCTTCAGCCATCCAAAAGAAGGCAGTGGCAAAGCAGCAGCAGCGCACCAGCACGTTTCTATGGTTAAAGCTAAGAAAAAAACCCTCAAGATCCCTCCTGGTTCTAGTGCACGATTCTCCAGGAGGAACCCACAGGAAATCACCTTTTAGTTTTGTGTCAAGATAGAAATAGATGCAGGAGCGCCAACATGAGCAACATCTCAAACATCTACCTTTCTGCCAGTCTGGGCAGGATTGGACGAACTGATGACTTGAGGCATGCCTACACCCCCCCCAGAGCAGTAACCATCAGTAAAGCAGGTCACAAGTGTGAGATGAATAATCATCTTTTTCAAATCTCCTCCAAGCTGCATGAAGGAAACAAGCTTTGCAGGAAATGTAAGGCTTCTGGTCAAGAACGAACTTTGTTTTGAACAACCGGATCAGATCAAGAATTCAGCCTCAGTGTTTGAAATGCAGCTGAAGGGAATTTAATATATACCAAATGACAAATTACACATGTGTAATTGGAATGATTAGTGTAATGTGAAAGCAACCTGAGAATTAATGGAGGGAAAAAACCCAAAGCAAAATAAAATCTAATTAAAATACAGTACTGTAATGACTACACACTCACAAGCCCGGTTCGGGCTGCCTAGAAATCAGCAATGTATTAGGTAAGAATTTAAAGATCATTTCAATAATATTGTTTATTCTTTCTTCAGGCCACTTAGGGGAAAAAAAGAATATTGGTGAAAATGCGATTCCCAAGGGAAAACTGACACAATTTTTTGTTTAATCCTGCAGTTTGTTTTTAAATGCATGGCTCTAAATGTAACCATCTATCCGCTTTCATGTAAACAGCAGCTATAAAGACTGGGGTAAATATTCACACAAACAGCCCCATCAGATCTCAGAAGATCTCTGTGGCTGCAAATTTAAACTAGAATCTAGTGTAAGCAGATCCCAAAGGTGAAATATCAGAATAGAGCCTACTGGTATTTATACAGAAAATCCTAATCTGGAGAATTTTTATGTCTGTAATCTCTTAACAACTTCAGGCTTTAAATAAATAAATGGATAGTTTCTGTGACTAAAATTAATCTTTCTGGGCTTAAAATGGCCTGTAAACACATAGGCCATTATCTGCGTCACTCAGCACAACTTAGATGTGACTGTATTTAGACAGCTGACAAGAAAGTGGGGAATGAAGATAAGGAGGATGTGGTAAGGAAGAGGGAAAGAATAGTATCCAACTTGTAAGTGGAGTTAAATACCTTGAAATGGAACTATCAATATACTTGCTCTAATTAAAAGTCTGATAAGGAATATACAGAGCTGTTGATCTGAGATCTACTTAGTATTAATTCTGGAAAACATTAATGAAACCAGACTAAGTACTCAATTTATCTGCCTCTGTTACCATCTGAAGAAAGTCAGCTTACTGCAGGGAAAAAATAAGGATTTAGTGCGCTCCCTTACCATCAGCTGGGGAGTTTACAGAAGCGTTACTGAGATCCACAGGGCACAGCTCTGTGTCTTTTTAAAGCACTAATTCTTTCATGTTATCTGCCAGCCAGACAAAGCAGGACTTTAGAGAAATGCCATGGAGAACATGGGTCTGAAGCAAAGAAAAGTATTTTAACTATGGATGAGAAGAGCTAACTAATTTAAAAAAAAAAAAAAACCACAACAAAAAAACAAAACACCAGACCTGCTTGAACTTCACTTCTTTTTTTTTTAAGCAACTTCTTTCATTTAATTACTCAGCACCTATGCATCCATTACAAGTTTTACATAGATCTTTAAAAAAATGGAGGCGCATTTATGTGGCTAATTCATACATTACAACACAACAGCATAACTGATGACTAAAGCTGTGAATGTAAAGATAAAAGAATACTAGCCCACCACAATTCCTGTGGTACTGGAGTAAATATCCCCACGTTTTTCATTTTGCACAACTGAGAAAAAGCTGTAAGAATGTAAGAAAACATTTCAGGCATGTTATGTTAAGAGATCACACCAGCAGGAACAGGGGACTAACTTCACAGCAGAGAAGCTGTCACGTACAGATTCTGCCAGCACTAATGCCTCTCTTTTTCTGCAGGGACCTGACAGTTTCTGCTTTTCCTTGGCTGACGGTGACCGCTGGAGGAAGGAAAGGCACCCACAGAGGTAATTGCAGCAGGAGCTGCTTTGTGTTTTGCAGCTCATGCCTTAAATTCCACCTAGAAAATAAGCAAAATAGCAGCCTGGCTTCAGAGCAACAGAGTAACAATGAAATGTCCATGAAATGTGGTTGAAATTTGAGTAATTATACTCTGCTCCAGCTTCAAAACCCGACTGTTAAACCTTTGCCCACACAAAGTGTGGTGTCAGGCCAGGACACCAGTGCCTGCAGAAACGGGCATTTTCTCACCTCATGTGGATGCACAGAAATATCCCCCTCGTCACTGCTACTGCATTTACCAGGGAAGGTAACGATCTAAAAAAACCCATCCAAAATCTGGATCCTTAAACCTGCAGCTCTCCGTTTTGGGTATGGCCCCACGCCTGGAGAGATGTGCGTGGGTGCCCTGTCTGATTCACCATGTTTTCCTTATCCAGAAGACAAAGGGGCATCAAATGTTCAAGCGTTAAGTGTTTCCCCATAAGGGAGCTGGCAACACAATCCTATAAACTGGCATTATAGCTCTTGCAATGCGTAACAGAAACTAACTACCAAGCTCACAGACTTGGTCAGCGTTCAGACTTGGTCAGTGTTCCACTGCGGTGGCCACATCCAGGTCAGGTGATTCATCACATTCACATACAGGAGAATCTAACTTGCTGACAACTAATGTAACCATGACATAATATAACAACGAAGGTAATGCCAGCTCCAATTCCCTTGGTCTGGGAATACATAAAAGCCCTGATGGGCAATATTGGCAGGTACTTCAGAACCAGGAACAAAATGAACCCCATGGAGCCCCATGACTTGGAGGGGCAAAGAAGCAACACACTGGTGTCAGGAATTTCCCTGCAGTATGAGGACATCTATTTCAAGACCTGATCCTCAGAGACTTGCTCCTCAGCTTGCTCCAGTGCTCAGCTATGAGATGGCAGCAGCTATGCTGGCCAAAGAAGCTGCAGTTCACCACTTCTTAAAAAAAGGCTGCCATGCAAGTTAGATTGCAAAATTGTGCTGAGTGAATCTGTCAGATAATGATCAATAAGCTTCCCCAGATGTATGAAATCCCTGATGCGAGTCCACTGTAGCACACCAAGAAATGCAATACTAAGATGCAGAGGTAAAAAAAAAAAATTAGTAAAAGAAACAAAAACTCTATTGTTCACACTGAATCATCTTTGTTCCTGGGAAACTACAACAATTTCATCATATTCCTACTTGATAGGCTGCAATGGGCACAAGTACTTCTCCATGGGGCCAAATAATATAACAAGAGGTAACAGTTGTGAATTGGAGGTTCAGGATGGACATTAGGAAGCTAATTTTTTTTCTAAGGCAGCAGGGCACCATCAGACCAGGTTGGCAGAAAGGCTTTTGTTCAATATTTTCAGGACGTACCCAGACACAACATTTCTGTTCAATGTTTTCAGGATGTACCCAGACAAAGCCATGCCGCTCAGAGGTCCTTCCGTTCAACATTTCTGTAAGCATTTAAATCAGAGGTTGCTTGTAAAGCTGCAGCATTACAAGATCGCTCCCATTCATGTAACAGAAAATACCCCTAACAACTGCGTGACTTCAACCTGTACCGGTCTGATCGAGACAGTGCTGGCAGGTTCAGCACGTGAATTGATCCACCAGCAGCCTTTCCACAGGGGCTCTCTAGGACATTTTTTAGGTCCAACCCAGCAGAGCAAAGTGGCTTGCAGCTGTCAGATACTTGTTCAATGACAGCAAGGAAGGCGCGCATCCTAAACCACCCAAGCATCTTATTTGTGTGAGGGAACAACAACCATTGTTTAAGCCACTGATCTGCACAAAGCCACCTGGGAAAGGCAAAGCCTTCCTTCAGCACGTCCAAACCGAGGGGCTTAGTCCTCAGCGCAGTGTGCCTTAGCCAGGACTGGCTGAAACTAAATGGCCAACTATGAGTTTACAGCGTGGTAACAAAGCACATGCTTGAGGATCCCAACAGCTTGGCTGGGCAATCTGTGGAGACGAGGAGCCCTCCACGAGTTTATGGTAAGTAGTGGGGGTCAGTATTTCCTCAAGGCTGCATCTGAAGACACTAATGACAGTGTGCTGCTGGCTGCCAGAGATAACTTATGGAAAGGGTCAGAAGGGCCATGCTCATCTGTTTCTCACCTATCGTGGGCAAAGGCATCAAAACTCACTAGACAGAAGTCATATTCACAACAGTGATCACCCTGTGCATCCTCAAGGTCTCAGTCCACAATGTCCAAAGAGTGACTCTCACACACACCCATTTGCAAGCTGGCTGTAAAAGGTAAGGAGCAACTCTTCCTATCAGCAAAGTCTGTCATCCCGTGGCAAGTCCCAGAACAGCTCTGGTCCACACCTGCTCACTCCCACTAGCAGCCCAGTCAAGACACAGGGCTGTCTTGGCCATATTGGGAGGTATCTTAGAGCTGCAGCATCTCCAGCTGATGCGCAGCAAGGATCTATAAGGCCAAGAACTGGACAAAAAGCCACTCAATGTCCATATTCCCATACTGCGCCCTCTGAATTTCCCTTCTGCTGGCTCCAGCAGAAGTTGGCTGGGTTAATACAGGGTGTTGTTGCTCCAACACCCACAGCCCAGTGCACCCTTTGCACCGTAACACATCACCGAACCACATATGGCCACAAAACAATGCTTGCCTCACAAGAAGGCCTGAACTGTGCCTTCTGCAAGATGCTTTAATGCTAAGAACACGTGCATGGCTGAACATGTGTCTATATTTCAATGTCCCAAATTCAGTCTACTAAACTAGCTGTGTGTACAGAAGGCTGACATACGCTTGAATCAACTGCTAAATATACTTGCTTGGTGATGTTCTGAAAAGCAAAGGACACTATATAGATCAAACACTCAAATGACACTGAAAGTGCAATCCTTACAAGTCGCACTAGTGAGAACAACAGATATATTGCAAATGGATGGAAAAATTCAAAATCCATCATTTCTGTATATTAACCATTTCAGCCCAAAAACCAGCCTCAGACCCTATCGCAAAGCAAATTCAATAGAAATTTGATACAAAGTAACACCCCACTTTGAAGAATATAAATTTATTGGAAATAAATCTAGAAGAAGACAGAGGAACCAAAGCATTTCAAATTTCTTCTGTCGTGTTTCACATTTTTTTCCACATTCAAAGCTACCCCAGGCCTGGTGCTGTGCAATGAAGTTAATACACAATGGTTTAAATATAGAGCAGTTACTAAATTTCTCATTGTTGCATAATGACTGTGTAATCTAGCTTAATGACATACATAAGATAAAGTCAGAGAAGAATCTCTGCACCAAAAAATTAACTTCTGGAGGCAAATGTTCTCCAGGCACATTGTGAACCAAAGAGTGCGGGCTGAGCTGACAACTCTGGGTCAGATCTCTGCAGTGAACTAATGGTTGAGTTTTCTCCCTAAATAAAGTTGATTTTATCCCCCTGCAGGCATGAAATTCAGCACAAAATACAGAAGTGACCTAACTGCAATTGTTAAGACACTCACGTTTTTACAGGAAGACTCTTCACAGTTGTATTTATGAAATGCAAATGCCTGTGCACAGAGTGCACTCAAGTTTTAGACAGAACCAGCAAACACAGAAGCTGGGAATCCTTTGTGACACACTGGCCAGGATGAACACAGGCAGCAACATTACACGTCAACTTATTATTTGAAAGGTTTTAGGAAATGCAGACCAGCAATAAAAACTTCCCCATCACGACTTCACCTGCCACAAGGTCAAATAAGAGAACTCTGCTCACCTTCTGACCCCAACATCAGCCCTTTCTTACTACAGTTTGACACAGCAAGTCAAGATCTCTACAGACTTCAGTTCTTCTTATTTTGTGCACAGTCGCACACTGGAGTGATGACAGATTTCTGTTGCAAATGGCTTTAACGGTGCTGAAAATGAAATGCATTCATATTTGCATACTGCTGGGTATCATGGCCGTGCATACAATGTAGGGGATCAAGTAATTAATTACATACCCCTCTCTGCTCAGCACAAGTTGGTACTTCTGCAGGGAGCATCCTTGCCTCACTCCTCTTTAAGATAAAACTTTTCTTAAAGTAAGCGTCAGCAATTCTTTATTTACAGCTCTACAATACATTTATAATGTACCACAGATAATCATCCTGTACTAATTAAAACATATTTGTTTACAAGGGCATTTAAAGAGATTATATATAAACTTCCATCGTAGAAATCTGATCATATAAAAATGGTTCTACAGAAACTTGTTTACAGCCCAGACAAATGTAATGTATCTTCAGCAAAATATTAAATGCAATGGAAGATAACAACCTTCCACTGAAGTATAAAAGCCTGTCTCTTCCATATTTATTTCAGTCAGAAGCACTTGCAATACTTTTTACTCTACAAAGGATCCCTCAGATACATTTTTCATTCCGAAAAAGGCTCTAGCTCGTACTTCAACTGCACGATCACGACTGTTTCAGCCACACAACAAATTTGCCTCAGTGAAAAGGAAAAAAACCTCTTAGTACTAGAGCACTGTAGCATAGCAAGGCACCCAGTGTGCCGACTGCTACGAACCGTGTGAAATGCTTGCTTACAGCCCAGTGTCTTGGAGTCAAAACCAGAAAATTCAGTAGCGCCCTCACAGCAAAGCTCTTGGCTTTTTATCATCCAAGGAAAGACAAGCCAAACACCAGCATTTCACAATAGATGCCTTTTTTTTGCCCCCATATTAAGAACAAAATCCTGAAGTTAGTGCTGCAGGTGAAGATTCACCCAAGGTTTGTTCCACGTGGCATTTTTACCTTTTAGAGGCCTCTGCAACTAAACTCAGCAGCAAAGCCTAGCAAAAAAAAAAAAAAAAAGCTGTGAGTGCCTAACTGCAGCAATTGTTAGTGAATTAAATGCAGCAGTCCTACAATCAGTACAAATGCCTGATCTACTTTTGTATTAACTAGGAATTTCACCCTCTATATGCACTTTCAGTCTGATTAATACTTTTATGGATCTGTTTTGCTAAATTAAAACCAGCCAGATAGCTCGTGGGCTTGGAGCACCCCTGAAGCATCCCAACACAAGGCATCAGCTGCCTACAAAGGCAATGGCTGCAAGCGCATCCTACCATCAGCGCGTTCAAAGAGACGGTGCTGCTATGAACTTGGTCTTCTGCAAGTTTTCACATGAGTACTTCTCAGAAGTGTCTGCTGCCATTCCTAACGATGAGGAAGACAGAAGAAAAAACTCTGCCTACTATTATTCAGCTTACTATTTCAACACTTGGTGCATTTTAGCACTCTGGAAAATACTAAAGTTATTCACATCACTTTATATAAACGTGTGCTGCAGCACATACGGTGCATTTTATTTGCTTTCACTTTGTGCCACCTCAGCCCACTTGCTAAGCCAAGACACCACAATTCAACTCTGGCGTTTTACCTTCAAAAGGTCACAGCTTGCTCACGTTTTTGAATGTATGCACGAAACTAGAACTTACTCCTACACCTTTCTGCAAACCTAAGTTGAGGGAAGTATCTACAGTGCCACAAACATCCATTTTGGGCCAGCTTTGTGTCTTGGCAGCAGCATGCTACAAGCCAGCTGGGAGGCAACTGGGAAAAGGGCAGCACTTGCTGGTCTGCGAGAGGGAAGCTGCAGGCTCCCTAGCGAGGGGATGCCTGGCAGACCTTGCTGCCCAGGTTGTCCTCCACCCTCCTTTCCCCATCCCTCCAGCAGCTCCCTGTTGAGTGCGATGACAGCTGCCTATCCTAAATTACAAGTATGTCCATCGACATTTCTTCATCTCTCAAAAACACCTACAACACAAAATCCACGCTCTGGTTCCCACCAAGAGCGAGTTGTGGTGGCCCAAGTACTGCCATAAGCCAGGGGCAGCAGCTAAGATGGGCAAATGACAGCAATTCTCAGGGCTTGCCTTGGGCTGGATTGACTCTGTAAAGCGACCTGGACACCACCAGCATGAGACCCCCAACCAGACAGCCTCAGAAGCTGGTAAGCTGGTCAGATTACCCAGGTGCTGTCCCTTCAGGTGTGTATCTGACAGCAAGAGCAGACAGCCAGACCAATGAGGGTTCCAGAGCCATGTAGAAGTAAAAGAAGTGTGGCTTGTTAGTGGCTGTTGCCATGCTCTTCCTCAACCTTCTCCCAATTCAGTTCTCCTCCTACTGCAGAGAGCAAGTACAAGGTGTGACACAGGCACCTTCCCTGCCAGTGCCACCCCACCACATGCTCATCCACGTGCCTAAACTGCCTGCAGACAAATGTGGCAAGATGACAAAACTAAAACACCAGTATTGCAAGCAGCAGGACTGTTATCTAACCACCCACATCTCCTGTGTTTTTTTCCAGGCTTGCCTTCACAGCTTTCCCCAGGCTTCAGTCATCCCCCTGTCTTAAGATGCTCTTATTTGAGGAACAGCCATGAAAGGTTTAACAGCCCTTCATTGTCTGGGGTCTTGGCAGTAAGTAACGGCAACACACAGAAATTTCAAATGTGCTTCATGGGAAACCTCTATAGGAATTTACAAGCTTTACAGGGATTCCCAAAAGTACCACAAACAAAGGTAAGGGCAGCAGGATATCATTTGTCTTTCCTGGATGGTGACCATCTCAAACATAGATGTGTAGGATTCTCCATCCTTTGTCCAGAGGCAGTAAAATCTGTGACTGTGCAGGAACATGAGGCAACAGAAACCAAACATTATGGAAACCAAACATTATGGAAACCAAACATTATGGAAACAGCTGAAATCCCCTCCAAGTTTTGCCCTTGTATGGATCTCTCTTCCTCTGCTAAAAAAGGAGGTTCCAACCTATATTTAGCATTTCAGCCTTCAGGTTGTGTTCATCTATAAAGAAGAGTTTTTCTGTATTTTAAACCTTCAAAGTCAATGTCAGAGAAATATGAACAATTCTTACACCTGTAGAAAAGGAATTTCTGTTTCAGGCATCTTCTATTTTCAGCCCTATTATCTACTGATTATCTTTTAACATTTACCTCTCAAAAAGTTTTAAGCAGTAGCAAGAGAGGTGGATCACCAAGTAGTACCATGAGCTCAGCTTCAAACAGTAATCCAGGCAGATGAACAACAGCACCTTGTGGGGACATATACACAAGTGATGGAAATGCCCCTGTACACACTCGTAAACAGAGTCCACATAAAACTCATCAGCCACACTTTTAATAAACTTAATGCTTCATTCATCCAGCCTTCCACCCATTTATTTCACACATTAAAACACAAACATTGCAAATTTAGTAGTCCTCCTAAATTAGACCTCTCAAACCCATCTGTCTTACTGGCACTCAAGTTTCTTAGATTACACTGCATGGAGACTTAAGATTTTAAGTTTGTCTGGTACCTCGGAGTAGTGGCAGACCCAATTAGATAAGGAAAGTGCCACTGCAAGATCATGCCACTCCAGTATCAAGTAGTTTTAATTCCCACTTGAAGTTACACAGTGGTACACACGCTCCCACTGAAACCGCATGAGTGGACTAAGACTCGCCACCGTTTCAATGAGCGCAGTGCTGCTTTGGTCCTCGCCAGCAGTGGAACGCTGCAAAGCAGATCTGCACAGCAAACCCAATCCCGCGACATTGGTCTGCGGTTCTTCAATAGCTGTGATTCCAGTGACTACCTTTCACAGTACTGTGGTAAGTCTTTTGTTGAGGATTGCAGAGCATGGGTTGAAGGGAACTGCATTTATTTAAACAAGCTGCGTAACAACAACGGGTTTGTACTGAGTTTACATGCAAGGGGAACCAGGATGATAACTGTAATTTTCTACAAATTAACCGTTCACCAAAAGGTGGTTGTAGAGGATGCAGTCAGTCTCCCGCACAAGTGGCTCCAGGGAGTATAAACGTTCCTCTCACGTGGTGCGCATGGCACAAGGTGCAACATGGCTCTGCACACACAAACGACATGTTTAGCCACTGACAACGCCGCAGAGCAAGTCACTGCTTACAAATCAGCTCATGGATTGAAAACGGCTTTAATTATCAGACTGTTTCCCCACATCAAAATGCTAAGCAAGAACATCGCGTCTCAGGACAGCTGCCAACAGGAAGGATCTTAAAAAAAAAAAGAAGGAGGTGTGTGTGACTACAGTGGTTAGAGAAGCCTAGAGAAGTTGAGCTGTAGCACAGCACTAAGTCAAGAGAGCACAGTGCAAGGCCTAGTGAGCTTTTCCAGCCTAATTTTAAAACTCCCAATAGACCTAGTTATTTTATACATATGTGAAATGAGGGGAGAAATGTGTTCAAGATTTATTATTTTTTACACCACTGTGTGATGCCAAATTAAAGGAGAGGAAAGTCAAGCTGAATTATTTTAGCTAAATTAAAAACATGCATTGCCATCACACACTGAGTGCAAGGCCTTGGGATGGCAGACAGAATTAAGCAGCCTTTTCCTGAATCAAGTAAAATTAAGAGTGTGAGGCATTAATATTTCCAACACTAGATACCTGTGACCATGGTTTTAATGTCTACTGGACCTCTATATCCAAAAAGTAAATACCAAGCGTCTAATTAGCCTGACAAACGCTGCAGGGACTCCACATTCCCATGTGCGTGAGGCACCCAAGAAACAACGACAATTCCCACCACAATCTTAAAACCTACATCAGAGTTAAGGCAACTGTACCTTCACTTCAGCATTCTCAGAGGTAGAAAGTTTTAAACTTTGACTGGGAAACTAAGTATCAGAAAGGAAACTTCCGTCTTACTTCCGGTTTTGCCTTTGCTAATACCTCCTCAGCACCTGTACTGACAAAAGCTTCATGACTCTCTTAGAGGGAGTAGCTCTAAGTGGTGGCTTGAGCATGCACAAGAGAAGTTAACTGGCTTTTGGGGGAAAGGATGTGGTGGATGTCCCTGTCTTTGGCCACTATACATACCTGAGATGTCCTCCAAAGAGACCACTGGGGTGCCTTGGGATGACAGCAGGGTGCCTATTCCAGCCACCTGAAGGCTGGTTCAGGCCCCAGGTGAGAACACCAAAGGAAAAGAAGAAAAGAAATCACCTGAAGTAATTAAGAATGCTTGTCTCTGAATGTCTTGCTGTACGTCTCCTAACTCTGTCACTGAAACCTTGTAATTAGAGGTGGATAGAAAAGACAGTGACGTGTATACATAAACAAAATCAGGGAAAAGATTAAATGAACTGACTGTGATTAAAGATGGTCTCTTCCAAAACTGCAATGAGTACTCATTCATAGGAATTAAAAGCTCAGCAACACATATAATATTTGCCCCCCAAACAGTGACAAAATCTGGTGTCACGGGACATATATCTGACAGTCCCGCCTCAAAGTTTAGATTTAGCTTGCCACAGCACAGATAGTGCTTTGTTTATAATTTAATTTCCGTTTTATTTCATGTTCCATTCAACGGTACAAAGCTGGTTGTCTGTGCCAGGCAGGGTGCAGCTGAGCAAAATTTGAAAATGATCCATTTTGGGACAATAAAGTATGAAACAGCTTTAAATCCTTCCCCCTCTTTCCTTCTTCTTTCCTCTCCTCAAAACCCAGATTTCTTAAGCACAGTGTCCTAAGCACTGGAGGAAGAGCCAGAGGTTTGGACTCACTTGCCACGTGAGTATGCAAAGCCAGGCAGTGGGAACCACAGCACCTGACAGTCTGTTTCAAATACCTGTTAGCACCCAAAGCCAGTAACTGCCCCTAGCCAAACACACACAACAAGCTCCCGAATTTCCCTAGCAGAAATTATTTGCTCCACCCATGCTTCTCATTTCAGCAGTCAACACAACAGCACTTACCAATCGGGATTTATTCAGCTTTCTTAGAAGAATTACAGGGTTTGCTACCTTTATGTTTTGTAAATACTAGCTAATGTGGTATGGAAGACAAAGAGTGTCTGTGCAGGCAGTAGTTGCAAACCCTGATGGTACTCCCAACTTAAATGGAAGCTGCTGAGTTCTGGCAGCAATTACATGCCAGGTAGGGCCCTTGTTTAGCACCTTGTATCTTCATTTAGTTGCCTAAACTGAAACGTCAATGAAAGAAAAGCAGATAAATTTGTTAGGCGGTAATCCAGAGGTGGCAGTTAGGAGGAGAGGGCTCACAACTCTTTCTCCAACCTTTTACAGATATTTCATCACATTCACGTGAAGTCTTTGACTGTTCCTCAAATCTTCTGCTTTCTTGCTGTAATGTAGAACCTAATAAGGCTTTCTTAATCTAGGGCATGTAGCCTGTAACCAGAGTAACTAGTTTTCAAGTTAGAAGCACTGCAACAGATGACCTCACATACAGACATCCAAGCCCACACCTCTTCTCTATCAGCTACGCCAATCTCCAGGCGCTACACAATTAGTTACACTAATTTGTATAGTAAAAAATGCATAACATAAACTAGAATTAAACAATCCTCAGCCACTTGACATCCTTTGACAAGTCCTGTCACTCCGCTCTACCCTAGCAGGATGCATGCATACCTTGGTTTATGCGTCTCGGTTTCCATGTCAGACCACAGCACTCTGTGTAAAGTGCCAAAACAACCCTCTCTTTCCTAAAGTAGGGTGGGGCATGGGGCAGGAAGGAATATCTTATCCGCCCTTGTGAATTGCATAGTTCTTTTGGATGAGAAAAGTCAGTTTTAATTGGATTGCGTGCAAGGGGGATTTGTTTCGTTTTCAAAAAAGGCCCAAATTCAACTGCTGTGAAGAAGGACCAGCATCATGCTTTTTCACATGTAGGATCTGCTGGCTGCACGTTCATTCTCAGTAGTTTCTGGAACCTTAACTGCATCCTCTGTTGCTTCCCAGCTGTGACGTGGGTTTCAGCTTGCTGGCAGGCACATACAGTTCCTACTGAAATCTCTTGAGTGGGGTGCAGAATTGGGCCCACAGCCTGCCACATGCTAAACCACGGTGTGTACCGAGGAGATGAAACAGATTAAAAATTAACCTGTGAAGGAGACCACGAGGGGAAAGCAGCATCAGCTCTAACAGGCATGTACACATTGTTCCATCTAGAAAGAGACATTTTAAACTTGTGACCAGGCCATCACATATCCAATTCTCAAATGGGGTCAGCAGCCCATGGAAAAGGCCACTGAAAAGAGCTAGAGATGCCAATACAGCATGAAGGTAGGGAGAGGAGGCAACTGGAAGAGCAACTCATAGAATATCTCCTCCCATCTGCGCTGGTCCCCCTTGGTGTCTACTCTGACCAGGGACACTGGGTCATGGAAATTTTGTGTTCATTCAGTACCTGGGAGAAAATAATGCAGCCTCCTGCAGATTTGGTGTGAATCCTGAGTGTAGAGCCAAGCTCTCTCTGAACAGCCAGAGCCACACTGCTGGTTTTCAGATTCATTTGCCCCCTCTTCAAACCATGGTGGGCACCACATCTGTATACCCGGTTTTCATCTGTGGACTTCCACACTTGACTGGTTGGGATTCAGCCAAGGATTCCCATCACGTTATGTAAGGCTTATTCCAGAGGCCAGCTTCTTAAAATCCATTAGCTGCCTAAATACTTAAAAAAAACATAAAATCAAGTTCCAGCCTACTTGCCCAGATGTTGCTAAGCAATCTTAAAAGGAAAACAGTATTATTTGTTTGCAATACTGAATTCTTTGGATCTTTTTCTCTTACAATCAAGAGAACAGTCACCACCAGGCATCTCTTCCCCTGTTCCAGGGAATCAGCACCTAGCTGTTGCCTGTACGGTCCTGAAAGTACCTGGAAGCCTGTCCCACTCAGCTTCGTTTTGTACAAGGCCAGTGTACTCTTTGTACCACAGTGGGTAAGAATTGGCCAGGTCAATCAGCAGATGCTGAGAGCATAAACCACCTTTCACATAATCCATTAGAGGCTAGTGCACAATGGACTTATGTTTGGAGAAAGGGATGAACAAATTCAAGTGGAAAAAAAATCACATGCACATTTCTTGCTCATCTGCTTTCTGCTGGCTGTTTTGCTGGCCAGGAAGCCCAGACCCAAGACTGCACTTAGGCCCACAGTTCAAAGCCAACTTCATCAGGGAAAAGGACATTACCATTTAGTCAAAACTCTACTCTAGTCCATTTTTCAATGCCTAATGAAAGTTTTGTGTATGACACAAGGATGTGCATCTCTGACACCTGCAATGCAACTTCCTGAGCAGATTCATTTCCAAACTTCATCCACTTCAATATACCCAAACCACAAGTCTAGGTGGGAAAACACTTTTCTTGGGAGTGAACAACCATGTTCATGCTGCTGTGTGCACTGAAAAGACAGCAGTTCTGTGCAAGGGCATTTTTTGTAGTCATTGCAGCACATAGCATCTCAGCACAAACTTTAAACCTCCAAATTTCTTTAATTCCATGGCTTCATCAGACTCAAAAACATGGAACATTTCAACAAAATCACGGAATTCAATTTTTAGTTCTGTGGGTACAGTTCTTGCTAAACAAGATCCACAACAGAACTTATTACAGCAATTTAAGATGGAAATGCCACCATATCCTTGGCCCCTCTGTTGGAAACTCAAAGTTAAATGACAGGTAGAAGTGGGTTTCAGCTGAGACTCAGCCTTTTACTGGCTGAGGTAACCCCACTCACCTGACACCCCTGGAGAGGCAGTCATACCTGGACACAACAGCAAGTCAGACTCTTAAGAACTTGCTAAGGTATCTGCTTTAATACACCTGAACTGAAAAAAATCCACTTACCTACGGTGTGAAAAGTTCCTTAATCAACAAGGAAACCAGAAGAAACAGAAGAATACAGAGGTAAAGTTCTGTTAGTAGGACGAGGCGGTTCCCACCACTAATATAGCAGCAACATTATCTGGATGGTTTAAGTATGATCTGGACACATCCTAGAAATGGCAGCAGCTTCTATAGATCCATTGTAACAATGAGATCGGTACCAGGTCAGTGAGACCCACCCAGTGCAGCACTCCCCAGACAAGAGTGGCCAAAACTGGATGCTTAGGATAAATATTAAACTGACAAAGACGTGAACTGTACTATCCTGTACTGTGAAACAATACTCTCACTCAAAGAAGCAATCCCACCCTCTCCCTGTGCTGCAGGAAGCAGGACCCAGTCACCACAGTGTGTGGCTGGGATGGGGTAAATCAGGATGGAAACCCAGCGGGGACACACACACTGGGAAGTACTCCACCTCCAGCATCCATCAGGGATTTCCTCAGACAGTTGCTGTACCAGAGCCATTTGATGTGATGGCTCAATGCAGTTATACCTATATACTGCCTAACAGTACTAGCTGCAATGGTTCATTTGTGATTTTGAAAAGGCAGCCCATAATAAAAATAAACAGTAAGAATTGTTTTGGTATGCTATTATTACTTTCAGTTCTGTTTCAAAACTTCCAACTTTATCAGCAACTGGCAATTACATGCTTTTCATTAACCCTGCAAATTTAGTAACATGAAGAACCACACTGGGAATTTCAAGACAACCGTCTCTGCACTCCCTCAGCTTATATAAACTTTACACTCCAAGTTTCTCCGATGGGTGAAATTAATGTAGGTGTGCTTCTGGCATCTGCACTTCTTTCACAAATCGGAACTTAGCTTCAGAGGCACCTACTCGATTTCCTGTATCAAATAATGTTGTACATCATAATGCTCCCATCAAAACAGATTTTTCTACACAACCTGCATTTATGTATAGGTATCTACTTAATGCACATGATGATGCAACATCACAACTTTTGTTTGCAAAAAATTTAGGTTTAAGGACTACACAAAGCACTACCCAAATCTCAGGTCTGGCATTACCTTCTGCACACACCAGAACACACTCAGCCTCCCCCTGATCAGCACTGTAAATAGTATGTACATTAGGCTCATTTGGGAAGAAGGAAAGGTTTGTTTTCTTATACTAAAACGTTTGCAAGTCACTATGTCTCATGTATTCCACCATTCTGGTCTCACACAACCAAAATCTCCAGACTGTCCCACTTGGCTGATTCAGGTTGTCTCCCACCAGCCTCAGCTCTCTGTAATACACACCAGTGAGCCTTGAACACGAGAGAATGGCTTCCTGTGATTGAGCTGAACACTCGCATGCTTCTCCTTCTCAGAGCAGGGTCCATGCGAGAGCAGGGAGATGCCCTAGAGCACACCTCTCCCACCAGCAATGCCTGGTTTTTACTTCCACCCAGCTCAGCTCACCAGCTTTTGTCAAACCTACACCAAGGTTTTGTCAAACCTACACCTAGGGACCTGGGCTGGGATCTGCTGATTCCTCCGAGCAGGAGAGCACTTGCATCTCAGATGCTGCACTGCTGAGCACTGCTGTGCGTAAGAGCGCTGGTCCATCCTGCCGAAAGGAATTAATCAGCTCCCTCTTCTAATTACAGTGCCACTGCTTGCCAGGATTTTTCTGTTTTGTGGAATGCAAACGGGACAATTTTTATTGCTGCTGATCTGTCCCTTCCCTCTCTGACTAAAAAGAGCATCAAAAACCCTACAGAGAGCAATACAAATGTTTGGCAAAGGCAGGAGATAACCATGAAGCTGGACCAGGGTCACCCAGCAAAGGTGCTCTCTGAGCTCACACAGTGCCAGCTTGGGGACAGCAGCAGCACGAGGCTTGCCAATTTCGAGGCACACTTTTGTTGATTTCCAAACTCTTAAAAATTGATTTTTAAAATCATTCTGTTTCACAAGATATTTTCAAAGACTTGGACATAGAAGTGCCAAAATCTTGAACTCCTCCTGCGGCAGAGCTCCTCAAAGCCAGGCAGGAGTGCCTTTGTCACCGACAGAGCCCTGATGGGTTGGTCCCAGTACGCCTCATCAGGGCTCCATCTGCTTCCCACAGACAGGACAGACCACGGCAAGGAGGTGTTGCTTCCCCCCACAGTCCTGTGCAAGCAGGGAGACAAGTCCACATGTGAACAGCAGAGGATTTGCTGCCTTCACAGAGAGGTGTGAAGATCCCAGTAAGTCATGACAACCAGTGTACTTGGTATTTACATTGCTCTGTGAAAGCCTACTGACAGAATGCTCCAGCTGGAAGCAGTGATCAAAAATATAAACATGAATACACACGTGTATATGTCATTGGGAACCAGTTACATTCCCAGTGACCTGTCTCTGATTATCTCTCCAACTAAGATATATTCCAGAACCTCATCTGTCCTTAGGACTGAAGATTTCTTGCCTTCCTACTTTTTCTTTAGGGAATTTCCTGTTCTTGGCTCTGAGATGCAACCCTTAGTCTGGACCAAACCAGGACTGCCTTTAGAGGGATGAGTCCTTGCAGAGTTTCACTACAATTAGGTTCTGAGCAGGTTATTCTAGGGAGACTTAATGCAGAAAAAAAAGCAATTTTATGTAAGAATTGCCAAAAAAGGCAAAAAAAGGCTTTACCATAGCTGTGCTCTGAATTCTGCCATATAACGAGAGCTCTTGCTGGAATCATGTCTCTGCTTCTTCTGAGCATCCCCTCAAGAGCACACAGAAAAAAGACCCAGTAGTAGAAAATTCAGATTAAAACAGTGGTGCCAAACAGCTGAGTCCACACACACAGATCAACCACTGCCATTCCTGATGACGTCAAAACCAGAGATAAAACCTCTTGTGTACAACACCAGTACAGCACCTCAAACAGTTCCGGTACAAATCTGCTGTGGCTTCCAGGTTACTGGCAGCTCTGGCCACCCTAATCCAGGACAGCAAGGCCCTGCAAACAAGAAAACCAATTCCCTGCCTTCCAGCACCCCATCCAGTCCACAGACACCATGTGAGGGAATGGGCAAGGAAGAGGATATGAGCCATCACCTCCTCTCTTCCTCCCTGACAGGTCCTGTGAGATAACCAAGTGTGCTTCAGCCAGAACCACCATGGCTGTGTTGAGTTAAAGGCGCAGATCCTGTAAAGGATACACCCCAAAATCAGAGCTGGTGCTTCACAGCTGGCAGGGCAGGGCTGTGTTGGAGGTAAGCATGCTGGCTCTGCTGCAAGGACCAGCTGCCACAAAGACACACGTCTTCCATTAAACTCTGCAAGATGCGCCATGGATTGTAAAGCAATGTTAGTGAAATAAGAGTGAAAAACAGCACAACTGGGATTATCAGCTCATACACCTACAGTTCTGGAGGAGGGGGTTGGTAAAATAAAAAATTAAAATTACAAGAGTTTTTTGCACCAGTATGTTACATAACTGCAGTTGTACACCTCGTCTGTTTCTGTGAGCACCTGTTTGCACTCACAAGGATCCTGCGCTAGTTTGCAGGTTCTCACCAGGAATAACAAAATCTGGCTTCAAGAACAGTATTAACTGTAGGAGGTTCAGCAAGCAGCAGCTGTTACAACTATTAGTTGTATAATCACAAGATATACCTTGCAGTTTACGAATTTTGACCTTGAGATGGCAGAGAAAGAAACGGTAGCAAGGCAAATACTATATGGTCCAGCTACTACAAAGATACTACACAGAACTGAAAGTGAGAACAGAGACTAAACAATTAATAGAACCTTCTTCTGCCCCTGCATCTGCTGCGAATGCTGCTGTGCCCGTTTACTGTGCTGCTTAACAACATGTTAAGTCAGAGCATGGGGAAGAAGAGAAGTAAATCCATACTCAGGTTATATAAAGGACTGGAAGAGAAAAAAAAAAAAGAATAGGCAACTTAGATTGTGACAAGTCAGTAATGATGGAGCAGGGGGAAAGGAAGGAATGGAACAGAGTATCTGGAAAGAAGATGGGAAAAAAAAAGAGTGAGAAAGATGCACAGTTGGGGCCAAAGATTTTATTTTTTTTAAAGAAATGTGACCAAAGGACAAAACTTTGCATGAAGTTTTTTTTTCCTGAAAACTCTGTCAGCAGCACTTCTGCCAACTGCTTTCACTGCCTCAGCCAGTGCACTGCCTGCTGCAGCCCAGGCCTGCCTTTCTGAGCTCGAGTCTTCCCCAGTTCCTCTCATCTCTAGGATGACCATGTGGCTATTAGGCAGGGATATACTTTACTCATATTACAATTAAACTACAGGGAAGCATGTAGGCATGCAAGGGAAGCGACGGTCTAGCTGCTACATAACTGTGGCCAGAGAACAACACACAAGAAAAACCCCAGAGAATTCAATCTTCTTGTGCCATCAACCATGTTTCATGTATTTGGAAGCATGCAAATAGGTTTAGGTCATATTCACACATTACACCCCTTGCTCACTTTGGACACATGAAACCTAAGTTAACATAAGTTAACAAGTTAACAAGTTAACATAAAAAGAATAAAAAACTACCCAAAAGAGAGTTTGTTCTGCTGCTGAATGCCAAGTTAAAGGCAGTGATCCTGTAGCAAGGGTGCCACAGTGCTGCTCGGCCAGGGAACCAAAAGGCACTGCCGATACCGGCACCTACTGCGCCAGCAGCAATGTGTGCACCTTCACAGAAGCAAGCCCCAGGAGACTTCCTACAGCTAGAAAGCCCATCTGCAAACAAACTCTGACAAGGTACAACAAACACTGCCTCCAAAACCGTGCAAACATCAGTTCTTTAAAAATCGTGTCTTCGGGGTCTAATGAATGTCCTTGGTAAGGAAGTACAGTCTTTTCTCCGCGCTGGCTACACAGAACCAGGGCTGCAGCTCAGGAGTTCCTGATTTCTAGCTCACACACAGCTCTTTTGACAGGACACATACCAGCAAGTAAGCAGACGGAGGGGAAAAACGTATCTGTAGGTACTTACATGCAAGATGAAAATTAATTGCACTTTAGGCATACTTTAAAAAAAACAAACATAGAACAACCCAGTGTGACACACCGTTCACCAAATATCATCCACCTCAATCACAAAATACTTTGATTGTACTTGTAGCATTTAGCACCTCTAGCAAAAAGTTGCTGCAGATTAGAAACAATATGGTTAGCCAGTTATAGCATTAATCGGTCCAAAGCTAATTATCAGGGGTGTTTCAAAAATAGCATACCAAACAGCATGAAAAAAATCCAAATATTATGCCCATTAGATTTTAGCTGATTAAAAAAAAAAACTAACCCAAACTTAATAAATTATTCAGTGCAGAATCAAAACAATTTCAACAAAATATTTTTCGGTAAGCATGGCAATTCTAGTGTCAGACATACATCTTTTAATTTGCTTTTTTCTCAAGACTTACCTATGCTTTTCTAGCTCATTGTGTGATGACCTATCAAAAAGAGAAAAGAAATATTAGAAAAAAGGATAAATATCTTGATTTAGAACATTTAAAAGCCAACACCTGCATAATTTACAGAAGATCTCTCTAAACCACGTATTTATATGGATTATGAAACAGCTTTGCTGTTAAATTGGTTCACTTTTACATCCCTTAGATACTTCAAGGTAGCAACTTAATTTCCATGAGTAAACCGTGGGTTTAGGAGGGAATTATAATAAATTTGCATTTATTATTGTTCAATAGATTCAGAGACAGAATTGGACACAAAAAACCTGAGGAGGTTAGTAATAAAAACAGCCCACAAGATTTTTATCTGTGAAGAAAAATTATGAGGGGGCAGAAAGTATTAGAAGATCTAAATGGTAACAGGTAAGAGAAAAAGCACCCAAAAAGCCAGCTTTCAAGCCCACAGAGAAGCAGAAAGAAAAATCAGCAGCTAACCACTGCTGTTGCCGTTGACATCTTAATAGCAAAAAAAGAGAGGAATCCTCTTAATTCTACCGAGTCTACAAACAGGGAGAAAAAATAAATATCTACAAACCACAGTCCCTAAACCAGCCACATTAGTGTGGTATTCTCTTCCAATTTACTAGGATTCCAGATTATTTTTTATCCCCAACCTATGCCTCCGTTTTATTGCACTGCCATTAGAAGGCAGCCCTAACTTCTTGGGGGATTTTTTTTATAATTGATTCAGATGGAAATATAAATTTTATTTATGTATACATGTAAGATTAAAAACAGTCCTAAAATGAAGTTATTGTCACCACTTAAAAATCAGCAACTTCCTGGACCTCTGGCTTTATCCAACTGAAAACATTCCCATTAAGGATCAAAAGATACAAAGGCGGTGGCGGTTTTTATGGCGGATTACGTCAAAGCAGACCTCCTACAACGTGCTGTATGTAACCCCTGCCTGTACCCAGGCATGGTGTGCTGACCGAGACGGCTTTGTGGAGGTGTAAGCACACCATGCGTGGAGTGAGCAGACATCCCAGGGTGAGGAATTCCTCCTGCACAAGTGCACAACCTGCCCCACAACCAGCCCCGTGGCAAGCCGTTCTGCCTCTCCCCACACACATGGGATGCTGCAGAGTACCTGGGTTGTTACCAATGACAAAAGCATCTCTCTGGCTACGAAGAGGGGAGAAAAAAAAAAGCAAAGATCGTGCAAAGGAATAACCAATGAACAAATTCACAAGCCATTTATTTCAGCCCAGCACAGCTCCTGGTCCTGCAAGGAATTACTGAACTGCCCCTCTGCAGGTAGCAGAAAACTCCAGTGTGTACAAGGCTCAGCGCTGATGTTGATCCGTTTCACTGGAAAGCATCATGGTATTGTTACCAAGACATCAGCTGTGGTAACCATGACAGGGTGTCTGTTTCTGAAGAGCCTGGGAATTTAATTGTTTTTAACTTGTTGCATCAAGTGAGCTGCAATCAGGTAATGCTCTGTGTTCCTACTGTACCATGGAAGGGCTCCTGACCACTGCAGCAACACCAGAAGTCTTTTACATCTATTCTGCCCTACATTAACAGGTCAAGGTGGGCTGGGTTTGCTGTGATTTACTGCCTTTGCCATCTGACCACAATAAAGGAATGCTGGTTTTATTTTCTATTCCTACACACACAGAGCTAGCTCAAACCTCTGCTACATGACAAGTGACAAACACTGTGCCAAATCCGCCGATGTTGATGGAAAGACAGAGAAAATTTAAGTTCAGGAGGAATCATTCTCCCCAAACACATGTAGCAGGCCTGCCTAAGGCACAGAGACCCTGCTCTCAGGGGACTCTGGGAGGGAGGGAACACAGGCTGGCTGAGGTTCAGACGGATGGCATGGCCTCCCTGACATTTCTGGCACCAGACAAACACGATCAACATAATGAGCCAGTTCCAACCTCACAACCATCTCCAGTGAGCATGTATGGTGACTCTGCAACAGCAGAAGAACCACTGCCCAAGAAATTTAGCCTGCAGAGTATTTTGCTGGGTTAAGAGAGAATGCAGGGAGCACCTGAAGTCCTTCTGTGTGCAGCACATCTGCCAGGTGCTTCTGGCTCACCAAAGGTGACCCTGGTGTTGGCCTGGGTCCTGTCAGAGCAGCTCTGGAAGGGCATGGCTGCCTGCCCTGGTGATGACAACAACCAAACAGAACAGCAACCAACCTGTGCCCCTCTGCACAGCAATTTGGGATGCAGAAGCCTAACTGATGGGTGCAAACAGGGCAGCAGCCAAACATTTCAGGGCATGCAGGGAAGCTGACTGATACTACAGCTATCAAACCATACCTGGGAACCAAAACTTGAGAATTCTGACCTTCACCTGACAGCTGCTCCATCTACAGAACAGGTTAAATAAACTGGTACAAGCACAATGGGTTGCTCCTTTGCTGTCTTTAGCACAGTATACTGCAGGAATATCGATCTCTCTGTTCTTCTTGAAAGTGAGGAAAAAAACCCCTAAGGCCTGGCATGCACACAAACCAGTACCCCCAGCACTACCTCTGTTTCAAAACAGATTAAGATATATGTATATATATTTCTATAAAAGAAACTGATTTTTAATATATTTTATATATTTCTATAAAAGAGACTCTGCTTTTTAGACAGATGGCCTGTGCAGCCCTTCAAAAGCGGCTGCAAGAGAAGGAAGACTTTTGTTGTTTACCTTCAATTTCCTATATGGGGTTCTGTATCGCCCGGCAAAACCTGGAGGAGTTGGGGGTAGCAGCGATAAAGGAAAGGTGTCAATAAAAGGTTCAGATAAAATTAAAAGGGAAACGTAAACAAAAAAAAAAATATACATCATCATCAGAACCACAGATTCAGGGGGGAAAGATCAGCAATGCTGCTGCTGAGACAACCCAAATATCCCATTAGCAAATGCCAAGCCCTTCACCAGCTATGAAGTAGCACTTAAAACTTCTTGGTGAATAAATTGTCAAAAGAAGCTCTGAAAGGAGACGATAAATGCAGATGTTGCGCCCCCCACACACCCCTGCTCCCGTAAACCAGACTTCTAGGTATTGGATTTGAGCATTTGGTTGAGGCAACATTCAGCAGACACTGAACAAATAAGGAAGGGTGCTGAGATGACAACGAGCACAGAAAAGTCCCCTCCCTGAAGTCCACTTTCAACCAGTTTAGGGGTAAGCTGACAGGAACCACCCCGTGCATACTGGGCTGAAATTTCCCTGTCTGCAGAGCATGCTGCCTGTTTCATTATTAACACACCTTCGCTCACACCTCCATCCATTCCCCCACCAGACAATGCATCTCATCCGAAGGAAACCAGCACAGCTCCTGACAAAAGCAGGGACATATCGGCAACGCTGCTGAAATTTCTTCCCCAATGCAAACAGGAGCCAGGTCCAAGCTGGGAGTCACTGATACACCGACCCACGCTGAAGCACTATGGAGAGCAAAGTAGGCTAGTTCAAGTGCTTAAAACAGTGGCAAGCGACTTGCCTGCACCAGGGCTTTCTTGTGTGGCAGGGTGTAGTACAACCCATGTGCAAGGGACATGACCCTGTGTAAGGCTGCACAGCACTTGGAGGGCTACATGTGAACAACCTTGCCTGTGCTTCACCTTCTGTCCAGGCCAAAAGAGTAACAAACAAAACAACAAATCTTACAAGGTGCTACACGTTAGGTGTCTGCATCTAATTCCCACTCCCAAGTGCCCCAGTGCATGAGATTACACAGCTCACCCATCTGCAGCCTTGTCTGATGCACATTACACAGCTTTTCGCTGGGGAGAACCCAATTCTCTATCCACACACATAACCTGCGCGGGATGCACCTGAACACAGTAGAGCCCACCACCCGAATCACCAGAGATGACAAGTGGTGCAACGCTAAACCTATGCATAAGCACGCATCCTGCCCAACATTCACTGCTCCTGGGTTGTTGGGGTTCTCCCCATTTGTTTTAAACCAGACACACCACTTACAGCCGGTCAAAGAATCAATCCAGTAGTAATGCCTATGGCTTTCTCCTCATAGCAGAATTCAACCAGCCCTGCAGGCGCAGCTGGGATCCAGGAACCAGGCATACTGGCACACAGTCTCCATGCAGAGCTCCGGCTCCAGTACGTCACTCAAGTTTGAGCTGCCACGTGTTTGCAGCGGTGAGGTCCGAACACACTTCTAATATGGTGTAATTTGTTTTTCCTCAACTGCACCAACACTGCAACTCCCAGGTACTGCAGACCTACTGTCGTTCTTCAGGGGTCACAGACCAGTGGGTGAGATCTATTATATTGGGAGTAAAATGCATGAATTTTAAAAACAAGCACAGCGATATCAATTGCTGTCGCTCTGCTGCCAGCTTTAGGAAAGCAAACCCAAAAGGATATACTGAATTCAGAAAGTCAGGCAAAAAATGAGAGGAGCCGTGTCTGCACAGTCTGGTTTGCAGAGGTTTATTATTGTCCTCTCGTAAAAACAAAAACAAAAAAAAAAAGGAAAAATAAAATAAAATAAAATAAAAATCAGGCTATGATCCCTAAGCTGCTTTGTACGGGCACAGAGTAACATCTGCAGAGAGCAAGGGGCTTGCTCTGCGGGCTACTGGTTGACCCTCACTGTGAGCCAAAATTAACAGAGGAATTCTGATATTAAGCTCTGTTTTTATTTGAAACACTAAATGCAGCTTTCATCTTTTTCTAGATATAACCCTTCACCAGAACACAGCAAAAAGTACGAGTCTATTTATAAAACACATGAGCAAAAAATATTAATTGATACAGAAGATATATTTATAAACTGGCATTTATTTTGCTCCCCCTCCTTCAATAAACCAGCTCCAGGCCAAACACACTGCTCCACCAACATCCAGTTCCTTTCTCTGCAAGTAAATTTAACCGTGACCTCAGTAGACTGGCATCTAACACCAAGATTTTAGTTTTCATTTTACCTTATTTCTACCCTTTCATGGCAGAGCGGCTGCCCGAGCTCCCCAATGCAGGGGTGGACACGCACCTCACACCCAGACACAGGTTAGGCCACCCCGCATCTGGTGGGTGCCACTGCAGCCGGGGCATAGGAGAGCCCACTTGTCCTCAGGCTAGCATGGTGTTGTGTCAAAGGGCCTCACCTCCTGAGCAAACATGTCTGAATTTCAGACCTGTGCTGCATTCCTCCTCAGCACATTGCACCCATGTTACCTATCTGTTTCCTCGGATCAAACAGCAAGCTTGAGGGGGGCTTTTGAGTATTTGCTGTTAACATTTCCAAGGCCCAACTGCATTGAATTCGTCTGTTTTATGCCTTTAATTCCAGCTAAACATTAACGAGAATTACTAGACTGCTCGGCACTGCTTTAGGAACTAGAGTCACTGCTCTGTGGTCAAGTACCTGGTGAGTATTAGCACAGCACGAAGATGTGACCTAGGTTTACCTCCCAACCCAAAAGACAATTTTGTGTCTTTCTCCAATTTCCTGTCCTCTTTGAAAAACAAGAATCCAGTTTCATCTGCCAGAGAATTTTGGTCAAAGCTACTGGAGGGGAACACGTCTGAATCTCAGCTGAGGATACGGTACAAACGGCAAACCGGAAAGAGAGAGAAAACAAAGCAGTTTGGTTTCTGTGACATGGGAAAGGGCATATCATAGGAAACCGAAAGGGAAGAAAGCACATAAAATCCAGTAAGTATAATGTAGAAGTGAAAAGAAATGCTAAAAATTGTGTCTGATTGCTACCAATAACCCCGAGAATATTGTTTAGCAATACACGGCTAATGGCTACTTCCAATTTTGATCCAAATGTGGACAAAGCAAAAATGTTGAATTCCTGCAGTAGACAGAATGCTTCAAGATTTCAGTTCATTAAATGCAATTCTGTTGGTATTTTTTCCCTGCATGAATGCAAACCTGTCTAAATTACTTCTCCATCCTGTCGAGAGGCCAGCAGGCTTTTAGCCCGGACCTGTGCAAACTGCCCAAAAGGGTAGGCAGCCTTCCTCCCCTTCTGGTTTTTGCAGGTCGGGGCCCCATCAACCTTTGGTGAGAGGATGGAGGTCCCATGATAGAGTTTCCTACAAGCACATCACAACCACCTTGGTAGCAGTGTCGATTTGCATCCTCGCTGAACAACAGGGCAGCTGAAATCCGTCCCTGCCTGGACCCCCAGCCCACAGCAGCTGGTCAGCACACCTGTACTACCCAGGGTATGCTTTCCCCCTGCCTCAGGCAGGCAACGATGGGGAGAAAATACAGAACAAAGAAGAAGCGTTACAGCACACCAGGCTTCCTCACATCTGACAGCTTTTCTCCTCCTTCCCTCTTTTCCCATTTTCCAAGAACAAGGAGGAAGATGTTTTTCAAGCTTTTATATATGTATAGCTCATAAAGCACCACCCCTCCCAAAGATATATATATAATCTCATTTTTTAATCTGATCAGATGCTGCAAGCAGCAGGATACAAAAATAGATAATGAAAACAACAACAAAGCCCCTGCAGTTTTGAAATGTGCAGTTATCGGCTCCGTTCCTATTCCTCCAACCTTACGCATGTATTTTTGTATGCAAGAAAAACAACGAAACAATAAGGTACAGATTTCAGACACGTCCGGAATCATGCCCGCCTACATCTGATGCTCCAGACCCAGTGCATCTTGAAAATGGTTTGAGAGGAACAATATGGTCAAGCACTATGTCCAGTGGTTCCCACCACCCACGACCACTCCAGGTCCTCTGAACTTTGGCCAGTTGTCTCCCTGTTAATCTCTGAGTTGCTTAGAAAGATTTAACTGTATTATCAAAATTTCAGACTCTAGTCTGGGGCTCAGACCCCATAGCCTGTAAGCTCCAGATAACAACAGACCAGTGATGCTGGAGAACTTCATGCATTTTAAGACTGGATGCTCAAAACATAAGAATTGTTTCTCCCCCTCAAATTGATGCTCATGGGCAGGACTGAGCAGCGATTGCTAGCTGTGGGTACAGTTGGGAGGTACAACGCAGAGGTGCCCACACGGCCCCGCCACCGCACCTCCATCCCTAAAATAGCAGGGTGCTGCATTAAAGCAATGCACCAGCAAGCAAGCCCCATGTCCACACTGAACCAGTCAAACCACCATCCCGGGGGTGCCCACGCTTGAAACCGATTCTTGACAAACACGATCCTGTCCCTAACACTAACGACCTGGCTCTGATCTAATCGCTGCAGCTAGAACAAAAGAAAGTGTAAGTAAATGTATGAATTGCGTGCTGCAGGATGGCATTTCTGAAGGTTGCCACTGCTACAGAGCAAAATCGGGAGCAAATAGCTGAACAGGTAAATATAAATCTACAAGCAGAAGGAAAGCAGGAAGGTAACTGCAAGCAGACATGTATGCCTTAGCTTTAATAGCGCTAGCAAATCTGTAAACAGAAATCTCTTAATTCTGCTGTATTTGATAGATTACAAATCCTCTCCTAAAAACTCCTGAAAGCAGCTTACAGTTCAGACAAGTAACTATTTTGCAGGAGATGACAAGAGACCTAAGAACAGAAACGATGAAATAATAGCTCTGTAAGCAACACAGATTTCTTGAACACCAGAGACGGAGGCGAAGAAATCCGAACAATTCAGTGAGCAGTTTACAGATAGAAATCCTACGAGACCTGGTTAGGTTAACTGGGAATGTTTTTTGTTTAAAGGCACCAAGCGAGCTTTAGAAAAAAAATAACTAAGAATCTTGACGAGCAAAGTGTCTGAGGGAACAAGACACGCCTCCCACCCCTGATGACTTTCTTTTTTAAAACGAACTGGCGTCTCCCCAGCGCTCCAAGGCGAGACAAAGAATCCAACTAAAACCCCAAAATGCAGGAGCGTTGCAATTAACACCCCCTGAAATGGTCCCCCGGGCTGGAGCAGGGGCACGGGGGGGGGGGCAGGGGGATGGTCTGCTGCCCTTCGGTTATCTAGAAGTCACACCGCCCGGCAGTGGTGGGCGCTCCCCAGCTCTGGATTTCAGTTAGTGCCTCCGGTGCTCTAGGAGCCGGCTGCCGCTGGAGTGGCGGAGTGGGGGGGGGCCGCC
>VXBZ01007313.1:27671-76420 GCA_013399135.1 Heliornis fulica | reverse complement strand
GGGCAGTTAAGGTGTGTGACTAAACCTTTGCCGTGCTCGAGAATCCAGGGATCTGTTGGTATAGGAGCGTTTTCCCTTCAAAACCCTATTTGTCCTTTTTATAGCCTTTGTTTTCATGGAGGAACCTCCGATGATCTTTCCTTGCTTTAGCACAGCCCTCTTGAATCTTCGTTCTGGCACGGGTAGCAACACAGTTCAATCTAATTCTATTACATCTCTAATTGAGAACCCAGCAGCCTTTTAAATCGGCGAAGGGCGAGGTGGAGCAGAGTCGACCCAGGGGCTGTAACGATGAAGCTGGGGAGCCCCCCCATACCCTGGCACTGGGATCCCGGGGCAGCTTGGGTTTTCCTTCCCGAGGTGTCTGCTGCCGGCCACCGTCGGAGCCTGTTATTTTGGCGCGGGAGGGATGGGGATGGCTGGTGTCTGTAGCCACACTGCCAAGGTAGCGCAGCTGCGTAGGGCTTAATGGATTGATACGCTGCAGGAGCAGTTAATTGTGGAACTTGGTGGTGCTACTGTTATAGCTGATTTGTAATGATTTAGCAATGGGGATGACTTGTGTTCCCTCTTCAGAGGTGATAAAGCAGCAGATGACCAGGCAGATGTGGGTGTGTTTTTCTCTTGCGCTTTTTTTCCCTCCTCTTTTCTCTCTCTTTTTTTTTTTTTTAATGCTGTATTTGAGTCTCATTTGCTCTCTGTGATCATCCGGTAACTGGAGAACTGGGGAATTCTGACATCACAAGAGTCAGGGGTGAAAACTGAGCGGCTCTTTGACCAAAGTCACTTCCTTTTGCCCTGTTTATAACTGTGTTTTTGTGAAAGCAACTGCCATTATCTAATGAACCCTCTGAACAAAGACATTCTCTGGAGTTTCAGCACTCCACCCTTTTTCTGTTAGGGCACCCAGTGCTGCCTGTCCTTGGGAACCTCAGAAGACTTTTCCATGGAGGATAAGACATAATGTATGGCAAAGTATAGATGAGGCCTGAGGACTCCTTAGCCCCTACCAAAGCAGGGAAGTAGTATGTGATGGAGAAGGGGAGGAAAGGGCAAGCAGCACGTATTTTGATTCATGGGCCTCCCCCTGCTCCCCTTACATATAACTACCCTTTCTGGAAAATAATATTTTTCTGGAAGTGCTTTTGAACAGTAGGTCAGGGATATCTCTGCCCTTGTCTTTCCAACAGCAGCAGATTTTGCATTTTTTTGTTTGTTTTTACCGGGCTGTGTGGGAAAGAGGTGGGCCAACATCTGCCAAAATGGAAATTTAATTCAGCAGAAGCGTCTCAGGTGGATCACACCCTGACCAGCTCAGGTGGATCACACCCTGACCAGACCCAGTCCCAAGTAAGTCCAGCACACGTGTAGTTTCGCTGCAGAGAGCCTCTGGGCGTTGGGGCGGTCAGGACGGCAGGTGATCCCAGAAGCACCGTTTCCGCTGCTGTGTTTTATAAATACCGCGTCCCTGCTCATAACTTCCAGGAATACAATGTTTGTCTGGAATGAAAAGCAGCAAAAGCTTCAGCACGAACCCTTCCCAACCTTGGGAACAGTTCAGCTGTGCCTGCAAGGTTGCAGTTTGCTGCAGCAGAGGGTTTAAACTGAAGTAAAGGCTTTCTGTTTCTCCTCAGCTGGGAAGGGGTTGTCCTACTCAAGTTAGCGCGAGTCCGGGGGATGCAGGACTTGAGTAAACATAACTCCATTAAACCCCATGTGTGTCCTCTTGGGCCTGAGTGCAGGCCTGTGCTTTTGGAAGAGGACAGCTTGGATAAGTTTGGGTTTCAAAACAGTTAGGAAATAAGTGTGTGTCTCCCCCCACCCTGTGAAGTGCTGTTAGCAGCCAGAGTATAACCTGGTTTAGAGACCGAGACACAGGGCGAAACGGGATATGGTAATCACTGGGAAGACTTAATTCTGGAGGGTGGAGTTGTGGTGGTGTGGTATCTGAGTTTAATGATGAAGCTGTGCTGTTTATCTAATAAAAGGAGGAAAAAGGAGAATGAAATTGCATCTGAAGAGAGGAAATGGGAGTAGCTGTCAGCCTGAACTGGCCGCATCTTCATCTGCTCTGTGTTTATCTCTTGCTGCAAACTTAGTTTGTGCAGGTTTGGTGGAAAGGCAAGTGTTTGGAAAAAAAAACCCAACCAACAACCCAGCTGTTTTTTAAAAAATCTGTTACATCTCTGTCAGGAGCTGCCTCAGGCCTCAGATGCTGGCAGTAGATGGACCTTAAAGGTTTCTCATTTTCAGCTTTATCAGAAGTTAGGAGTCCTCTGTCTGAAACCTTTACAGCTTCCTGTTGAGGTCTGCAGCGGCACAGGACATGGTGGGAAAGGTTACTGAGGAGTTGCCATACACTAAATGAGATACAGCAACAGTTCAGGCTGTAATTAGGGCCCATAAAAAGGAGCCGGCGATGTGTGATTGAAGATTACCTTCCATTAAATGAGAATCTCTGTTCTGGAGTTCATGGCATCTTGGTTTTAGTTGCTGCCATGGCAGTCTTTGTGGATTGTTCTCTCTCCTCTGAGCTCTGAGGAGCAGTAAAAGCTGAGATCTGCAGTTTGTGGAGCACACATGTCCTGGAGAACAGTGTATGAGCTCCATTCAGACTCCGGTGCTGGAGACGAGGCTGCGATCAGGCAGGGCCCTGGCGTTGGAGGTGCTTCATTCTGCTCTTCTCTGCTGTTAGTTCCTCTTAAGGCCAGGCCCTGATGATGCAGAGTGCTCAGAAAGACTTTCTGGAACAGCAGCCTGTGCTTGGTTTTCAAATGCCAAGTATTAAGGTGGTCCCTTAATTTACAGGGTGAGGGGAGGGTTAAAAAGTTTTGGTGAGAGTCATATGCTTTTGAGCAAAGGTTGGTATGACCACACCTAGTGAATGAAAATGTGTCTTTAAAATTAAAAGGCAATTCTGTGTTTTGTTTAACTTGCTCCCTCAGTCCCGAGTTCAGGTTTTCATATTTCCTGGGCAGCTTGCCCAGATTATGTGAAAGAAAAACAAAATCTCTCTGATACTGGATGGGGGTAGACCCAAATTTCATAATTAAAAGCTTTATCAGATTTTTAAAATTTATCTCACAGGCTGAAGCTTTTTGCAAGTGCCCCATTATTGTTTTTTAAACAACATTTCTTTTTATTGGACTGCAAATGTCAACTTGGTTCTGGAGAGTAACTTAACAGCAACGGTTATTTTTATCTCCAGCCACTTCATTTTCAAAGTGAGGCATTCTTGCTTGCAATTATTCAACTTCCCAGACTTCTGATTGGGGAGATGACACTTAATCTTGCTTTGTGGCTTTTGTTTTTCTTTCTGACATCATATTGATAAAACCTCTACCTCAGATTATGCAGTTTATTTGGTTTATTTATATCCAGTGAGAATTCACAGGCATAAGGAAAAAAACTGCTTTTGCAGAAGGAGCCCTCGTGTAGCTGTTTGGAGTTGGCCCAAAGACCTCGGCGCTCATGTGGACCAGCAACTGGAGGCAGCAGTTTTTATGTTCATCTCAAGGGCTTCTGGTTGGAAACAAAGGCTAGAAAACTGGACCCTGGTAGTATCTCTCATATTGTTCCAGCACATAAGTACCATTCCCTGGAATGTTATTAATATAAAACCTCTTGGTTTTCCCAGAGAGATTAGGGGTGAGTCTGTGTTGTTGGTATATGTGGAAGATACACATATATTGTAAAAATCTGCGGTTTTTAACCTCCTTTTCATTAATTTTTTTTTTTAAAAAGCCTGTTCCCCAAATGTAGGTCATTATAAGTGTACAGCCTGCCAGCCAGCACGTGATAGCTGGCTTATCAATAAGTTTATCATCCTGTACTTGCTGTTCACATTTCCTTAATTAAAGCTCTGAGAGTTACTTCTCATGTAAATCTCTCTCTAAATTGAACATCTGTCTTGCAACTGCAAAATGTTGGAAGGTGATGACAAAAGGCATGTAGAGGATCTGTTAAGCATAATAGGTGTAACTTTGGATAGATGTTGTGTATTTGATGTGGAAAATAGTCCTAGGGCTCAGGGTGTTTGTGTGTTGGGTACCTGCATTTTAAGTGGCTCTGGCTGCTGAGGCTGGAAGCACAGGTGATGCATTTCAGTTGCAGAATTAAGTGTATCAGGATTTTATTCCAGAATTAAGTGTATCAGGATTTTATTCTAACAAGTTGTTTGGGGGTTTGGGTTTTTTTTTTTCTTTTCTCTAGAAGATGTTTGTAACCACACGAATTCAAGAGTTGGCTGAGCTTTTGACTCGTGGTGGGGGAGGAAAGGGGAAGTGGAGATGGGTATAATATTCACTTCCTTCAGGGTAGCTTTGCTTTTACTGCTTCTAGTGCAACAGCACCTTCACGTACATGTGTGTCCTCTGCAAAACCCATGTGTTGGGTGGGACAGAGCTCTGGAGGTGAAGCACTTTGCTGGTGGTCGTGTAATCAGATGCGGGAGGCTTGCACCTAACACTGAGGTTTTGCCCTTCATGTGTGGGTTGAGCTTGAGTCTTTGCATGACCACCCATAACCTCTTGTCTTTGTTTCTTGTGCAAGTTGTAGGAAAAGGGAATGTGCCCAGGTGGGTTTGGGTGGGTGAGCGCCTCGGAGGAGGAGATCTGGGGAAGTAAGGAGGCCTTGCAGCAGCTACAAAGAGCAGCCCCAGTGTGGTTTGGCATGTGATGAAACTAGATGGTATGTGTAGGAATTTGGATGGAATATCAAGGGTTTAAGTAGTAATTCAGGGAATATAAACATGTGAGGTAGATGGTGTGTCACCCAGCGGTTCTGGCCGAAGCGTGGCCATGGGGGACCTTGTGTCTGTGAGAAGACCCTTTGGGAGAGAAACTGGGATGAGCATTCAGATGGGTGGGCAGATTTTCCATGTCCAGGACCTGAAGCACCCCCAGTTTTCTCGTGACCCTCACTGTAAGCACAGGTACTTAGTTTTTTCCCCCTGAAACTCTTGCACAAGGATTTTGGAAAGCAGAAACTTCCCATGTTCATTCTGGGCTTATTTTCCGAGGCGTTGCATAAAACCATGTGCATGGAAACCCATTTCTCCTTTCAGGGTCTGCTTGTAACTGGTTTTTCAGAGCAGGCAATCTTGGGTAGGTCAGCATGCTGGAGGGTTGTTCCCAGGGCGTGTGATGTGACCGACAGCCGCTCTGGGGTGCACTGTGGCTGGGCACGTTCCTTGTGCCTCTTCTCTGTCCCGTCGTTGCCTCAACCTTATTCCTGCTCTTCCCTCAGATCCATGTTTAAAAAGCAGCCAGGGTTTGGATGTGGGTGTAGTTGATGTGGAATTGTGGATGAGGCTGGAGAAGGCCTGGTGCCTTCCCTCCTTCGGTGGCCTCCCGTGCCCTCACTCCTCGGGAAGCAGAGAAGATGGCGAGTTAGGATCACCCTGTCCTTACCTGCTTGCTGGAGCCTTTCATCTGCCTCTGTTAATTAACGCTAACTGCTCTGGCAGTGCTCTAGTTTAAAGTGAAAATCAAGAATGAGCTTGTGGATTTTGAGTATTACTTTAAGATGTGCTGCAAATGCCATGTTGTCCTTCCAGAAGCTCCTTTTGGATGGTGCCAAGTGGAGCCCAGCACGAGGTGGCTGTTGAAGGCACTCTGGAGCTTCTTCTGCAGCGCACAGGGGTGGTGGAACTGGGGTGGTTGGACAGTTACTTTGAGAAGACATCTGCTGGAGGAGTGGCCTCTCAGTCATGCACGTGTCAGCTCAGTGCTGGGACTTACAGACCCTTGGTGGAGAAACAAACAGGAAGAGGGTGTTGGGGGGGAATCCACGGGTGCTCGTGTCAATCTGC
Organism: Heliornis fulica; assembly: GCA_013399135.1. Taxonomy (NCBI): domain Eukaryota; kingdom Metazoa; phylum Chordata; class Aves; order Gruiformes; family Heliornithidae; genus Heliornis; species Heliornis fulica. The sequence goes on along the minus strand of VXBZ01007313.1, from coordinate 70,608 downwards.
TGACATTGATGGGTGAGGGAAGTTTGGGTAGAGCTTGCTGCATGGTTTGACTCCAAAAGACTCTGAGTGACTCTTGGAATTACTGTCTGGATTCTCAGTGAGCTCTGAAATTCCCCAGGCTGGCTATGGTGAGTGACCTTCCCTTTTCTGCAGTCCTCCTTCCTGTGGTCACCTCCAAGGTGCTTTACCACCATCTCCCTCCAGTGCCCTGTTAGGAAGAAATCAGAGACAAGTGCAGCATGGCTTGAACAATAACCAGGACTTACAGACAGGAGGTAGGGACATGCTTAGAGAGGTTCCTGAATGGTTTTCTTCCCCAGTGTTGTTTAAAAGAGTGGAGATCTAATTTGGTATTAGAAAACCCAGTGCTGTCTAGTGTGCAGATAGTTTATAAGGACTTAAATAAAACTTAAAAAAAAAGGTAAATAAACCCAATAACTTTTTGAGGTCATCTTTAAGCTACTAGAACAAAGCCTTATTCTTAAGGGAGGTTTTCTGGGCTTCCAGAGCATTTTAAATGCTGTCCACCCATCTGAACACGAAGCCCCAGAGGGTTGCAGTAGCTTAGGAGGAGGATTTTCCCTTTAAAGCACATTTGCTAACCTGGAGGAAAAGGCAGCATGAAAGTTCTGCTTCCGTTTTCTACTTCTGTTAATTTAAGTGCAGTTGATGACCTACAGATCAGCTCTAAGAACTCCCTGGCCCTGGTGAGCCTCCGCTCACGAGGAGTCGCGGCGAACGCGGGTGCCTTGTGAAACACGGGTGGTTGTGAAGCTGCTCCTGCTGTCTTGAGGTGGGGAGTGCAGGTCGTTGGCACACAGGCCCCTTGGGAACAGCCCTTCCTCGTGTACACAGCTCTGGTGAAGGTCTTGGAGGGAGGGGAGGGGGCTGGAGTGGGGGAAGTCCTTGATTCCTCCCTCCTCTCCCAAGGGTGTCATAGCTACCAGTGGAAAGTTCCCTGCAGGTTCCCTTTCTTTGCTTTCCTCCCTGAATAGTCACGTTCTGTCTTTATTTATGGTCCCAAATGGTGACAAAAAGCCATTCTCAGTGAGTGGGCAGTGTGTTTTTAGGCATGTAGCATCGTTTTTTTCAGTAAGGACAAGGTGTAGTTGATCACAGAGTGCTCCAGGTCCTGTCTACAGGCCACTTCTGAAGTCTGGGTCCACCTCTAGAACTTGTACTTTGTTACTGCAGTTTCTTTCTTACATCAGCCTCTCCATGAGTGTGTCTGTTCTTCCCCGTTGTCTTCCTCCGTGTCACCTAACTGGGTTTGGCAGGAGGGTGGGTTAGTGAGACCACAGATGGTCTGAACTGTAGACCCAGCAAGGGACCTGCCAGTTGGCCAACATACTGGTTGGAAACCCAACAGAGCAAACAACTTGGAGCTTGTCCTGTGGGCCTCTTTCCATCAGGGCTTGGGTTTGTTTCTCTAACTCATCTCTGACTTGCAACCAGACTTCAGTTTGTGGTACGTAGTGTCTTCCAGCTCGGTGTCTGTCAGTGGCCCCTGTTACGGGGAAGCACCTGGTGTGACGCTGGGGAGCAGCCGTGGTGCAGCTGACTGGGACTGAAAGCAAAACCAAAGTTTGCTCATTCAACACATTCAGACTTCGATAGTCCCAGCTTTTCCTGTAAAGCAGCATATTAATTTGGTCATCGGAGTGCATTAATGAACAGCTACAACAAGCTTATGCAAATTTATGTGAAATTAGAGGATTGGCATGTCAGGCAAGAGATCAGGGCAACTTCTTAGTGCTGTATTGACAGTGAAATAGCTTACAAAGATGCTGGATAAATTCTACAGTGAAGGGAAAACAAAGTCACCGTTTCGCTGGCAGCGGGGATTGTGCTGTGGGTTATGTGAATACAGCTGAAAGAAGTTAAAAAAACACTGATACTGTTAAATTAGGTAAGGGACCAGAAACGTGAAGGTGATGGAGGGGGAGAGGCTGCAGTATGCACGGATGAAAGGCAGCTCCTTTCCTCTGGTTGGGTTACACCGTGGATGCCGTACGCTCAGGGCGTAGAGCTGCTCCGTCGCGGTGCGCGAACGGGTTAATCTGTATCCGTGTTCGTGAAAGAGAAATGGGAATTGCTAACCCTGGAAATCACCTGCCTTACTCTGAAATGTGCTTCTGGGAAACTAGGTTTCATATGCCCCAGGGAAACTTCATTCAAACCCAAGGCTTCCAGGGAAGCGCTGGGGTTGTCAGCGGGCGTGGGGGTGGTGGGTTTCTTCAGCCACGGGGGTTTGAGCGTAGGGAGGTTTGCTCCCCTCGAGCCCTGTCTCTGTTACATGCCAGAGCTGTGATCTGTTGTTTTGAATGCACCTGAGCTGGCAGTAGAAGAGTGAAAACTGTTCTCTAGATGTAGCTTGAGGGTTTTACAGAAGAAGTTGGTGAGCTGGTGGCATTGAGGAATGAGTGTAACCAGGGCCAGGCCTTGGGCCTGGAAGGATCCTGGCGTGCGCCGTGGCCGGACTGAGGGAGGATGAGAGAGTTACAGGCAGGTGGTAGCTCTGGGACATCCTGGGGACTGGCTTGTGCCTTGTCACTTGTGTTTCCAGCTGTCTGGTGCCCAGATGTGAGGCTGGTGGTCACGGAGGGAGGGTGCTGTTGAGCGCGGAGCTTGCGTGGCTGTTCCATGTGTTGAGTCCACGGGCCTTGCTGCTGTTGTCTGTCGTTGCTTGGGTTCCTTTCTGTAAGTGCAGTGCCTAACTGTGTCTTTCTCCCTTCCCTTCTGCAGGCTGCCCTCGGGAGAGGCAGTGGGAGGCACTGGAGCTGGCCTCGGCACCGGGAGAGGCTGGACTTCCCGTCTCTCTGTGCTGAATGGCTGCGATGGCGCCCGCTCTCACTGACGCAGCAGCTGAAGCTCACCACATCCGATTCAAGCTGGCTCCCCCGTCCTCCACCTTGTCGCCTGGCAGTGCCGAGAGCAACGGCAACGCCAACAACATCCTCCTGGCTGCCAACGGCACCAAAAGGAAAGCCATTGCTTCGGAGGATCCCAGTTTAGATTTCCGAAACAACCCCACGAAGGAAGAGCTGGGCAAGCTGCAGCCACTGGTGGCCTCTTATCTCTGCTCGGATGTAACATCTGTTTCTTCAAAAGAGCCTCTGAAGCTGCAAGGCGTCTTCAACAAGCAGACAGTCCTTAAATCTCACTCTCTCTTATCTCAGACCTTCTTGAAATCGACTGAGCTGTTGGGGAGGCAGCCGGTGTTGGGATTCACTTTGGAGAATCTAAAAACAATGAGTGCTAATAGCCAGCCGCCTCTCCCGCAAGCGCCTGTCAATGGCTTGGCCAAGAAATTGGCCAAAAGTACCAATTCAGACCATGAAAACTCTAGTTCTCTGAATGGTGGGAAGTGTGCTCCTCCTGCTGCTGCCCTCCAGGGTGTTGACTATAATGCAGGAGGTTCTGAGTTGGGGGACTTGAAGACCGGGTTGACCAATTGCACTCTTCCACATAGAAGCCTTGATGCAGAGCACACAACTCCATTTAGCAATAATAGCACTGCAAACAAATCTTCCCTTAATTCCACGGAGCAGCAGCGGGTGCTTGAGGGTGGCAGCGGAGAGAGTAGGTTGCCCGGTGTCGCTGGTCGCTCTGACTTTGGGAGCTGTAAGTTGGAGGAGCAGAAACCTTCTCCGCTGGCCGGTCCCCACAGTGCTCTGGACTCCGAGATGAGGACGAGGGCGTTGCTGCGGCGGCAGGCGGACATCGAGAACCGTGCCCGCAGGCTGCAGAAACGCTTGCAGGTGGTGCAGGCAAAGCAGGTGGAGAGACACATCCAGCAGCAGTTGGGTGGCTTCTTGGAGAAAACTCTGAGCAAGCTTCCACCTTTGGACCCCCTGAGGCATCGGAGCCAGCTGATGTTGACCAGAAAAGCGGAGGCAGCCTTGAGGAAAGCTGCGAGTGAGACAGTTACTTCAGAAGGCCTGAGCAGCTTCTTGAAGAGCGACTCGATATCAGAGGAGCTGGAGAGGTTCACGGCCAGCGGTGTGGCCAACTTGAGATCCAGCGAACAGGCCTTTGACTCGGATGTCACTGACAGCAGCTCGGGAGGAGAGTCTGACGTTGAGGAGGAGGAACTGACCAAAGCAGACCCAGAACAACCCCATGTACCGCTGTGAGTAGCAGTCGTGCTTTGCTTGTCTCTGGGGGGTTGGGACAGCAAGGTGGAAGGTGGCAGATGGACTGTGTGGGGTTTGTAGGAACACTTCTCTCTTTCAGTGGGTTTAGATCAAAGATGTAATTGTTAAAGCCAGCACGGTGTGATTTGCAGCATCGTCCTAGTTCAGGCGGGACGCTCGGTCTTCTTGGTCACGGGTGTTGTGGTGAGCAGCAAGTCCTGGAACCACTGGCTGGAGCAGTGCAGGCGTGCTGCCACTGCAAACCTGGAGTGCTGCAAGCTCTTCTCTCCACAGTGGGTTGGACCTGACCCCTGAAATGAAATGCTTGTCTTCTTACAACGGTGATCTGTGTTGTAAACCAGTTAGGTGAAGGGCAAGGCCAGTCTGAGTCCTTGCAGGTGACAGCATGCTCGTGGCCAGGGAATTCTTGGCTTTCTGTTGTTAAATGAACTGCCTGGAAAAGTAAAACTGAAAGGGTTTGGTCCAAGTGCTAGTGGAAGTGTGGAGTGAGTGTGTTCTCTGTTTGCATCTCTGGGAAATGTTGGGACTTTTCTTCTTGAGTGTTGCATTAAATGATGACAACCTCGTAATTATGGTGTTAACTGGGTGCTGTTTGCCTAAGTGGTAGGTGTCAGTTTGTGTGTGGAGAAGGGAGATGCTCATCAAGGGAAAAGGTCTTGAGACAGGTCATGGAGGAAGGGAAGTTCTTCTAAAAGGAGGAATTTTCCTCAGGAGTGCTTATTGCAGTATGTCAATCAGATCTCTTAAAAGGCCACAATCTGCATCTGGTCTGTGTAAAATCTTGCTTGCATCAGTAGTTGCTCTCTTCCACCCTGATAGACCTATTGAACTTACAACTCAGCCTGTGAAGTACAGCGATGGTCAACAAAAAGCTCCCTGCAGCGGTCACGGATGTCCTGTCTGGAGCATGGACAGCATTCCCATCGAGCCTGGAAATAGTCACCAGGACTTGTGCACATCTGTGCTCTTCTGGGTTTGTTGGGATCTCTGGAGAAATTACTCTGAATATATTTTAATACCTGTTCCAAGTAGTGTTAATGGTTTGTGGTGACGGTTGAGTACTGCGTGACACACATTCTACTGAGCTAGGCAGGAGCATGTGAGCAGTGTATGTACTGGGGAACTTCAGCATCCTCCAAAACCACACTCATATGGATGAGTGCTGATAAACAGATGTTACAGCTCTTGAATATTAAATTCCAGCTAAATGTCACGTTGTGTTTTGGGATGTTAGCATAGGATGAATTTCAGTATATGGAGGTTAAACGTGGTACGAGTTCAGCTTTCTCCCGGCCCAAAGCAGGTAGCTCAGTCCATGTTCCCTCCTGGCTGGATGTACAGGTGCTCTTGTGCCATTATACAAGAGTTTAAGAACTTTATTCCAGTTTTATAATGTCCACAAACTTACTGCTGAGATTAGTAGTACGATTGCATTTAGAAGTATTGTAATAGTTATTAGAGGAGACATTTGATTAAAATTCTGCTGAAGTAATATTGAATTTCCCATGCTGTGGGTTCTGTAGATTCACGTGTTGTCTAGCAAGGGGAGATTTCTTTGCCACTCATCTTAATCCCAAGAGGAAGTGTGGTATTCAGAGACACCATGCGTGAAATTCTTTGCTGACTTCTCTGCCCTTTGTGTTAGTCATGCCTTTACATCCCCCAACCTCCCAGTGCTCTTAAAAAGCCAAAGATTTTTAAAGCCAATAAAAAGAAGGCTCCTTCAGTTGTCTAGGTCCAGAAGCTGGTGTGTGTGTGCATACTGGCACCTAGGCCAGGCCCACCAAACAGATTAACGCTCGTGCCTGTGGGTATTTAGTGATGAGTCTTCCCAGCACTGACCGCCCTGTTGGCGTGAGTGACCTGGCACTGGGTCTCATGAGCTCTTTATGGAGGTTGAGGCTGAACACACATTTGTGCCTGTTAGTGAAACTCCTGAAGTCAAAGTTAAGAGCTGGTTCGAGCAGCCCAGCTCTCTGAGTACGTCTCTCTGCGGAGTGGTGTGAAGGGACGGGAAGGGGACGAGCTGTTTTTTCCACTGGGAAGCTGCCTTGGGCCACTCACTGTACAGAGCCATTGTGTCACGTTTGTGGGAGCAGGAAAAGCGATGGCTTTTTGCAGGGTCCTTCGAGTACAGCTGGATTTTGCAGCTTGCTGAATTTACTTATTAGAGGGAAGATTTTCACCCTGGTTCTTCAGTTTTGGTAGTAAGGTGGGATACCTTAATGAGTGTAAAAACTTCAGTCTCATCCCTCACTCAGCACCCCTTGGCTGTGCATTGCTCCTGGGTGCCCCTGCCTTCCCCCAAGCAACTGCTTACTTGCTTCTAGGCCTTTGGTGAGACCTACGCCACGGGCAGCATATTAGCTTGAGCATGGTGAGTGTCAGAGGCACCGACTGCCTCTGGGATCCAAGCAGAACCATGCAAAAGAAACAAAGATGTGTTTACATCATGCTTAGATAAGAGCTGACCTTTGAGTTTTTCTGGCATGGTGGCATTCCAGAACCAGTATCTGGTCAAGGACAAACTTGGAAGCTTTTGTACTGTTCTATCCTGCCTGATCCGGGCTGTGGAGCAGCGTCTCCCCGAGGAATTGCATCTTTCCGGCTGCATTAAAGAACTCTCAGGACTCCAGGTCCTTCTGAAGCACTGGTAGACCTGCTGCCCAGGAAGGTGCTGTCATTCAGGTGCATAACCAGGCCATGGTGTAATGCATAAACAAAGCAGGGAGGTATTTGTTACACCTCTGCTGGGAAGCCCTGCCAGCGATGGGCTTGGTTTAACGAGGCGCCCTTGGTTCTGGCCGAGAAGGACGGTGCAGGCAGGGCGGGTTCACGCTGCAGTCCTGGGTTTCTTGGGTCAGGGACCACCATGGTGCATTTCATTTGCTCTCAGATTGTTAATACACAACTCTTTGCTCCACAGCTTGGGTCCTTTTGACATGTGTCAGAAGTGTGTGTGGTGACTGAGTTGGGGCTGGAGAAGCTTTGAGGCTGTTTGGAAGCGAAGGCAGGTTAGAACCGTCCCGGCGAGTATGATGGTGAACTCCTTTGGCCAGGAGGGACTGTAGGCAGGAGCTGGCTGCAACTGTAAAACCTGAATGAGCCCAAGTGCTGCTGTCATCGAGGTGGGATCAGGAGCTGCTGTTTGCCAAAGGTCACTTGGAGCAGGACGTGCAGAGTCCTCCCTGTGCTGGGGGGCTGCTGGCTGGTCTGTGGCCAAGGGACTCAAAGCCCTGGTGTTTTGGGGGCCCTGTGTTAATACACACATGTAGGAAATACTTCATGTGGCTTGTGGCCCTTTGTAGGGTTTCTTTTCTCAGTCTCTGTCTTGTGTTTAACTGAAGACTGGTTTTATCAGAATTTGGTTGGTTACCTGTGGTCATTAGCTGGTGAATGGGATGGGATTGAGTCTGTGCAGGTCCTCAGCTTCAGAGTGTGTGCCATGGAAAAACACCTCAGAGAAGGCAGGGAAAACAGCTGTTTAATTGGAACTTTAGTTTGGGTTTCTTCTCTGGAAAGTCACTGTTTTGGTGGCAGTTGCATCAAGCTGCCGAGTGACCTGAAGCTCCTAGTGACTAACTTCCCTCACCACCTTTCACAGACAGCACCCACGGTGTATTCAGCACTGGCTGCTGCGATGCCCGTGGCCATGATGCCTAAGCACACTTTAATTATCCCTATTTACTGGTGGGAAATCCGAGCACCTTCTGCACTGTGCTCTTGCAGTGAGTCATTTCAGAGCCTCAGCCTGTGTGTTGGCTCCTCCCTGTGCTGCGTCACATTGTGCTGCTGCTGCCTGGATCTCAGAATTGCTGGACTTGAAGTAGTAATAAAGATTTCTCACTAATAATGTGCTTCTGTCAGCACTAATTTCAAGTCACACCTCGGAGAGGGATGCATGTGGCACTTGTGTTGGTGGCTCTTCAAGGGGTAGTTACAGTTGGTGCTTCAGCTGGCTGAGAAACAAGAGTCAGAAATTCTGATTTTATTCCTCCCTTGATCGTGTTTTTCAAGTGAGAGCATGGTAAGGAAGCCTGGATCTCAAGAGCTATTAAATGGCATTTCCCAAATCTGAGACTGTGGAGCTGTCATTCCGGTGGCAGATCCCAGGCTGTGGGGCTGAGGAAGCTTTTCCAACCAGTCCCAGATGTATTCAACCGATTTATGCAAAACAGTCTTGAAAGTTTGTCTCTGCTCTTCATGACATTTTCAGTTACCTGCTTTGGGGGTGTTTTTTGGGGGTGTTTTCCTTGTTTTTGACTTCTGGCTGTGACTGCAGGTACCAGCTACAGCACAGACCTTGCAGGTACCATCTGTGAAGACCTGTGCACGTCATACCTGAATTCCTCATCATCCAGGTGCTGCTCGGTCAGGGGAGGTGTCTGTCCCTCAAGCCTCCTTCATTTGGGAATAGAGAGCAAATCCTGAGCGTTTTCTTGCTTTGCATTTGAAAGGAGAATTGCAGAGAACAGTTCATTGTTCAAAACTGCTTAATCAGGTATCCAGGGTAAGTAGGACACTCGGCAAGTCCCTCTTCTTTTTAAGAAAAGAGGGCACATGAGAACACTGCTTGTGCAGGATCTGAAGGAAATACAGTCAGCTATTTCTCCAAGAAACGTTGGTTGTAGTACAGCTTCATAGATACAGTGGATGACTAAGAAGCAGCTTCTGACTCTTACTTGAGCTTTGATCCTAACACAGACCCTCCTGGGCTGTGGAAGCTGGTGAGGTGTTTCTGGTGCAGGTACTCACACTGCCACCCCCAGAGCTTGGGTTGGGCAGGGTTGTTGGCTTTCATCCTCCAGGTAGTTTGATGCATTGCTTTAAATGTATCTTTCTAGGCTGAAATCACAGTTATTTCAGGGGGAGCAGAAGGGAACCAGCCCTTGGTGCTGAGTCCTGTGTGCGAAGAAGGATGGTGGAGTCAGGTGCTGTGGCTCAGGAAAACATTTATGTTTGGTTTGTGGGCCATTGCATGCAGAGAGAGCATCTTTCTGTCTCTCTTGCAGATGCCTTTGGTGATCTTGAAGGGTTTGGGGTGTTTGTTTGGAGTCAAAGCCTCTCTGCCTGTTTCCTGGGCTGTGGGGCTGCGCTGGGCTGGTGTATGGGGGGGGGGAATACAGAGGACTGGGAATGTTCTGGTGCCAGACACTTCCCAAACCTGCACTTTGTCTCTGCAGCCCTGACCTGCTGGGGCTCTAGTTCAGAGATTTTAGGACTTGAGGGTGACATGTTGGGTTGGATAAATATTTACTTTCCATTGGAAAAAGCCTGTCACAGCGTCTGAAGCAGCGTGAAATGTTTGTGGCCGTGAGTGTGTGTTAAAAGCTGTGTGTTAACCCACTCGGGGGGGGGTGTTTTACCAGGGAAAGGGGCCCCCTTTAGAGCCACTGATCTCTAATATCCAAGTATAGTATATCAATGTGGGGGATGGGAAAAAGACTTTTGTATTCCATTACACCAGTAAACTGAGTAGAGTGACTGTGGCTGAGGTGAAAGTGAAGCAGTGAGTGGGGTGGGCTCCCTGCACCAGAAGCTGTGCTCCAGGTGGGCTCTTCTTCCCGAAAGATTGTGGATTTCATCACCCAGGGACATGGTTTCCCCCCTCCCTCCCCTTTGTTCTCTCCTCTAGCAGATACATGTGGGTTGCACTAGCTGGACAGCAGAGCTGGGCTGGACTTCCAGCTGGGGGACAATGTTTTCCTCCCTAAACTGGCACTACCCCAACAGATTTTTCTGCCTAGGGGGGTCTGGGCACACCCTGGATGTGGTGCCTTTAGCAAATGTCCATTTCAAACACTTCCAGAGCTCACTGGCTCTGCTGGGTGTCCTGGGATAAAGTGCTTTAGGTAAAAGAAAACTCTTAAGGAAAATGGGTTTACTTGCTGGATTTTTGAATGAAAGGAAGGGCTGGAAACTCAGCTGGTTGATGGTCTGTGTATTGACTGGTGCTTCAGACTTGGGCTGCACTTGAGTCTGCTGCAGTTGCCCTTCACATCTTTGGAGCCAGATGGGGTCTGGGGATGGCTCAAATCTCTGCTGTGCCCAGAGTTGTCTCTGATGTCCTCTGGTTGGTGCTCTCTGTGTTTGGGAGCCTTGCTGATGTGCTGGTTGTTAATGTAATGAAGTTGTTTGCTGAAGTAACATTAGGGTTTGGGTTTTTTTTACCCAGCTTTTTTTCTCTTTTTTTTTCTCTGCCCTCTGCCCTCCTCTGGGATAAGGTTACTCTCAGGAATGCCTGCTCCAGCGTTGACCTCGGCTCTGAACAAGCTATTTATGGGAAGGGTACCTGGCACAGGCAGGCCAAGCTGAGGATTTAATGGAGCCTGGGCTTTCTGTGCAGAACCTGCTTTCTGATGGAATTGCATCGCATCAGCAGCGAGGGGGGGTGATGCTTTGATGGAAGAGAATATAGAAAAGGGGACAGTCAGCAACATGTGTGGTTAAGAGCTTAAATTCACCGATTTTCTTCTGAGGATGGGGTGTCCCAGCAGCTTTGCTGTGAATCAGCTGAGTTGAGGGCTGCCTGCCCCCTCGATTCCCAGGCACGTTTAGCCCCTTAAAGAGTTACAGCTCCCCTGGTCTCCTAAACACACGTGTCCTTACTGAGGGAAAGGCATCAGCTGAGCTGTCCCTCAGTTGTGTAGTGGAAGGAGAAGGGGGTGAGACTTGACACGGATCTCGGTGCAGTTCAGGGTGTCTGGGGGCAGCACTGGGTTTGCCAGAGGGGTTGAGGGTCGTTTCACCTCCCCAAGGGGTGGATTGGTGAAATGGGACGTCCTGTGGCCACTTGCTTAATAAAATAGTAACTGTGAGCAGTGCAGACAACCCACCCCCCCACCACAACAGTGACTCTTTTCCTAATTAGGCTCAAAACATTTGGTCATCAAAAGAGGGAAATAAGGAGGATCAGGGTGCTCTTTATGCAGGAGAGCTTTAGGCTTTTGTATTTGTGACATTTTAGCAGTTTCCATAGTAACAGATAACGATGTTGTAAGAAATGTGGCAGGGTTCTTATTTATATAGGGGAGGACTTTCAGATATTAATGGAAGGCAGTGTGAACCAGGGGGAAGCCCAGTCGTACCTTCTGTTGGGAGCAGAAGAATTGCTGTAGGTAGAGGAAGGTGGTTTGAACATACTATCCAGGGTGAAGAGCCGACTGTAGATTGAGCTCGTCTTGGCCAGCAGACAGAAAAGAACTTCAGGCATCTTGGGAACGTTTGCCACAGCCTTTCCTGTCTGATACTACAGGTAAAGCTTTGGAAATACTCTGCTGTCACTTGTTCTCCAGGTCTAGGTAGAAAATCTTGTATCTCAAGTACTTTTCATCCCAGCAGGGGCTGGGATGTTGCAGTTGGAGGTATTGTCTGTCTCCCATGTCACTGGGTTGAATGTGTGGAGCTGTTACTCTCTTGTGTTCATGGGTTTCTCTGAGCTTCACTGGGCTAAAAACTGATGTCTCCAGTTTGAAGTCTTTGTGGCACAGTAGCTGATAGAGCTTTGCAGGCAATCTGCTGTCCCTGAGTTCCCTGGCAGCTCCTGCTTAACGACCAGCACTGAGCTGCTGCTGCTGCAGGGCTGGTGCCGTTCCGCTGTTACCAGACCCGCCGCTCCGGAGCGGGGAGCAGAAGGGGGTTATGTAGGTGCAGTAAGAACGGCTTCTTGGCAGAAAAGGGTTCAGACAGGGGTGTTGGGGTGCAGATGCTTAAGTTTGGGTTGTGGGTCAGCAGCCATGGGTGTAGCCCTGTAGTTGTGCCCAGTGAGGTGGATGGAGGCGGTGGAGCACAGAGGGTGGCACTGCAGTTTGGATGAGACTGGAATTAAATCAGCAAGAAATTCCTGCTCTCCAGATCAGCTTAAACACCAGTGCATGAACATCTCGCTTCTCTATGTCTTATCTGTGGCCTTCTGTTATCAAGTTAGATATTTAACCTTCCTATGGTCAGGTTGGGTATTAAGTCCTCATATTGCCTTGCCCAGGTGGGTGCTGCGAGCCCATCCCTGTGGTGGTTGGTGCTCTGGGTGCTCAGATAACAGAGGTTACAAACGGTTCCTTGCCAGGCTCTGCACAGTCACTTTCTGATTTCTTCTGTCACAGTGGTGAAGCTTGGGTGTAGTGACAGGCAGTTCTGCCCTGCCCTTGTCACAGTAGCTGACCAGAAGCTGATGAGTAGTTCACAGGTTTCTTCTGCCTGTTTACCTTTGGAGAGGACACCTCCTCTTCACACAGCAGGGCTCTGTCCTGGTGTGTTCCTCTGGATGTTGCAGACGCTGCTCCTTCTGCTCGGTGTTCTTGCAGGCACAGTGAGAGATCTGGTGGGATCAGGGCTGCAGGGTTTTGCTTCCAGGGGCTGTAGGTGCCTGTGGAAGTTGGGTCACACCATGTTGCAGCAAGGAAAGGTATTTTGCAGAAACAGGTAGCAAATCATGAAGTCAGAGCTTTGCATACTGGCTTTTATATATATATATATATGCATATATACACGTGCACACATGTAGGTACTTGAATCTGTGTCCTAGGTGGCAGTGCACTGTGTGTTGCTGTCACCCACAGTGTTTGAGAAGGAGGTGGTGTGCTCAGAGGTGGGTGCTGTGGGTGCTGGTGGTCTGCATGTGCCTTGTGTGCTTTCCTGCACTCCAAAGAAGACATGGAGCTGGGGAACAGTGCTCATCCTTCACCTTGCTTGCCCAATGCCAGCACTTCAAGCCCTGTCCTGGGTGCTGTGGGAGTGCCCCTCAGTGTCCCTGCACAGCGTGGGACAGCAGCCTGATCCAGAGGTGAGGCTGAGCAAGAGACAGCAGCTTCTGGAGGCACAGTGGTGCTTGACACAGCTTTGGCAGCTACGGACAAAACTCAGCTCCTGCTCCAGTTCTGGGTGGTTTGAGGTGAGGAGGGGGTGGCTCTCCATGTTCTTGATGGCTTTTTTTGTCTGCTGGAGGCTCACATCCCAGGCACCACGGGGAGAGTATTTCCCTTTAACAGCCATCTCCATCCCTAGGCTGGACCAGTAGCATGAATAAAAGTTACACCAGCTAAATCTGCCTATTTCTGTGTGAATTGGAGCCCTTCTCCATGTGACTTCTGCTATTCCAGTGCTGGCTATTTAAAAAAAAAAAAAAGAGGGAGAGAGACAATTGGCCTTCTGTGGATCTGCATTTTGAATGCAGAACACTTGCAGGGCTCTTGCTCCATGTATGGAACATTTTGTGGTACTGGTGTCTTACTGTCCCGAATGAAGAGAACAAAATTACCCCCTCCCAGCTCCTTCTGAGGTGTAGGCAGCACTCTTGCCACTTGCAGGGAGTTTTGAAAGACAGAAGGGAAGATGCTGTTTATACTGAGACAGCAGAAAATAATTTGAAGAAACAGCCACATTAGGAAATGTTTCAGGGCATTGACCACTTCTCCTGTGTCAAGGCAGATGAGAATGAATCTGTATCAATTTAAAGTATTTTTCTTTGTAGTATGCAAACCCAAATGCCACTGAGTGGCTTCTCAGGGGTCTGTAGTTCACATACTGGTCAAGTCTCACTGTTTTAAATAAAATATATCTGTTCAAGTAGTAGCCAGCACTTAGAGAAAATCCTGCCAGTGTGATGATTCACACTGTGCCTGAGGACAGCTTTCCACAGCCAGGCCTCGCTCCCCTCTCCCTGCCCCTGGAAACGGGCAAGAAGCCCAAAGCAGTTTAACTCCTGGTGATTTAAACCTACTGTTAATAAGTGATACTTGTAGAAAATCTTACCTGAAGGCTTTTAGGGACGTTGCCTTGTGTGTTGGATCTTAAACTGGTGTGCAAAGTGTGTGTAACTTTGGGTTTGGGTTTGTTTGGGTTTTTTCCCCCAGCTGCTTTTTTTGTGAACACAAGCTGTTCTTTGAGTTCTTACAGCCAGGCTGAAATAAGGTGTGACTCCAGTTAGACCAGCTCTGTCCTTGTTCACTCTTTTGTGGGAATCTTTGCCTGGTCAGCTGTGCCCCAGTGCATCACACACACGTTAACTCTCCCATTAGTGCCCATCCATTTTCAATGCAAGGAGTTCTGGTTCGCTTTGCAGCTCGTTCCTCGGTGTGCTGGCTGTCAAGGTGGTATTTATTTTCCAAGCAGCATCCCCTGGAGAGAGGGAGCTTTGGTAACCCATCCTAGTTGTCATGGCACGGGTGTGCTGTCCCTGTCCCCTCTTTGCTCCCTGCTCCAGGTCTGCCCCGGCTGCGCTCAGCTCGTGAAACCGAACGCTCAGGCCGGGTACAGGTAAGCCCTGACCAGATTAGCTGCTCTGCAACGTGAGGTGCATGTGTTACCTATGGATTCTTGGTGTGTGAGGACAAGGCACCCTTCTGTGATGAATTAAAGGAAAAGTGACATGATTAAGCCACAGGAAGGACTAGTGGAAGTTATCAACCATGTTTCCTTGAATTCTGTATGTGTATATGACATTTTCACCAGTGTGTACATGAATTTCCTTCCTTCTCCTCCGTGGGCAGTAGTTGCCTGTGTCCCATCTCCTTTATGTCCTCTGGTCACTTCTTCAGAGCTCCTTCTGGCCCAAGGTTTGCCCCCGACTCGGTCTGTAGTGGAGGGGGGCACAGGAGCTCTACTTGTCTCATACCCTCTTTCTTCTTTGCTCCTTCATATTTTTTCCACCCTTCCCCAAACTTAAAAAGACAGTATCTGAAAACTTCGTGGTGCCCAGTGATGCAGCTCCCAGAGGGTGTAAGCAAATTATGTTGGGTTTTTTTTCTTCATTGTCATTGTGTCCATGGAGGCTTTGATTGTCAATTCCCAGGAGCTCTTAGTTTCAGTGCTTGGAGCAAGTGATGGCTGCAAGAATTGAGCATCAGAGGTAACTCCCACAGTCTCTCATAGTGGTAACAAAGTGGTCCCAGCTAACGAGAGTCTGTTGTAGCTGAGTGTCTCTGGGTGAATCTGCCCTAGGAATCCTCTCTCTGATGTTGTGGCATTCGTCAAAATTGCTTTCATCTAGTTCTTCTCTGCTTGTTAACAGCCATCTGCATACAGAGCACTTGGCTACTTTAAATGTTTGCCTTGTATAATTGAAACTTTTCCCTTTCTGTACAGATCTTTCTAGTAGGATTATTATTATTTTTTTTCCTCCTCTCTGATGTAGGTGTTTGAATTTCTCACCAGTCAAACTAGTACATAAAGTAATCCTCCTCTTCTGAGTCTTGCTGTAGCAGTATTGTGGAAAAAATTCTTGTTTTCACTTAAATTTATTAGACCTGGGAGAAAACTGTCGTCCTCCTTCTAGTTTGAGAGACTGAACCCAGAATTTCAAAGAATCCATTCCTGGCAAAGCCCACAGTGTATTTAGTTTTATTTTTGCTCTGGTCATACAGATTGCTGGGGTTTTGAAGTGAGTTGGCTGCTTGCTGCCCAGCGATGGGGGATTTTGGTCAGATGAGGAATCCTGGGCTGCGTGTGCCTGTCCTCACCGCCCTTGAGAGCTGCTGACCTGGTACAACTGGGAGTAGTAATTGAAGTAATGGAGCTCTCGGGTGTTCAGCTTCATTTCTGAGAGTAACTTGTCCAAAAGCTTCTTGCTTTATTTGTTTCACTGATGCTTGGGGAGATAAAGGAGGTTCTGAGAATTTGTGATTATCTACTTAACAGCGGCATAAGCTGTCGTCGTTTACAATGCAGTGGAGCAAATAGGTAGCACCCCTCCTCCTCCTCCTTTCTGCCACGAAGAGCAGCAGCTGCCTGACTTCCTCAAGGATTAATCATCCACATCATACCTCTGATCAGGATTTTGACATGCATTAAGGCAGAGCTGAGTGTCCTCTCCTGCTTCACAGAAATATCTTGTAGAGAACTGTGAAGAAATCTCCCTTAGATGCGCCCCGTCTTTAATCGTTGCACTTGTGGCTGGTCTCACCTTTAGTGCCCTGGTGTTTATTGCAGGAGACTGGATGATGGTCTCAGGTGGAAGTTTTCCCTTTTGTACCAAGGTCTGTCTTGGTTTTTGGTGGAGATATCCCATCCCATCCTCTCTGATACCTGTTGTGAGCATCCTCGCCCTTTGAGTGCGATGATGGTACCGCAGTTACGGTTCTGATTCGTACTGTCAGCCACGCTAATGAAAACAGTTTCTCGAATCTCTTCCAAAGCTGGGAATCCTCCCGGTCTGGGGAAGTGAAAACACGTAAGAGCTTGGCTGTTCATCCCCCTTGGCCCTTCAGACCCTTAGAGGCGATGGAGTATTCGGCTCGCAGCCCTGGCTCTTTGTTCCCGATACAATTCCTTTTGTCTCCGCGTTTGTTGCGAAACGCCCGTCTTTAAAGTTTTGGAATGCATTTGAAAACGTACCCTGTGTGTCACACTGTCTCCTGACGTGTGCAAACAGCGCTGGGTGAGTCAGGAGAAAAATTCTGTCCCGAAGCAGCGAAGTCTCAGGTTCAGCCCGGTGTAACTCGCTGGGAGGGTGAGCGAGCATCAGCCCTTGGGTGGTGGAATCCGCGGTCAGCCTGGCAGCCCCGGCTGCAGCAGAGTTTGGAAATCTCAGGAGATGGAGAATCTGTGTTTTGTTCTTTGCTTTGTGTGAACCTTTCAAAACACTGAGCACTAGGGCTGGAAGATGACGTGGTGCTGCAGGCTCGTCACTTGCTGCCCTTGCTCGTGGATTGCTTGCCTGAGAGTCCCACAGATAGTTTTTTCTTTTGGTTTTTTTTTTGTGGTGTTTTTTTTTTTCCTCTTGTCCTGGCTTCTACACTTGTGAACACAACATGGTTAGCTTTTGCTTGTAAATAAAAAAAAAATCTAGTTCTTGCTTCTGTCGAAAATCCTCACTCCTGGAAGGCAGTGGCCAAGGTAAGTGAAGCTCCCTTCGCTCCCTCTCCTCCCCCAAAAGAACAGGAAAACCCTCCTGAGGCAAACACAGCTACAAAACCCTCCTGGTGAGACAGCTCTCATGAATTTCTGAGGAGGGTTGGGGTAAGGATGGAAGCTCTGCCTCTTGTATGAGATGTTTCAATGCTGCCAATCAAAACATCCTCTAAAAATATCCCATCTTCTAGAAGAATCTATTCTTGCAAATCGCAGCCAGATATTAAATAACATACTGTTGATTGCAAGGATCCAAGTTAAAGCAGCGGACCAAAACCCATCTCCCTTTTCTCCCTTTCCAACTCTTTATTAAATTGCTGGATCTTTGTTACAGGCTTCACAGAGGATGCAAATAAAATTAGTTGGAGCATGAGATCCTTCCAAAAATGTGGCACTTGGACCACAGGAGAGTTTGCTCAGAAGGTGGGAAGTGGCTTTCCCTGCAGACCCTTTTTGTGTCGCATGCCTGGTGTCTTGGCATGAAGTGAACCTTATCTGGTCCTTTTGAGAAGTCCTGAAGTCGAGTGTGTCTTGGCTGAACCGCATTGAAAGGGCTGAGGAAAATCTATCCAAGAAAAATAAATTTCTGGTGGAGCAGCCAACAGTGTGTGTGACATGAACCACTTTGGGAGGGGTGGGAGCAGCGGTTTGACTTGGCTCTGGGAGATATGGGTGAAGTGGGAGGGGACAGTTGAGATAAAACCATTTCCTTTAGGCTGAAATAATTGAGGTCTTGGTATTGTCTCACCGGTTGTTGTTTCTGTGCGCTCTTTTCCCACCGGGCACCCTCAGTTTTCTGATCTTCCATAAAAGAGCATCTCCCTTCTCTGCTGCTCTGCACACTGTAGAGCCAGGTAAGTGCTGAGCCCGGTGACGAGGATCATCGCTCGCGATGCGCCTGCCGTGGGGGACGGCATCACCCGAAGCTTCGGCGGGGACTGAGCCAGGGCTGCGGGCGCTGCGTCCCGAGGCCCCACGGGCGCGGTGGGGTTACTCGCTTGCAGAGGTACAGTTCACAGGGCTTTGTGTGGGTAGGGTGGGAGAAGAGCCAAATAACATGTCTGTGGTGACAAGGGGACGTCTCCAGGCTGGGGTCTGTTCTCTCCCCAGGCGATGCGGTGTGACGATAGACGAGGTGCTTGAGGACGTGGTTTAGTGGTGGGATGGCAGCGCTGGGTAAGCGGTTGGACTCGATCTTAAAGGTCTTTTCCAACCAAGGTGATTCTATGATTAAGTTTTAGTGTTTTAAGTTTTGAGGCTTTAAGCTGGACTGGAAAGGGGATGGGTCCCTGACAGTGGGGCAGAGTTCTGGTGTTAATGAGAACCATGAGATCTCACGCTGCCTTCAGCTGAAACCGGCGTGCTCGGTGCGCTCTCGGAACTGCCCGCGCACCGATGCAAGGGGGACGAGGAGCAAACAGGAGGAGTTCCACAGCCTCTGTGGTTGTGAGCCCAACAGAAACAGTTGGGCTCTGACCTTTCTCCTGCCATAGGACTACAGAGCCTCCCATGCAATATTATTCTATAATTTCCACAAGGATAAAGTTCTAAACGTTGAGCCCTAGACCCAAATCCCAAAGAGCCACCACCACATATCCTACTGGCCCTGAAACCTCTCCTGGTAGCCCACCTGCAGGCACAGAAACAGTGGGGCTCAGACCTTTCTCCTGCCACAGGACTACAGAGCCTCCCATGCAATATTGCTCTATAATTTTCACGAGGATAAAAAGCAAAACGTCTGCAGCTGCTGCTTCGCCCCATCCAGCCCCTGGCTCCAGTGTGGTGGACTCGGGACTCCCCTGTTAATGACAAGGAGGAGCAGCAGAGGCAAACCTGCCACGTCTGCTTGTTACAAACCCGCATTGTCCTTGACAAGGAAAGAGCCTTCCAGTAATTCACCTTGCCAGCAAGAATGAGGGTTGTGTTTTTTTTTTTTCTTTAAGAGCAGCTGAGTTGTTTGAAATCCGTGCGGTCTTCAGTGACACCAAAGTGAATATGCTTTTGTGGACAGGAAATGCTGCTTAATTGCTCAAGATGGCAATTTATTCCTTCAGTCTTATGAAATTTCAGTCTGTGTGAAAACCAGAAATGTGGCTGTGAACTCGTTATTCTGATTCCTTGCTCGCTGCCTCAACGTAGCAAAAAGCATCTTGCACTTGCAGAATGAAATGATGAATCTGTATCTAAATGAGATAATTAATCCTGCTTTCCGTGTTGCTTTTTTATGAAGAATCAGAAGCGTTCTGCTGTTGTGCAGGATTGTGTTAATCATTAGCAGCTTAATGAGTTGGAGTACTGTGGCCACGTAAAGATGTGTAAAGAGGCCAAGGAAGAGCTGAGACGCGCTGAAGGATAATTCAGGTAGCGCTGGGATGAGAAACAGGCAACGGAAACCCTGAGTCACCAAAATAAATAGGATTGCCAGGACATTTACCAAACAGGAGCCCAATCCAACTGTTCTAAAGTAAGAATTGCCTTGTTTTCTCTTGCACATGTTGACATGCAACCCTTTTTTAGCTGTTTGTGTTCTTTAAACTGTAGGGAATTGTGAATAACCCGCGTGGATTTCGAGAGAGCTGCGAAAGCCTTGAGAAACGGCTGAGCACTGTGGAGTGTGTGGGCACACACAGTGCGTGTGTGGTGTGCAGGACACTTTTGAAAGAAATCTCTGTTTATTTGTGTCACAGCAGTTTCCCTGTGAGGTCCTTTCTCTGATCTCCTTAGCTACAGATATGGTTAAGTTCAGTGACTGTGAGGATGAAATCTGAAGTCTCTTTTTCTGATGTAATCAGAATATAATTTTATTAATGTCCTTTGCAGCAGCGATCGCTTTCTCGTGCGCTGCACGTCTTTGAGCCTGCCTTAGAAATAAAAGCCTTTGGAAGGGAGAAGGGGGTTAATACACTGTTTGATCAGATGTTGGCTTCCTTCCCGACCTTGGAGCTGGGACCCTTTGGAGCCCTCTTGCATAAGAACAACAGAGGAGGGAAGATTTAAACCAGGAGCGAGCCTGTCCCGGTGCTGCTCTGATCCTCTGGTGGTCGCGCTGCAGGGCGAACTTCAAATAGCTGATGCTGGTTTCTGAGAATGTCATGAACTCCGTGGTTTGTGTTCTTTCAGGGAAACCTCTCGAGTGAGTCTTAAATCATGTGTATTTGGCTAATTTAAAACACCCCTTAAACTTCTAGCGTATCCTTTCTGTGTGGAGAGCGTGCTCGTGCGTACAGCGTGAGCTTGTCTTCAGCAGGAAGTTGGAAGCACATGATTCGGATGCTGCCCTTGGGGAGATGATTTCTTATGGCTGTGAATGCTTGTGATCATTCCTGAAATTGCTTTTATTTCCTTCTCCTGTCTTACCAAGTATTCTAAAAGCTGTATGGTCAACTTTTTCCCCAGCAGTGTTGGGTAGAGCCGGTCCCCTGCTTCTGTTCTAGTTCCTCTGACAGAAGAACTTTTGTGGGTACTTCTTAATTTCCTTATTAGACAGTTGAGAATCCACATAGGGGAGAGTTGTCGTGATATCCACATTCTTACTGCATGAGGAAGATATTACTTCACAGCTCTTCCCATCTTAAACACCAGAGAGTCTGTAGTGAAGCTGTTTTGTGGAGAATTACCCTGGGTATCACGAGCACTCGGATACTCAGAGCATCAGGTCCGTCTGCACAGCGAGGTGTATGTGAAAATGGGTAAAGGCTGTTGTGTCCCTCACTAGTACACATCCTTTCCTCCTTTTTAGGCAGAAATGTCTCAGTAACTCTTGCAGCTGTGGTTTATGGCCTCGGCAACTGCTTATGTTTGTGGTGATTGCAGATACTGGAACGTCATCTTGTTCTCATTAGGCCGAGGATGGCTCCCTCTGTCAGTAGGAAAGGCTTGAATCATGAACTTGGGCTTCAGACCTGTGAAATGCTTCAAGTGACATAAACTGGAGTAGAAGTTGCAGCCCACCAGCTTCTCTGTGTTGTGTTTTTCGTGGGGAGATGAGTCCTTTCCATCGCTTCAGGATGGGAGTGTGTGAGAGGCAGGTTCTGTATGTCACACTCCACCTTCCTCCGTCTGCTGCCGGTTCCCCTGCTCCTCTGGGCAGGCTGGGGGCTCTGGCCCGAGCAGGGAATTTCAGAGGCTGGTCCTTGGCCTCCTGTCCTCCTGGCACAGATAAAAAAATCCTAATGGTAGATTTCAACCTGTTATTCCGAGGAGACTGCTCAGCTTCTGCTCGAGCCGTGGCTGCGGTGGGCCCGTGGCGCTGCCCGCCTGGCCCTGGCAAGGGCTGACGCTGCTCCCCGCTGCCTCGCTGGGCACTGTCGTGGCAAGTCGTTTATTTGAGAACCCTGAGTGTGTAAAAGAGGTTCCATAATCAGCAAAATACTTGTCACATAAAATCTGGCCTTGTGTTTTCTGCATTCTGGTATTTTATGATGAAACTTCAGGGACTGTTGTTATTTTAGACACATGGAAGCTCCAAAAGAGCTGTCATATCACTTTTAAATATGTATGATAATTATATAATCTGAGATAATGATAAGGGAAGCATGAGAGGTCATTGATTAATGCCCCTCAGTGGTGAAACAGGTAGTTCAAATTAAGACAGGCTCTAACTGATGACGTTCAGTCAGAAACCTCCCCTTGAAGTTCCTGTTTCTCTAATCTGGATTTTCTTTTGAGTAGCCTCCCAGCTGTGCCCCCAGATGTGCTCGTTTCACGTAGGATGCCGCTGTTGTGTTTGCTCTCAGCCCGCTGCACCCTCAGGCAGAGTCTGGTCCTGGGTTTGGTCGGACTGGGTGATGTTTGTGGAGCTGTGGGTGCCAGGGTGTGCTCGGGGTGTGCTCAGCGTGTCGCCCTGCAGAGGATCCTCCAGCCGGACCTGCCCACGCTTCCCCGCCTTTCCCATGCTCCCAGCACGGCTGGTCAAACCCTCTGCAAGGGCTCCAGTTGTGCTCACCCCAGGCTGCTGCCTTGCTTCTCCAGCTGGTCATCATTAGTCAGCAAATGTTGGTCGGGGTTTTTCCTTGCGTGCTGCCTTGGCTGCAGACAGTGGGGCTGAGCTCGGCTGCTCGCAGCAGGAGTCCTCCCAGCAAGGCTGCGGTTGCAGTTCAGGCTTGGCTCTGCCCCGCCGCGGCCCATACGTGTGGAGCCGGTGGAGAGGGGCCCAGCCTACTCTATGGTGGAGCAAACTGATTGCTGCACTGCACCTTTTGTTAAAGAAACTCCTTTCCTGCTTTATTTTAAGAGAAAGATGCGGGGGGAGGCAGAATTCCCCTCCTGTACAGAGCAAAGCTACCAATCTTTCTCTTTCCCCTCTGTGTTGGTGTCAGAAGCAGCCTGTTGGCTCAGCTGACACACACCTCCCTCCTGAGGCTTCTTGCCTTTCCTGTCAGTGCCCGGGATGGTGCTGGGTGTTGGGATGGTGCTGGGTGTTGGGATGGTGCTGGGTGTTGGGATGGTGCTGGGTGTTGGGATGGTGCTGGGTGTTAATTCCCCGGGAGACGGGAGCGCCGGTGCTGCCTGAGCGGCCTCGGCCTGGCCTCTCGCTCGCAGGATGCTCTTGAGTCCATCCCACTGCCAGGCTCCAGGAGCAGCAGCCTGGTGTCTTGAGACCTTACAGATCACAGCAGCAAGAACAGTTACAGCTCCAGCCAGGCTGCTGGTCATTATCAGTAAGAAAAATATGAAGTCCAAAGAAATTAATTTAAGGCTTTCAATAACAGGAGTACTCAGTGATGTACTGCGAGATCTGGAGAAAATAAACTTTTGATTAAAGAATAAACTCTGCTCAGAAGCTCCCTGCACAACACTTGGAGGGCTTTCAGGTACAAAGAGCAAGGCCTGGGCTTGAAGAACGCTGCCTTGCTGTGCCTTCCCAGCTGTTCTTTGCATCTAAGCCTGTAAGTGTTGATGAGTGTTTCTGGTCTGGACCTCATCTTGGAACTCACTGTCCATAAATATTTATATAAATGTTTAATAGTTTTATGTAATATTTCAGTTAAACATATCAGAGCTTTTCTTTCACTGAAGTTTCTTGGGAAGGCGTGTGCTGTCTCACTGTGGAGTTCATGAGAACTTTATGGGCCATAAAGTTGAGACTTTCCAAGCTCTGCAGGTATCCTGCGACGAAAGTTAAGCTGATTTTTTTGCGGGTTTCAGGGATAATCTGTGATGCAGGAGCAGGTTTCGTTACTGTTTCATGCAGGTTTAGGGTTGGAGTTGGCTGTGTGGGTTTCTGTACGGTGTCTGCAAAAAGCAGACATTTGTGGGGCTGCATTCTGACAAGCAGAAAGACAAATTCCGAGTGATCTGCCCTGGAAGGCATCCAGACGTTTTAATTTGTGTGTATGTAATTCTAGTATCTCTACTAGAGCCAAGTCTGTGCTCCTTAGACTTGATGATAATGCTTAGCACATGGAGTGTTTTCATCTTGAAAGCACTACACAAACATGAACTAACCTAGCAGTTCAGCTTTAAACTTCCCTTGTAGCTGACACTGGCTTTAGGTCTGAGGCCAGGCTGCGGCTGCCGACGCAGGGAGCGCGGCCCGGGCCGGGCTGGAGGTGGGTGTTGGAATAGCTGCTGATGGCTCCTCTGGGTAGTGTGGGAGAACTCGACTCATGCTTGAATGTGAATCACCTCAGATTCTGATCAGATCACTGACCAGAAACCCACTGACCACAAAGCAGCTGCCGCTTCGAGTGCTGCGCCGGGCTGATTCCGCTGGCCAGAGTCGTTAAATTCTCCTGAGATAAGTCGTAATTGGGACCATGTCACCGGTGTTGGCTCTAGTAAAATGATGAGGCAGCAGTGAGCCCCTTGATTTTGCTCCAGAACTGAACTTCACTACTTCTCTGGCATGGTACCACGCTGCAGGAGCCATGACACTGGCCCACCTCTGTTGTAGTACCGCTGGTGGGGACTTCATCAGCCCAAGGAGCCAGTTTGGTAAGGAAAACAGTTGGAGTAACCACAGTTACACTGTGAGACCTCTGGAGGCCTCACAGCTATGGGTGCTGGGGGAATTGAAGAGCTGGGAGGTGTCTTTGCCCCCAGGGCTGAGAGGAGGTGTCACAGGGTGGTAAGTCCGTGGTAAGTCCTTGAGAGCTGCTCCTGGCTCGCTCAACCTTATGGTGAAGGCTTGAAAACCTTTGTGCTTCTGCTGGCGGGTTTGTGTTGCTTCCTTTAGTTCCCTTAGCAGAGCAGGTGGCCTTATTCTTCATCCTCTTGGCAGATTTCCACTTAAGCCTTATTTTAGAGCCTTGAAAGAGGAAGAGGGTGCAGGGTGCTCTCTGAAGCTGCACTCGCCGAGGTCTCTGTCCCACCACCGCTGGGGGTCCAGAGTCGCCGCTCCAGGACGCGTTGTGGTTTTGAAACAATTGGAGTTCCCTGATCCTGAACTGGGGGGCCTTGTCCTACAAAAGCTGACCATAAGCAGGAGAAGCATGGCAGTGTGGAAAGGCCAGTGGGATCCCAGGGTTTGTTTGCTGCCCCAGGGTTTACCCACCCTGTCTCAAGACACTCACAGGTTTTGTGGGAGCTTGGGAAGGCTGGAAGAATGACTGTGGTCAGCAGTCTCTGGTTCTGGATAGAGGGTGGTTGAGGAGGATTGCTGAGTCATGAATTTTGGCATTTGTTAACCCCTCCTTCCCCCCAGCTCTCCCCCACTCTCTGTACCTTTGAGTAAAGCCTGGCCCAAGGTGTCTGGTGAGCAGATGTGGCGATGCTGCACTGCTGCAATTAGAGAGTGCTTTTTTCCTGGGTTTACATCTGTTTTCTGTAATAACAGTTGAAAATGGGTGCAGCCTGTTCTTTCCCTGCTCTATGAAATCAATAGAGAGGCTTATTTTTCTGTTTTAAAAAGGTTCTGTTATTACTAAATACATTTTAAAAGGCTATTGGTTTTGTCAACAGCCAGAGCAGCGGGAAGGAGGGCAGATGCTTGTGATAGATGGTTCTTCTGTGCATGATGAGGAAAGACCAAGCAGTGAGTTGTGCAGGAAGAGTCTGGCTGGGCTGCGTGTGTCACACCGTGCCCAGGTTTCCATTCAGCTGCGGGACAGGCTGAGTAATCGGATTCTCCAGTGAATGGGAGCAGAGACACTTTCGGCTGTTTGCTCTTTTCTTGGGGTGTGATTCATTTAGTTTTGTCTGGGACTTTGGGAGGATGACTGAAGATGTGGTGAAGCTCTGGGATTGCTTGTGAGGAGTAGCTGCAAGAAGAGGTGTGTGTTCCAGGCCTTTCCACCTCCCTGTTTTCTGATTACGTATTTGAATTTCTCCCAGCTCAGATCACCTGTAATAAATCAGACACCCACAGGTTACATGACCCTGGTCTGCCCTGTGAAGAGACTGATAAGGTCTTTAAATTGTGCTTCCAGTAAGATTTGTAGCAATCAACTGCTGGAGCGTTGCTTTTAAGGACTAGCAACGTTTGAGCTCAGTTACATTTCAAATCTAACCCAGCCTAAACGTTTCAGGCTGCCCTGTGTGTCTGTAGGACTGGAACCCCGACTGCAGCTTGGAGACCTGTGTGAAGGTGTCCAGGTAACCGCTGCCCCTGTGTGTCTGTACTGGTGACTAAATAACTGGTGACTCCCCAGACACTAGTAGTTACTTTTAACGTGTGAAGTAGCTGTAAGCTCCACCAGATCACATCCCCTTGCAGCAGGATTTCCAGCTTGGAGAGGTGCATCTCCTGACTGTGAGCAACCCTTGCTCACTGGGTGTGTGGTTGTACCAGACCTTGCTCTTGCCATCAGAGGTCTGGGCGCTGATGGACGCGGGGCTGTGTGCTCTTGGAGGCTGATGTCTTGCCAGACTCTCTGCATTGCCAGAAGTGAAAATACCTCTGGCTGGAGTGCTGCCTCGATGAGCACACTGGGAATGGACAGGGACATGGCATCCTCCAGCTCCAGCAGGACAGGGCTGGGGCGGATAGAGCAGCGCAGTGCATCGGGCAGCGGGACTCAACCACTGCTGGAAGGAGACAGGATGATGCTCAGAGACATAGTGGGAAAAGAAGGAAGAAAGCTTAGAGAAATGATGTCAGGAATGTATTTTGTTTGGTATTGTTATTTTTTCTCTGTAGCCCTGTATCATAAGGCCAGGTGAGATCATTTATGTAAGAAAAGGATTTAGCTGAGTAAATCAATTTGCTTGAGCCGGAGCAGGTTTCCAAGCCTGGCTTGGAATGGGCTTGGCTGGATCTTGTAGCCATCAGTCTGTTTCCTCCCTTTGCCATTGGGTTGGGAAGCTCTGTAGCAAATCTGAGTGCTTGTGGACACGATCTCACTCCTCTTGCTGTTGAAGAGAGCTTGGATTTGAACACGAGACGCGATGGCTTAAGTCTGTTGTCACTGTGACTTCGCTGGAGTTGTCTTGCGTGTGTGTGGATCATTTGCCTCTTGTGGTTTTTTAACAAGGCTCCATAGTGGGGCTGAAATTCCAACAGTGTATTTCCTGAACGACCAGAAAATCCTTTAAAAGCATCTTTTTCCCCAGCCCCCTTTAAAAAGAGGAAAAAGAAAATGCCAGTGCTGTACGTCTGGCCTATATACTTGTGTCTGCTAAATATGGTCGGGAGTGTTAAGTGTGTTTTCATGCTTTCCGTGGCTGTCAGTACAAGTAAGCCATCTTGCTGTCACTGATGCATCCTGCTACTTTTTGTTCCTTCAATCAAGGTTTATCTGGATTTTTATCTCAGCAGAAACTGCTCCAAATGCCTCCTCCTCTTAATCTTCCCTTCCAGTTGCTCCTCGCTGAGGTTTTTGGCTGCTCCAGGTGTGTGTGAGCCGTGCCGATGGCTTGGTCAAGAAGCTGAGGAATGTCAAAGGTGTTTGGGTTTTTTCCAGAAAGTTATCTCTAAACAGCTAAACACTAAAATGGAAAGAATTTTATTTTTTTTACAAAATAGGAAGCTTCAGGCTTGAAAAAACTGAAGGTTTGCAGAAGGTGTTGCAGTTCTGTTGTGCTTGGCTCAGCAAGGAGAGGGGTGTGTTGGGCTTGTGTCACAAGATGAGATTCAGCTCCCCTCTTCTGACAGACAGCTGTATGTGCTGGACTAGTAATTTCCATTAATGCACATGGGTGATAGCTGCCTTCCAAAGTGTGCACAAAGGTTTTATTGACACCAGTGGGGGTTTTGCTCAAGGCTGAGGGTTGTGTGCCCTAAATTCATGCTGCCCTTTGGACCATAATTGTACGTGTGCTTTGGCTCCGTTCCCAGGAAGATGTTGACACCTTTAAATTTGAGTTTCTGGGAGGTGAACAGCATCTTGTGCTGGGAGATGGGATTTCCATGCACCGGCCCCCGCCCGAAGTTAAACACACTTTGCACTTTGCATCTGCTCCTTGTCAGCTTCTGAGCATGAAGCTGCAAAACTGAACTGAGATTTCATTGAAGAATTCCTTGGACATTTCTTGGCTTAGGAACTCTTGCCCCCTTCCTTGTCTCCTTTCACCATGCCATCTGTCTGTCATTCACTCTCATTTCTCTTGACATATTTGTGAAACATGATGTCCCAGCTCCTTTGTGCAGTGGTTGCAGAGGAGTGTTTGAATTGTGACCAGACTTATTTTCTCTTGAGTTTGTCAGGTCCAATGACTACACATCCAACTCAGTTGGGTATCTCTGGTCTCATTTTTAATTTGCATGTGTAGAGAAGCTTCTGAGAGTGGCAGGGCAGGATAACAGCAGCAGGGTGAGCCTGGGAGGCTGGGATTTGGCTGCCTGAGTCCTGGCAGGAGCTGGAGTCGGCTTTGGGTTCCAGCCTTGGCTTGCCAGAGCTCAACTTTTACAAGGAAGAGCTTCATTTACAAAGTGTTGGACAGTGATTTCGTTGTCCCAGGAGTGCTTACTGTGAAGGGGAGCGTTGAGACTCTGTCATGAGTCCAGGTTCCCCGGTCCACACCTGTTGGGGGGCGGTGGCAGCAGCCAGTTGCCCCCTGTGATCGGGCATCTCGCCTTTCTCACGTCGAAGGATTAGGGCCCGGAGCTGCTGGCAGCTGGTCTCCAGCTCTGCAGAAGCCCAACAGTGGATGCTGGAAACAGATTGCTTTTAGGTAGAGATGAGATGTGCTATTGTGCTCCCAGCCAGCGTCGATATGCCTCTTCTCTTGCTCTTCATTGTGTGTTTGAGAAAGAAAACCACAACAGTGAATTGCCACAGTCCCCCCAATGTTTCCATAATAAATGATGGTAAAGCAGGATCTTAGTACAGCTGGTGTACCCCTGGGCAGGACCTGTGTCCCACCCAGCAACTCATCTAGCAGGGAGAGAGTGCTTTTGAGCTGGGGATATTTTCCTGCCTCTTATAAATAGTTGAAAAAACCCCTCATCTCGTCAGGGTTGAGTGGTGCCTGTGCGTAGGGAAGAGCGCAGGCTGGTTGGATTTGTGCTGGAGAGGGAATTACATTGTCTGAGCTTTGCTGCTGGAGACAGAGAGGGAAAACACGGAGGGAGAGGGAGGGGGACACAGAGCAGGGCTGGTAAAGCGGCTCCCTCTCAATTTCCTCCCTGCACATGGGGAAGATCCGTCCTGCCCGTGGTGGATCCGAGGTGGAATATCCCCGTTCTCCCATCTTCCAGCTGAGGTGGTCTCATGTCTTTGCCATAACCAACTGGAAGGTGGCTGTGCAGGGAGGGCAGGATCCTGAAAACTCTGTGCCCTCCTGGTGTCAGGGATTTCTTGGTGTCCAGGAAATTTTGCCACTTCTTTGAAACTAATTATTGTCCAGTCTTGTGCGAGCCGGCAAGGTCACGGGGAGATCGGAGCTGTGGGGGAAGGGTGGATTAAAAGCCCGGGCTCTGGAGGCTGCTGTGGATCGGGTAGTGTGTTCTCCTTTGTACATCAGACATGCTGATAAACATAGCCAGGATTGCTGAGGGAAGGGAATAGCTACAGCTTTGGGGATTTTTTTTTTCTTTCTCTCTTTTTCTTGAGACATAGAAGAAAGAAAATGGAGCACACGGGGACAAAAAGACTTGCTGAACAAAGCGTGTCCTTTCCCCGGCTCTGAGGTAGCAAAAGCGGCTCTGGGAAGAACCTGAGCCACAGGGAGGGACCAGGGGAGTGTCCAGGAGCGTGTCACCGGTTGTGACACACACAGGAGATGCCTCCTGTAGCTGAACTAATAAAAAGACCCAACAATAGCTCCTGCCCACGAGTTGCGACAAGGCCCGGATTGTTAACCTGCCACTGACCCCTTCCCTGTTTCTTTCATCTCAGAAAATAAGAAATAAACCCCATATCATCGCTCCTGGGCTCGGGGGGGTGTATGTGAGGTCGTGTTTTGCTCCAGAGGAGGCAGGCTCCGGCCTCTGCCGCTGGAGAGGGCGGCCGTGCCATCAGCGATGGCACAAGGTGGAAAACCTGCCTTTGTTTGGCTTTTCCCTGCTGACCTCCGCTGGGATGAGAGGATCCTTGCCTGGTGTGTGTTTAATTAATTAAGAGAGAGAGGGTGGTAAATTGGTGGTTACAGTGGAATTTGTTCTGCGATGCTAAATCCATCCCAGTCTAAAGCAATCTTCTGCCTGGGACAGTAAACACACCGCAGATAACAGCTGCTCTTGAAGGGGAGCCAGGACTCCTCTGGCCATGCGAGAGATGAGAAAAAGATGTCAAGTAACATGTCCAGGACCAAAAGGCAAATCCGTGGTGGAGCAGAGAGGGAGCAGCCTCGGGACTGGAGTCCCAGCTTTAAGCCTCATACAGTGTAAGGCCACCTCCCTCCCCAGCACTGCGCTGCCACGTGCAGAGGGTGGGTGTCAGCCGGGATCCGGTCAGGTCCTGCTCCCAGGGGAAGCTTTTCCTGCATGAACACGTTCAGGTGTATCCCACGTAGTTCACCACGGATGTGTACAGACATACACACTGGAATCAAGCTCTTGCCCTTATTGTTTGTTTGCTCTTTGCTTTTCTGACTGGTCAGATGTGGATTTCCCCCTTGGAGCCTACCTGGAGTTAATTCTGTGGATCTCCTCAGCCATGGCTGGCTCCTTCCACAGGTTCTGTGGGCTGATGTGTTTGGTGGTGGAGACAGGACGTGGCTGCACACTCGTGGCTCTGCGTTATCCAGAGTTTATCATCTGAAGCCTGTGTCCCCTGCCCAGAGCGGGACTAGAGACCTGATAACTGTTTGGTAACAGAAAAAAAAATATATTTTTTAGAGCTGTAAATGGGTCATGAGTTGAGGGAGTGAAACTGGAGGAGTTGGGATCAAAATGGCACGTTGACAAGAGCTCTCTGCTTCGGGCCGTGCACTGTGAACAGAGTAATGGTGTGGGTTCGGAGGGTGAAGCCGGGTCTTGGCCAGCACAGCAAGGGTTGTGAGGGAGATGGTAATGACAGTACAACTGGTGTTTAGTGGGACATGCTGGTGTGTTTATGTCTTACCAGAAAACAGATAGTTGGTTCTCCAACCTGTTAACTTTTAACCTCGTGTTTGAAGTGCTCGGAAATCACATATTCCGTCTGTGTCCTGAGCGTTCCAGGGTGGAGGCGAGACAGAGGTACCTGTGTGTACTTGAAACAAAAGCTGTGTTTTGTGTGAAACTTGTTACATACCGAGCCAAAAGCTCCGTGGGTTGGCTGCTCACAGCCTGTGCGTGGGCCAGGCAGAAGGGAGGGGGATCGGTACATCAGTTGTTCACCTGAAGCTCGTCCCACGGAGCAGCTTTGTCCAAAGTACTGGCCCAAAACTAGTTGTATTTTCCTAAAGAAGGTGAGAGGCAGGTTTGGGGAGGGAACAGACAGCACCCATGTGCCACATCTGCTTAAGGCTCCACCGGTGTCCACCTCGTCCCTTGGTGACACTTGAGGAGACTGAGGCAGCCGGTGTTTTCGTGCCATTGCATAGTGGCTGTTTCATGTTGAAGGTGCAGACGTGCTAGAAGGGGTGACTGCAGAAACACTGGGGGTAAGAACTTGTTGTTTTCCTGAGAATCTTTGATTTGAGAACTTGCTTCGTTGCCCTTCGTGTCTGGAGGGAGCAAGGGGTGCCCATGAGCTTTTCCCTTGGCCTAAAGGAAAACTTTGATCTGAACTCTGGTGCAGCTCTCAGATGATGAAGCAGAGACTTTGTGTGACTCTTCATTCTCCAGTCCCACGTGGCTCATAGCTGGAGAGAAGGTGGGCCACAAAGATGAGAAGAGGGCTGGAGCACCTTTCCTACAAGGACAGGCTGAGAGAGTTGGGGCTGTTCAGCCTGGAGAAGAGGAGGCTCCGGGGAGACCTTCTAGCGCTCTGCCAGGACCTCAAGGGGGCCTCCAAGAAAGATGGGGAGAGGCTGTTCAGTAGGGCCTGTTGTGACAGGACAAGGGGTGATGGGTTTAAAATAGAGGGAGGGAGATTTAGATGGGATATGAGGAAAAAGTTCTTTCCAGTGAGAGTTATGAAGCACTGGAACAGGTTGCCCAGGGAGGTGGTGGATGCCCCATCCCTGGAGACGTTCAAGGCCAGGTTGGATGAGGCCCTGAGCAACCTGATCTAGTTGGGGGTGTCCCTGCTTCTTGCAGGGGGGTTGGACTAGATGACCTCTGGGAGTCCCTTCCAACTCCAGCCATTCTGTGATTCTGTGATTCTCCCCTGTGGGCTCTCGGGGCGGTCCAGGGGCCTGGTTCAGCAAACAGCAATCTGGAGGGATCACATCTCTCAGAGCCTGCAGAAAGGGCTCCACAGACTCGCTCAGGTCCCACGTCCTTCCCCGCCTGGAGGCACGAGAGCTCCCGCAGGGTCACCCCGTCCTCCTCCCTATAAATAGGGTGTCTGTACCTTTAAACATTGAGGCCTTTGTCAGCCCGCAGCGAGTAGCAGAGGCCTCCTGTGGGTACAGCTATGTTTGGGGGGAGGTCCTTGTTTTACAGAGTTCTGCTGAGGGACGGAGGCTTGACAGCATTGAGACTGAAGCCCTCTGTCCAGGGGACAGGTGGAGCTCCAGCAAGGAGCCTTTCCCCCTCTTTTCCCTCCCAGCCGCTTATCTGGAGCATGTTTTGTCCCTGTACTGGGACAGGACACGGAGCCATGGTGGGGAGGATGCTGACTGACACCCCTGGCTTTGCAGCCCTCAGACAGTTTGCCAAGTGGGGAGATTGGTCTTTTTGTCTCGATTGCTTCCTAGCACATCATCAGGGTTCAGTTTGTCAGCCAAAGCGTGGGCCCCCTCGGGTGCACGGGACAGCCCTCAGCATCTCCGCAGCCTCGCAGGGGAACATCTCACCCGGCACTCGGGTCACTGTTCACTGACATACTCCTTCCCTCTGCTGTCCCAAAGCTCAGCAGGCCAACATCCAAGTCTCTCCAGCACCGAGTACATCTGTTACTGGTTAGGTGCCTGTATTGCCAACAGGACCTGCTTTCCTGGACTTGCCAGCTCCCGCTGGAGCTGGTGATTAATCTGTGTTACAGTTACTTAAACAGAAAAGGCTGATCACAGCTCAGCAGTGACACTTCTTCCCGTGGTAGGGTACTGCATCCCCCGTGTGTGAGGCCCAGAGCAGCTCCAGGGCGCTGCCTGGCTCTGCTCTGCTGGGGAGGGTTTCTGTGATAGCTAAAGCAGCAGCTTGGCCTTGCACAAAGTGCTGGGCTTTAATTGCCGCTGGCAGAGACATTGAGCAGGTAGCGAGGACTGAGATGGTGCTTCTTCATCTGTGCTCGGGGAGCCCGTGCAGAGGGACTTGTAGGTTGGTTAAATGAGCTTTTTTTGGTGGTAAACTTGATAAAGGAGCCAGGAATGCCCAAGAAGTTCATAGGTGTTGACAGATGTCTGTGTGGCAAGTGCTGTGGAGGGATGTGACACCATGTGTTGGTTTGTTGCATGCAGATGAGGTGAGAAGTTCCCTGGAATCTCTTCATTAGTGGCAGTCATTAGTGGCCAGAGTTGTTCTGGAAGCCTCTTGGACCTGGTCAGAGCCGGGTCCTTTCTTGGGAAGCAGAGATGTTCTTTTGTGGCTCCCGTTTGATGTTTGAATCCCGTCTTCAGCCCTTTGTGCAGTGGAGCATCTGCTACAAAAGGGGTTTCACGCAGCTGAACAATGCAGATTGTTGCCTCCCTTTCCCTGATGGGAATGAAACAGTTTTCCAACGGATTTGGCCATCCCTTCTCCCCTCCAGGACAGCCCTGCACAGAGCTCCCTCCTGCTGTCCCCCCCCAAGCAGCTACCCCATATCCTCCCTGGGGGTCTGGCCTCGGGTTTGATCCAGTGCCATGAAGCCTTTCTGCATCCTCAGTTCCTCATTGCTCGAGTTGTGCCATCTGAGCCTCTGTCTCCAGCACTGCTTGTGCACGGTGGGCAGCCAGGAGCAGACCCCAGGAGCAGACCCCAGGAGCAGACCCCCTCTCCCTGCCAGTGCCACCCCAGCGCTCCCGGGGCTGCTTTGATCCATGTTTCTGTCTCAGGGTGAATCTGAAGTGCGATTCACGTGTCTCATGTCATCCTCCCTTTCCATTCCCTCTTGTAGTGTGTGGTAGGCCTCAGCTAGGAGGATTGTATCCCAGTTCTTCACTGGAGGGCTTGGGGGCCAGGGGTGTATTGTTTGTGTGAACTGGAAGGGCCCTTTGGGCTGAGAAAGGAAACTTCTCGTGGATCGATGCCAGAAACAGCGCGTCTGCCCCTTGTCTTGACTGAGTGACCTTCACATGCAATATTGATGTGTAGCTTTATCCTTGCTCTATTTTAGACTGAGGAGTGATCTCTGTGAGCTGGGGACAGCGTTGGGGCACGCCTGTGTAGGTACCTGTGTCCCTGCAAACCCCTCTGTGCCATGTGCTGTGACTTCACAGGGGATATCTGCAGCTTTATTCACCGGGGGTTCCCCTTTCCTAAAGGCTCTGTTGCTTCAGTTCCTTTGAGCAGGGATCACCTCCCTGTGCTTTAAGCCAGAACAAACCCCCATCCTTTCATTTTTCCAACAGCTCTGAAGCAGCTGGGATTGGAGGGTGGGAGATGTGGGCAGCGCCGTGAGCGAGCGGGCACGGGCTGCGGATGCGCACCCGCAGGTCTGTCCCTCTGCCCCCCGCAGCACGGCTCTCTAGGTGGGCATGGGGCTCCCCAAGCTCTCTGCCTTCCAGAGAGGAGCACACTGCTCTCTGGAAGGCAGAGAGCTTGGGGAGCCTCTGTAGTGGTCCCTAAAACCCATTAGCTCACGCTTGCTCTCTGCCCACCCGCTCCCTTTCAGCTGCAGCTGGCACTGGTGAGAGGTTCTGCTTCAGCTCAAAATCCTTCTTGGCTTCTGCCTACGTTGTCCTCACTGTTGCCTGAGTTATCCCCACAAATACAGCGGTTTTCCTCAGTTTCTATCTCCACCTGAGCTTTAAGATGCACTCACTCTAATGAGGGGAGAGGAAGGTTGGGAAAAAGCCCAAACAGCTTTTGAAGAGGTGGCTTTTGTGAAAAGGGTTTGGGGAAACCCTCTTCAAAAGTTGTTTGGGCTTTTGTCCTTGTGGTGGAGAGGAGCTTAATGATGTGATGCTCAGAGTTGTGTGTCTGGACACAGGCTTCATGCTGGAGCTGGTGTGTTTGCACAGCTCACTCCTTTTCCTCCCAGGACGGTTAAGAGCAGATAAGGAGGGTGAGGTCATCCCGGGAGTGCAGGAATTTCCCAGGCCTGGAGAAGAAGCCTTCCTCGGTGTAATCACTTACCCTGAAGATTCATATTGATCTTGGGCTGCAAAACCTGTGGAGTGAAACAAAACCTGCCCCCCTCCCTGTGATCCGTGACAAAACACCCTTTGACCTCAGTTCTTAACAGCTGCACAATGAAAAGCAGAGACTGAAGTGGCGTTTTCACTCCTGGAAAGCCTGGAGTGTCCAGCACCACTCACATGTTCTCTCTGTCCTTACTTGGTGCATTGGAGGGGACAGAAGAGAAGGACTCTTCTCCTGAGAGCTAAACTGAGAGGAAAACAGAAGCATGTTTGATCTGTTGGGCTGCTCCCTTCAATCCCGCCTGGATGGGTTGGGATCAGAAGCTGCTTAGTCCAAACCAGTTGGGGCAGCTGTCTGCATCCCACGTTTGGAGTCCTTGGCAGCTCTCGGTAGGTGCTGGAGGAGTGATCACCTCCTCTCCAAGGAGAGCTGGGGGAGGAAAGTCCAAGGACTTCTCCAAGCCTGCCTGCAGTGTTTTGCTGAGATACTGTGAGACGGTTCCGCTGGCGGAGTGGAGCGCTGTGCGGCCGGGTGACTGTAGCTGCGCTTGTTTAGATCAAGTCCAGGGCAGTGCAGTTGGGAAACAGCCTTTGCCAGGGCTGTTCTCTGTATGG
Source organism: Heliornis fulica (assembly GCA_013399135.1). Lineage (NCBI taxonomy): Eukaryota > Metazoa > Chordata > Aves > Gruiformes > Heliornithidae > Heliornis > Heliornis fulica. The sequence continues at coordinate 35,356 of VXBZ01007313.1, read as the reverse complement.
TGAGAGCTGGAAGGTCTGCACACCCTGGAGAACATAAATCCTGCCTTATGTAAACCCTTCTGAGCAAGGAAAATCATGTCCCGAATAAGTCCTGTTCCGTCGCGGTGTTGTGTTAACGTCGCTCACCGGCTGTAGCCCCGAGTCGCTGTCCTGGCACTGGCAGTAATTTAACATCGTTTCTGTCTTATGGAGTATTGATTTACTGAGGAGCATAAAAATGTGTGGTACTCAGCAGAAGGGCCTCCCCAATTGTTATGCTCCAGGAGCTGCTGCTGCTGCTCAGGAATGTGAAATAAATTCTTCCTTTAACAATAGATCCTGATTTGCATAGTCTCTATTCTGGTTTCCCCAGGGATTGTGCCACTAATGGGCTGTAGTGAGCGCTCCCCCACTTGGGCACCAAACTCTTCTATTTGCACACACACAAAGGGCTTTGCTGTTGAACAAGTGTAATAACTTTCAAACGGTTTACTCCGCGCTGTAATTGTCTCCTCTCTGTTGTGCTCTTACTTCTGTTTGAAGAATTTAAGACTCTGAACACCCCCTTCCTTCTCTTCTTTGATGTTTTAACTGCACTGATTTGAAAAGTTTGGTTTACAGTGATCCAGCAAGTCAGATGTCCTGGGCTGCCAAGGGAGAGGTGGTGTTTTGTTGCTGGAGACCAGGAGCTGGGAAGAGGCTTGTTTCCTCAAGGAATCCTTCCTGGATGGGGCACTGTGAGCCCTGGCTGCCCCAGCCCCTGAGGTGTCTATCACTGTGTCCAGTGCCTTTGCAGCAGTTCCTAGAGAGGATGCTGGGTTTCCATTGGGATGTGTTGGGGGATACTGGCCTTTTGAAGTCTTGTCTGGTGCTTTGACAGCAAGTGGAGTTCTAGGATGGTGTCAGCAGCGTTGGTCGGTCTGGCTGCTCTGCCGGCACCGGCACTTGTGGAGAGTGGAATGGAAAAAATGGTCCAGTAAATTCACTTACAAAGGTTTTCAGTTGGTCTTTCAACTGGCTGCTCTGCTCTGCATCTGGAGACCTGCTTTTGCTGGTGTGACAGCCAGAGTGTCCACACTCCTCTGATTGCCACCTCCTGCCCCCAGCGTGCTCCTCTACCTTCCCCACACCTTGCCCGGTGGTTCGTGGGCACTGAAACAGGATTCAGACTTGGGCCAAAGTCTTTGCATTGGCATAGGCTGAAAGAACAAGCCCAGAATTTTAGGCTATTGACACAGAACAATTGCTGCTGCTGAGGCCTTTAGAGCAGCTGAGGCTGTGTCGGCTGTTTCTCAGCCAGCTGAGGAAACGCTCGGGGCGGTGCAGAAATGTCACAGCACAAAGATCTGGGGCACTTGGATCTGAAATATCGCAAAAGTTCAAACCCAGCCCTGGCAACCAGCGTCAAGAACCTCAGCAAAGACTTTAAAGCATTCAGGAAGCAAAGAAAGAAACTAAAAAAAAAAATATAAACCAACCCAACTCAACCTCCAGTTGTGAGTCTGAGCGGCGTCTTCTGCCAGGCCGGGCTGTTTGCCGCTGAGGACGGACGTGCTGCCAAGTGTGTGTGTGTCTTGGTCATGAACTCGCAGAGAGCGAAATCCCGAGGGTGTGACGGTCGTTTTGTGGAGCTCTCTTCATAGTTAATGGGTACAACGGATCACAGAGCCCTTGTGAGGCTTTCCAGGCTTCAATTGGGACTTTTTTCTCTTTTTCTTTTGAACAGGTGACACCTTGAGGTAGCTGAGGAAGTTAGGCAGAGCCTGGGGGTAGCAGAGGAGAGCAAGAGCTTCCCAGGAACCAGGTGGGAGGGGGCAGAAGGCTGGAGCTACATCCTGGGGCTGTGGGAAGATGTCTCTGCCACAGTCTGGAAGGAATGAGATGGAGATGCTGAGAGGAACGCTAGAGAGTGGCACAAAGCTCATGAAAAACAGGGATGAAATAAAAATGCAAACCAAGAGAAGCTTGGAGTGCTGTCCAGCGCTGAAGTGGTGGTTTCTGGTCTGTGTGTCTCCCCCTCCCGCTCCCCTGTCTCTCTGGATTCACCCAGTGATGAAAGGGAGCTGTCTGGAGGTTGGCAGGGTGGATTGGGTACAGGAGGCACATGGGAGGTCAGGGCCGAGCCAGTACCAGCCTCTGCTGCCACTTGTTGACTGGGAAGAGCAAGGAGCCACTGCAGCTGTTGCTGTAGGTTGGCTGTGGCAGAGGACAGCAAACCCCAAGTGAGGTGGGAGGGTGGCTGTTAGTGGCACGGTCCAGACCTGGACCTATCGCTGCCTGAGGGACAGGCTCCCAGGGCCCTGTTTGCAGAGTGTCCTCTTTGTGTCACTGCCTTGTCACACTGTCAGGTTGGCACGGGACAGGAGTGTATTTCTGTCCCTTGGGATTCATTCCCAGGGACTCACCCTGATACGTGGAGTTGAGCCCAGATGTGGTTTGGATCCTGTTGGCTCGGCCATAGGTGAGATGGGCACAATGGGGTGGGGGGTGGGAGCACACAGAGCTGCCCTCACATGGGCAGAACGTGTTGGCTTCACGTGTGAGCTGGTGTCTGAAACCCCACAGATCCTTCTGCCATCCCCACAGAAGGGGTTTGGGGCATCTTCCAGTGCTTAATCCCAAAAAGGGATTTTTGTGAGGGACCATTCTCCTCTTCCCAGACTGCTGAGAGCTGCCACGTGTTCCTCCTCATGGCTTTCCCTCCAGAGTCTGGATGGGACTGAGAGGCCAGCACAGATGGGACGGGTGACTCGGCGTCACCGGTGCGTCGTGGGTCACCACTGCTGTGCACCACGGTACTGCTGGCTCAGCGTGGCAGGATCCACGCCTGGGAGGTGGGGGGCTCCTGGCTGTTCCACCAGGATGGCAGGTTGTGTCACCAGTGTCCAGCCAAGGCCTCGTGTGATGCTGGGGCAGCATGGAGTATCACCCTCAGATGACAGCCTTGTTCTTCTCCTCTGGTTTTGGCTGTTAATGGTCTCTGCAGCAGAGCCAGACCCTGGACGTGCCCCAAGGGTGCACGACCTGGTGCTGCAGGTGATGCAGGGGGTGTTTCACCACCAGTGCTGCTCTGAGCTAAAACCTGGGGGTAAATAGAAGGATGGCTTTCAGCCTGAAGAGAAGCAGAGTACAGTTTGCTCTGTGTGTATCTGTTATTCCCTGCCTGTTTGCTGAGATTCCTCTTGCATCTCCTTCCAGGGTTTGTGTTGTGGAGAGGGGAGGTAGGTCAGTAGTGTGGCTTTTTTACTCCCTTTTCTGCAGATGCCTCTGAATCCATCTGCTCATCAGAAGTGTAAATCTCTGTAAGATCAGCCAAATACCGAGTTATGTAGATATTGATGATGTTCAACATAAACAATCCCCGTGCATTTTAGCTCAGGGGAAAGCAGCCTTCTCCAAGGGTAGATTCAAGCGTATTTTTGTTGTACAACTTAAAAAGTAGTTAAAATTAAGTTAAATTACCCTGAATGACAGAGCTGTTAGCAGGGGGTATTTTGGGGAGAAAATGACCGTGAGAGAGTGGCCTGGGGCAGAGGCTTTGGCTGCAGCTGAGGGGAGAAGGCAAGAATTTAACTTGGAGCATTGCCTGTGGTGGGGGGGTGCTGGGACCCGCCGCCCCGCAGCGGTGCTGAGCTGGGGATAGACACCATCTCTGCAGCTGGTGAACTTGGGGTTCTGCCCTGTGCCTTTGCCACAGGCTGAGCACACTCAGCTCACTGTAATTCCTGTATGGGGGTTCAGGCATTCTATTATGGCTGGCCTCTGCCAATTTTTTGTTTCCTTCTATTTGTTCTCTCTTTTTTTTTATTATTTTTTTTTCATAGAAGTGAGCTAGAGATGCCAAAACAAACCTTTCTTATCCTGACCCGAGACAAAGTGCTGCGTGCTGCGGCCGATGGTGTGGTCTGGATGGCTCCTCCTCACCCAGAGGAAGGGCACTGGTGGTCTGTGTTTCTAGAATGCAGATTGTGCATGGCCCTGGGTCGCTGCCCAGGCTCTTGGGCAGGAGCCTGGCATCCAGGAGCCTGGCATCCAGGAGCCTGGCATCCAGGAACCTGGCATCCAGGAGCCCGGCATCCTCGCTTAGCCCTGCTCCGCGGCGAAGCGCCCTCAGATCTGCGCTCACAAACCTCCCCGGAGCAGTGGGGGTTTCTCAGTGAGGGAACAGTGGAAATAACTCTTCACTCCCAGCCCCCAGAGGCCCTTTGGTTTCTCTCAGTGCTGGAATGAATGAACGGGGCTGAGGTTTGAAGGAGCTGCAGATTAGTGCCGAGCACACGCTGTGACAGAAGAGCCCTTCAGCAGCTGATGGTTCTGTCCGCGGGGTGGGGGCGGCTGTTGGGCTGAACAAATTGTTCACTTTGGCTTCTTCGCAGGCAGAAATGTTACGATCAGCTAATGAGATTGTTCTTGAGCCCTCGTGGGGTTTTCTCTTCCTCCCTGGGAGTTGTCATGCGAGTCTTTGGCACAGTTTAACTCTTGCTCCACCCGTAGGTTGGGCTTTGTGCTGGTCCGAAACAAAAGGGTGTAAAAGCTTCGTGGTCTGCAGAAGGAGGCAGGGAGGATCCAGGGACTGGAGCAAGCTGGAAAAGAGCAGCTGAATCGAATGCTGGAAGCAGTTGGTGGCAAACCAGTAGCACCCAGCCTGCTTCTTTGACAAACCCCTGGCAGATGGGATGGCTGATAGACCCCAGAGGGATGAACATGGGCAGTGGCTCTGGAGCAGTTCCAGGTTTTCAGTGTGGGCTGTGCCTGCTTGGGAAAGGATGTGGTGTCCTGGGCTGGGACTGGAGCAAGTGGGAAGGGGCAACCCAGGAAAAGGGAAATTTGGCCACACAGCATGAGAGCAGATCAGGACTGAGACCTTGGTGAAGAACCAGCTCCATGCAGACAGTCTTGCAGAAGCAGCTCCATGGGACATCACATTACACTTGCCCCCTTCTCCCTCAGAGGGTGAAACATTGACCTGGCTGTGTCTTGGCCAGGTCAGTTTCCCCACACAATGGCACATTCAGGATTGTCCAAGTGGAGCCCTGCTTGTAGTCACCTGCCAAGCATCTCCTGATGCCCATCCTGACACCTCCTCCAGTGCACAGTCTGGGGGAAGCTGTGGGACTGTGAACCACAGTGCCCTTGGGCAGTGCTTCCCATTGAAAGCTGCATGGGATCAGGGGAGCGTAAATAACGGCCTCTGCCTTGGTAGGTGACTGTTTCAGGGGACAGAAAGGCCCCTGGGTATGTGCCAGTGAATAGTGGGGGAGTGGAACCATATGGGAAGTGCCTGGAAAGCCACAGCTTAGTGCCTCGTGCTGCAGCATGCATGGGTGCTGTGCTGGGAGAGGGAGCCCTGTAGCTTCAGCAGCTCTGTGTTTTCTCCTGGACAGGCTGGCACAGCACAGCCCATCTGGGAGCCTGGCACCATGGGGCAGGAGCTGTCAGCAGTGGTTTGAGGCCCCAGCCACGAAGGGCAGGGTTTGAGGGAAACTGGTTTCTAAAAGGATGAAGCTCCTGAGCGTTTGGGTGCTGACTGGTGAGGGCACCCTCCTGTCCCAGGTGCCCTGTGCCATCCACCTCCCATTCTGTGCAGGCTGGCACAGAGCACACCCATGGGGCAGCTGTTGCCCTTGGAGGCTGCTTTGCTGCTCACATCCCCCCTCTGCACCAGCATTGCCCCTCAAAGCTCAGCACCGCTCTCAGGATGCGCCCTGCTCAGCACCCATCTCCCCAGTCATCATCATCAGCTTCATCCAAACCCCTTTTTGGGCAAGTGCCATATACTCTCTTGTTAACTCTTGTGTTGAAGCCCCTGATCTTCAGAAGGAGGGGAAGTGGGTTTCTCCCCCCCCCCTGCACTACAAAGTGGCAACCAGGCACTGAACAGCACCAAAGGTGCTGTTCAGTGCCTGGTTGCCACTTTGTAGTGCCAGAAAACAACTGTTCTTGCACAGCACCTGTACAGAGAGTGAAGCTGCAGAGCTCACTATCCAGAGACCTGCACCAGGGCAGCACATGCATGTTGCTGACAGACCACTGCAGCGAAAGGTGTAACTGCACAGGCTCTGAAAAAAGGCTTCAACCTAAATATAGAGGAACAGGGTACTCCGGGTGCTGCTTGGGAAAGTGAGGCTGAGCCCTCAGGATGTGCCTTCCCCTCCTCCACATGTGCTGCAGGGTGTCAGAGGATGAAGTGTGTGTGTTACTGTGTTTCACTTTCTGTCTATTTTTGGTTTAAATCCAGTGGGTTTTTCTTGGGTAGATGTGCCCTGATTTTAAGGTGAAGAGTGGGGCTGCTGCTGCTTGCTCTGCCCTGTCACCTCTGGAGCTAAACGGGCGGTTTTTACACTTTATTTCTGTATAGTGGGAGCAAAAGAATGAGCTGAGTCTGACAGGGCAGGCCAGTGGTGTGCTCTGACACTGCAGAGCAAGCAGAGGAGCTGGAGGTGCAATCAGCAGCTTCTATGCTTGCAAAAACAATTCCCAGTGCTCCCTGGATCCCCAGAGAGCAGAGCGAGGGCTGCTGAGGTCCGCTTCGAGCCCTAGACTGGCTAAGGATCCAGATGGTCAGTGGTCTTTGGATGCTGAGGTGCTGCAAGTGCAGACACAGCCATTGCAGAGGTCCTTCCTGGCTTTGAGCTATAACATTCAATTTGTTCTTTGTGTCTGAAGTGAGGGTATGGTACAATTTCACTGAAACCTGGCTGTCACAGAGGTAACGTGTTCTGGAAGGTCTTGGGGGATGCTACACCATGAAAGTGTTGTCAGTCTTGGGGGTGCTACTCAGAGCAATGCTCAGAGAAACTCCCTGAGATCAGGGAGATCAGCTTTACAAACTCTGTTTCTTCACCCTCCAATGTCCTGGTGGGATTTTGGGACTGGAGATGCCTCGTGTGGAGGAAGCACCATAAAACTCGCAAGGCTTTGTCCTTGTAGCAGAGTAAAGCTTGATTAGGCCAGACACTGGGATTAAAGCTACTGGGTGATGCTGGGGTGGTGCTGGCAGCTGCCCAGCCCATCATAAACCAGATTAACCCTGTGGTCACTCTGCTTTGCTGGTAGAGCAGGTCAGACCATAACCCAGGCGCGGTGCTCGGCTGCCTTGGCTGTGCTGGCTGCAGCCTGGGCTCGCTGGTGGAGGTAACCCCTGACCTGGCTGTGCCATCCCTCTGAGAGTTACTAATGTGAGAATTTCCACCACACAGAAGGTCAGCCTTGATCAGAATAGAGCAAACAGCTTTACACAAGGAAACTTTCCATACAGAAGGACTTAAGCTCCCAAAAGTGCTTTGAAAGTGGTCTTGGAGAGGGCTGGGCTGACAGTGGGCAGCAGTCAAGGAAGAGAGGGCAAGTGTGTGTTTGTTTTCTCCAGGACATGGAAAAGTGGGTCTGGCAGCTGTGGCCAGGTAGGACCAGAGCAGAGCTGCTGGTTCAGCTAAGCATGGACTAAAATCTTGATGCTTGCACAGGCAGGACTTCAATCCCTGGGTACCAGGAGTTGTTTTAATACCTCTCTGCAGAGGCACAGCTTCTACAGCATGTCTGGTGTGGGTTGGGAGTTAGGAGCAGGGCCTGGGTGGGATCAGTCGCGCCGTTGGGTGTGTAGCTCTTCATCTAGAGCTCTTCATCAGGCCAAGGGCAAGGTCCTGCATCTGGGTCGGGGCAATCCCAGGCACAACTCCAGACTGGGTGGAGAGTGGCTCCAGAGCAGC
>VXBZ01007313.1:5494-27327 GCA_013399135.1 Heliornis fulica | reverse complement strand
CTGATCTAGTTGGGGGTGTCCCTGCTTCTTGCAGGGGGGTTGGACTGGATGACCTCTGGGAGTCCCTTCTAACCCTGATCATTCTGTGATTCTATGATCTGTCTGTCAGTTTTTTGTAGACTGTATAATTAAAGTCACACTCAGAATAATCCCCCATCCCCTCTCTGTTTCTCCAGGAGGCGAAGGGCAGAGTGGAGATGGGCAGCAGACCGTGCCGCCATCGTCAGCCGCTGGAATTGGCTCCAAGCCCACGTCTCGGACCTGGAGTACCGGATCCGGCAGCAAACGGACATTTACAAGCAGATTAGAGCCAACAAGGTGAGGACCAGGAGCACGTCTGGACATGTGTGGTCTTGCTTTGCCCCTGGAAGACCTGCTCTCCTGCTGCAGGAGGGAGCATGCATGCAGGGTCTGATGCTTCCCCCCAGCCCCCCCCATCTCCAAAAAGCACATTGCACAGTTGTGACTAACTGTAAAGCTGTTTGGCACGGGCTGGGGGTCGTTCTTCTCCCTGGTTCAGAATGGGAATTGAGCAGCACCTTCCTTTAAAGTCTGTCTTTGGGTACTGAACACGACTGTCACTTGTCCCTGCATGCTGCTGTTCCCTCTGGCTTGAGCCTTTCTCCTTTTTAATGTATTTTAGAACCTTCCCATTCTTTCTTTTTGGGAGTAACTGAAGATGGGGGGTGAGGAACAACTTAGCAAGAAACTTACTGGGGAAGGGAGGGGACTGTGGGGGAAGTTCACGTCAGATGCTATCACACAACACAGTCTGTATCATAAAAAAAAAGCCCATTTCTAGGTGCTGACCTTTTTCTGTAGAAGGAATTGTTATTTTCAGACTGGCTCTCAGATGATGGGAGTCTGGGGGGGAAGGATGAGGAGGGAATTGTTATCCAGACTTGTTCAGGCATGCACATCTAAATGTCAGGCCTTGGAGGGAGGAATGTCTGGAGTTTGTGGCAAGAAGGCGCATGGTATTGCGTCAACTTTCAGATCCTCAGGAATTTGGAGCTGCCAAATGCTCTTCCCAAGATGTGTGGTGGAGAGAAAGCTGAGGCAGGAGAGAGAGGCTGGACTTGCATGCAGCTATGCAGGAAAACAGGCTCGCTGAGCAGCGGGGACTGGAAACTGGTGGAAGAGCTGTGGAGGAGCTCCGCTCGCTGAACAGAACACATTCCTGAGACCAGAGAGAGGCTGCTGGGAAGTGACTGTTTGTCAAGTTAATGAACCAGCTTCAGAAAGAATCCTCTTCCTTCTGTCTCAAGACAGCCAGTCATGCAAGATGGTCTCTAAGTATAAAATACAAAATAGCTAAACATTTATATGCTAAAACGTTAAGTAATGGAAGAAATGAGAAAACTCGTTTTCCAAGTGGAAGATTCAGTGCTTTCACCAGATGATGACAGCTTGACAGACTCGTGAGAACGGCCTGATAATGGCTACAAGCATCCCATATGGTTTTCTCCAAGGTTGCAGTCTCTGGGTCTGAAGGGAGAGCATCACGGTGCTGTGTCGGAGTTGAAAAGTACATCTGAGGTTTCGGAAAACAGGATGTCATCTCTCTTGATTTGTTCAAACAAAACCTCCTCAGCTGTGATAACCAACCACGTGAGTTTCAGATAAAGCATGAACTTGGCAGCACTGGGGTTCAGATGCTGAGGATTTGGCAGCAGCTCCTCTGCCCCGACGAGGGAGCGGGAGTCGCATCCCCCGTCTTCCCTCTAGGACTCGGTGGAGATCGCCGCCAGCGCCCAGCTGTGGCTGTTGTGGTGTCATTGAGCTCAAGGATGCTGTGGGAAACGTGTTTTCATCAGCACAGAACTCGGAGTATGATTTATAAAAGCAGCTCTGGACAGGTGTGAGAGACTGGAGAAGCGAGTGCTTGTTTCAGTAACAGGTCTCCTTGGCGTGGCTCTGGCTTCAGATGGTGCAAGGACCACAGCTTTGTAGACACCTTGTTTTTCTGTCAACATCACTCTGAGACATTTGGCCTGAAACAGGCAGAGGCTAAAAGTAGCCACTGTGGGAATTCAGAGTCACTTTTCTTTTTCATTCGTTCTTTAATTACCTTTCTATGTTCAGGTTTACGTGGCAGCATTCCCTTGGGAGAGATGCTTTGTCACATCAAAGCAGGAGGAAGGGCCAGGCAGTGGCAAATAACCTCCTGTTTGAAGTCACACTGCCTGGGTGTCTCAGCTGAAAGGGTGTGCTGAGCACGTTGGGTCTGCTGAGCCAGGGCCCGCTGCGATGCGGAGGAGAGGAGCAGCGAGCGTGTGTGGGGAGTTGGTGTGTGCTCTGTTCCCTGGTGCTTCAGCAGCTGTGTGCTGGCTGTGAGGAGCCCCTCTGGTTAATTTAAGGGACTGGATGGCTGTGAAGGTAATAAGGTGGGTTTGTTTCTTTTCACAAATGTGCTTTTTTGGGGGCTTTTTTGAGATGGGACCAGCACTGAGCCACGTCCCCCACCCCACCCCCTGCAGAGCCTTTGCGCCTCCCTGCGTGTGGGCGGCAGATGCTCTGCTTGGAAAGGAACAAACAGCGTCTTTCCTCTCTGTGTCTCTCAGAAGTTTCATCTCAGAGGTAAATTAAGATGAAGGAATTTTGTGCAGTGCCAGACTGGCTTGAAATACAGTGGCTGTAACTCCTTAAAGACAGGGCTGTTGGCCCAGCAGACCTGGGCTTGGCTTGCTCCTCGACCACCCCAGATGGGTTCTCTGTGTCCCCTCGGGTTCTCTGTGTCCCCTCGAGTTCTCAGTCCGATGTGTGTGCAGCATTTTCTGAGAGGAGGCCTGAGCTCTGGTCAGAGCTGCTGAGTCCAGAGCAACACGTGATGGGAAGGGTGGGATGGGAGTCAGGAGGAGCCTCTTGCTGGAGCAATGTGCAGCTCTCCATGAGTCTCCTTTGTCTGTAGTGGTGTGTGGGCTCAGGCATGATAAGAGATGCTGCTGATGTGTTTTAATGTGTGTCAGGCCGCTTCCTTGCCCATTAGGCCCTTGGCAGAGGCTGCTGACTGTAGCAGGACTGTGAGACACCCAGGATCTATCTCTGTATCCGTCTCTGAGACCTTGTACGATTCACTTCTCGTTAATACCTGATTGGTGACAAGGATGGGAATGAAGCAGCAGCAGATGTACCCACAGGTGTTGGAGGGAGCCTCCCGAGCGTTGTGTGACCTTGGAATCATCCAGCCTCCTCGAAACAGAGTTGGAAGTTCGGTGCTGTCCTTCTCGTTCCTCACTTGTATAAGTAACAGAGATTTACAACTCTTAGGAGCAGAGTGGAGAGCAGGAGCCCTCAGATGCCGTCCAGCCAACGGGTCTGTGGGTGCACAGCGGGGTTCAGGAGCTGGGAGAGCGCTGGGGACACGGCAGGTTCCAGAGGTCACCGTCTCTGCCAGGACATGAAATCCACACGTGTGACTGGCCCAGGAAAGGCTGTGTTAAGCGTTGTCTCTTTCAGAGTCCCGGTAGAGGAGCACTCTTCTAAACAAATCCTCATGGAATATCGAGTTAACAACCGTCCCGAGGCACGGAGCAGCTCCCTTCATCCTCTTTAAACCGAAGGCAGAAGTCCTGGGTGGCTCTTTCTGTTCCTGATGCCTCTGCTTCCCCATCTTACACCGAGCACATGAGAAGCCCAAGTGTTCCCTGAGCATCAAAGTGGAGCAGTTTCCTTGGCTCTGATTTTGCATTCAGACCCAGTTTCTCCCTTTTTCGTGTCCGCTGCCTCCTACACCTGAGATGTGGAGATGACTCCTGCAAAAGCATGGCTGGGGATGATTCTAGGAGCAGTGGTGAGATGGGAAGAGCTGCTTTTGGAGAGGGGTCTTTGCATGAGTAGAGGAAAAGCAAAGCAGTAGTGAATTGCTTTTAGATACCCAGCCCATCTCATCCACTATCATCCTTCCTGGGTGTCACAAAATCCTCGTGTTTACACCAGCAGCTGCTCAGAGGCTTGTACAGCTCTGATTAAACAAAACATCCCCAGCTACAGGCTGTGGCTGTCTTTCTGGAAAGCCACCGATGTCTTGTGTTGTCTCAAGGTGTAAGATCAACCTTACAGGAGACCTTGGTGGCCAGGTGCCACAGCATCAGCTGCTGGCACAGTTGTCAGTGAGATTGGACTTGTGGGCTTTGAGGGAAGCCTCGTAGCTCTGCTCTCTCCCAGTAATGCATCCAGGTTCCCTTCCAGGCTCTTGTGACACACCATGCAACCTCTGAAATAGTTTTCAGCTGACTGACCTGCCTGTTCTTAGTCTGAGCAGCCCTGTCTGTAACGCCCCGTTTGACCCATCACCAACTTGTCGGGGCTTGTCTTGGTCCCAGGCCGCGGTCAGGGCCTGTAGGCTCCACCCACAAGGTTCCCTTGCACCTTCTGGCCTGTGTTGGTACCGTGTAGCTCAGAATACACATCCTTGTGATTCCATTTTGCTCTGTGGTGTTCAGAAAGCAGGCCTGCCTTTAGAGCAAGCTTGACTTGGAGTAAAACATAAACAGGACAACATATGTTAAGGCCGATAAACCAGCGCTCTGCCACCGTGCTTTGTCCCGCCAGGTTTATAGCAGTGGCTTGTTTATCAGCGTTTCTCTTTCCTTATTGAATTTTGTGAATATCCCATCTTTGAAAAAAACAAAAAAATCTGCTCAGAGTAAGGAGTTTGCCTGTAGATTTTTGGCACCTGCTCAGAGTTGTTTGCTTGGCTGTGGCTGCAGTCCCAGGTTGTGTGATGAGAGCAGGCGCTTCCTGCTCCGCTCCACAGCACAACGTTCTCCTTGGGGCTGCTGGACCGCCTGGCGAGCGGGAGGAGGGCCTGAGAGGGAGCTGATGGTCTGTATTAATGGGCTGAAGGCATGTGATCTGGCTTCAGCCCTGTCCTTCCCCCCCACTCCCAGTTCAACTTGGCTGTTGGGAAGATCCAGGCAGCAGGAGACTGGTTTCGACGCCGCGTCTGGTGAAAGCGGTGGGAGTACAGCCCGTGCTGTAGTGTCTGGGGGATGGTGGATGTGCAGTTCCCCTGCTGAGCCCGAAGGACCTACAGTTAATTCCTGTTCCCTCTCTTCCAGGGGCTGATAGTTCTTGGTGAAGCATCACCCCCTGATCCTGCAGTAGATGACGCGTCCCGTCCCGTTAGAGCTGAAGTGAAGCTGGAGCCCGGGGCTGACCGGCTGGTAAGTGCAGCTGGAGCGAGTGGGTCCTGGAGCTGGCGTAGGGAAGGGTCAGCAGCCTTTGAGCTGTGGAGGAGAGAGATCCTCGAGCTGTGGTTCTGGCAGGGGACTGGCCTCCTGCCCAAGCATCTCTGGGACTTCACATGGGAATTGCCCATCTGCTGGCCTGTGCAGCTCACCACCTCCCAGGTTATTTTGGGTTAATAAACGATAGGATTTAAACACCTTTTAGAACAGTTCCTGGGGGTACCTTTATAATATGCATTAGCATTTTGTGAAGCTTAAAAATCCCAACTAATCCTTCCCTTCTAGCAAGAAAAGTACCTCAAACTGAGAGCAGCACAATTAGCAAAGGCTTCTAATGATGTGGCTATTAATATCTGCCTGAGTGTTACCCCTTGGAAAGGGAACTAATGATTTCAGTGAGATGCACTGGAAACTCTGCAGAGTGCCAGGTATTTATTATTTAATGTAGAAATGTAGGGCACAGACTGAAGGCTGGATCGTGCTGTTCAGCCCGGCTGTGATTACTTGTGATCCTGTGGGACGCGTTGACGTATGAAAATGGAGGATTTGGAAGTTGTGGTGTAGTACTAGGAGGAGAGTGGTCCCTGTGTGGCTCAGAGTCTTGTTACCAAGCTGCAGCACTCTTATTTTCTGTCCTAATGCCACATTTGGGGTGAAACAGAGCATCACTGAGTGCTGGAGTTTCATAGACCAGTGTGCAGTGTGGTTGGTACGGGTAAAAAATGTAACTAGCAGTGACTGTAAAATTGCTCTTCAAGTGTTATTTCCTGTCACTGGCGAGACTTTGTCGAGAGTTTTCCTGACACTGAATGATAATCTGAAATACTGTGAAATTTCCAGTTAATGCTGGTCCACAAAGGGGTTATTGGGAGTGATGGTAATGAAATGGCTCCTCGCTTGACGCTGGTTTTCAGATGTGTTTGGAATTCAAGTCTTCAGTTAGCAGATGGGCTGAGTCCCAGACCCTGCCATGCAGTTTGGTACAAGGAACAGGGTTTGCTGATAGGGGATGGTGCTTCAGATGGATGGAGATCCGTGCTGGAGCGGCGCTGAGGGGCTGGAGAGCCGGGATGACAGGGGCTGCCACGGAGCGTGATTGAATCACGAGCATTACGCAGTGTCTGGTTTTGAGCAGGGATGTCTGTCTGTCTTGTGGCCCCCTGCTCTCCTGCTTGAACCCAAAAAGCACTCAGAGAATAATAAAGCAGCGTGGTGACTGCTGCTCCCATTGGCTTCAGGAATAGCACGTCCCTGCGCTGATGAGTTGGCTGTTATTTGGGAGCTAATCTGTGAATAGCAGGCTGATAACAGAGATAAATGATCAAATTCAACAGTGATGGGAAGAATATTTTCTTCCCTATTTAAATCAGGATGTTTATCTGGCACATGTGTATTTTCAACCTGGGAATCTGCAGAGGGAAGGACTGTGTCCAACCTGACTTGGTCCCTTGCATGCTGAGGACATTGTCCATATATTTACAGAATCACCACGTTGTCCCTTTCCCAGTTGTCTTAGACACCATCTCTCCACGTGTAGAATAGAAAATGTCCATGGATTTCTGATGTATGGAGAGAGAAGCTGGCTAGGCCAGCGCTGCTGCCCACAGCCATCTCGCCGTGTGCGTTCGTGTCCTGCTTTGGCACAAGCTCTTCAGATGGGGTCTGACCTCTTGGAGGTAACAGTGACACAAATAGATACTGAGAGCAGCAAACAACGACATTTTTGGTATTAAACAGGCTGCAGGGTTGGCACCTTCCTGTGGTTACTCACACAGAGTACTTGCCATCCCAGAGAGTGACTCCTCCTGAAATGGGACATGTTATTCCCCTTCCACAAGTAGCTGCTGGTGGTGAACACATCCCTCCGTGCTGCTCCTGTCTCCTGGAGGTGTTGGCCACCAGAAACGCTGCCTCCAGGCACCCAGGTTCTACACCCTGCCTCTGCCCCAGGGTTTGTGCTTAATTAGCCTTGCTCATAAGGGTGGGGTGTTGAGTCAGAGCCTTGATTTGCTGGGAGCCAGAGATTAGCCCAGAGACCATTCCTGTTGTGTTAGGACACTTACTGGAAGGGCATCTCTTGGGCCTCGTGTTTATCATTTCGGCACTCTTTGAGATGCTTAAATTAAGCTTTGGGTTTGGTTTGGGTTTTTCTTTTCCCCTCAAGTGGCAGCATAAGAGACAGGCCCACAGTGCAGAGTAAGGGAAGGAATCTGCCCCCTCTCATCCCCAGCCTCCATTAGGATCTCACCTGCTGGTGGGCACCTCCCTTGGGCAGCCACAACACAGGATGAGTGTCCTTGGGCATTGGCTTGGTATGTGGGATGGGGCTGATAATCCCTAGGGGCAACTAATCTTATCTGCAGTGGCAGGAGGGGCTTTGTGAAGGCCTGGGAATGTCTCTTGGGAGTGGGGAGCTCAGTATGTGAGTAAATAATTTTGCCTCAAGATGGGAGCAACACGAAGCCCTGGCTGCTGATGCTGGTTCGTTGAGTGAGGAGGGTGCCCTTAAAATTTGTAGGAGTAAGTGAGAAAAGATACTGATGGGAGTGTCCTGGTAGGGCTTTTCCCTGTGTTGGGGGTTTGTGTCTAGTAAAAGGTGAAGGTTTGACCCTGTCTGGGTTTTCTGGGGATACAGGGGACATTCCTGGTGTTGGGTCATGCCCAGCTGCCAGCACACTGCTGCTTTACTGCCACAAGAGCATGTGGCAGTCTGTGCCCTCCTGGTTTCATGGGCAACAAGCAGGTGGGCTGAAGCTGCACCTTTGACTCCCCCCTCCCAAGAATCCTGGGTGTCCTAAAGACTTGGACTTCCAGGCACCAGGTACACCCAAAACAGGGAGAACAGCTCAGTGTGAGGCATCAGCGTGATCCTGGTGTGATGAGCACTCCTGGCCCCGGGCACAGCTGCCCAGCCAGCCCCAGAGGAGGGCATGGCCTGGGGGTGCATCCAGGAGGAGCTTGTGCAAGAGCTCAGATCTGCATGCTGGAGGTGCCAGAAGCAACAGGCCTCTTGTTCCCCTGTCCTCCAGGGCAGAGCCTTGGTGGGGTGCACCCCTCTTCAGGGTGATAAGCTGAGCCTGGGCTCCCTCTGATAATAGACCTTGGATTGGCGCTTTCCAGCTCCTCGCAGGAGGCAGAGCTCAGCCCTCTCTCCCCATCTTCAACCACCACGCTGGAGACAGCTCTTGGAGCCAGAGGTTCCTCCTTTACAGCCCTTTCTAGAGGAGAAAATATCCTATTTCCAAAGAGCACATGAGTCATGTGTACCCGCCCTCCTGAGCCGGGGGTGAAGGCCCAGCCTTGCCAAGCCTCTGGACACCAGAGGGAAAACATTCCACTCCAGCACCAACTTCACCTCACCAGGTGCTGCTGCACCTGCCTAACGCTTCTGGCTTGGTCCAGTCTTGATCTGCGCGCTCGGATGGAGGACAGGCCTGTCCGTGTGACCCCTCTGTGTGTGTCCCCTCCTCCCTTCCGTGGCAGAAATGCCTTTCTCAGCTGGAGTGTAGAAAACCCAGCAAAGTTCCTCAAACTGGCAGCAGCAGAAGCTGCCTGTGGGGTCAGGAATTCTGTTCCTTTGGTGAGTCAGGTCTCTGCTGCTCTGGAAACCGTTAGTCCAGCGCTGCCGTCGCCAGGTTTTGGCTGTTCATCAGGGCTGGGGGAGCGCTGGCAGGGGAGGTTCTAATTGATGCTGTGGAGATGAAGTGTGTGAGGAGGGGGGTGGGGGGTGACTGGTTGGGTGTCTCTGTAGATCAGTCAGACCTTTTGTTTCTTTACTAGGACGTGAAACGCGCCACCGCCCTTGCGTGCGCAGGGGAAACCCGGCTAGAGAGACATTGGCAGGGAGTGTAGGAAGTGCTGCACCGAGGAAGACGTGAAGTTTAACCCCCAGGGAGGAGGAGGAGGAGGAGGATTGCATCTGAAAACAAAGAGAAGGGGCTGCAAGGGAGAAACTGGGGTAGGAGCACACAGGATAGTTTATTGGGACAGCAGAGAAAGAGAAATAACACTAATGGGACTTTCTGCAAGCTACCGGTGGTAGACAGTGCAGTGTCTCGCTGGAACACACAGCTCTGGCTGTACTGCTCAGAGCTGGCCCCACAAACCACAGGTCCTGGCATGGCATGTCCTCCGTGGCTGGTTTGGGACCCCTGTCCCAGCCGTGTCCCCTCCCAGCTTCCTGGGTGCCTCCACCCCCTTCTCAGCACAACTGAAAAGTCCTTGACTGCCTGCACGACTGAGGGTGTTATCAGCAGCATTCCACCACCGTGGCTGGGGCAAGAGTTAACTCTGTCCCAGCCAGACCCAGGCCGGGCAGTTCTGGTGTTGAGCTGACCTGCTCCTATCCCACCACACAGCCTTGTGCCTACTCGTCTCAAATCCTCCTTGAAGTGCTCTTTGGACCATGTTTGCACAGGGACTTAGTTAAAATGCAAATTCAGTTTTGCAGGTCTGTTCTCCTCTCCCTCTCTTCCCGTTTTCACCCCAAGAGCTTAGACAAGAGCTCGCAGCGTGTGGCTTAGAGCGCAGCAGCAAGCTCGGAGACCCCTGCAAGGTGTTTGGGTGGTTACTGCACTGCTGAGACCAAACAGTCTCCTTAAAGCCCTCAGCCTTTCGTGCTCCCCTGTGGTTGCAAGAGGGGAGTTGAAGCCCTTTGGTTTAAAGCACTGTCCTGTATCCATCCTCTTCCAGCTGCTGCCATAGAAATCCTTGTGTCTCCTGTTCCCATAGTGGCATCTGAACCCGTGTTGTGAAGTTCTGCCTGGTAACCCATGGCTCTGGTGCAGAATCCTCAACCAGAAACTGGCAGTAGGAAAGTTGTGGCTACTTCAGAAGTTTTCTTACTAACTGCTCTTTCTCATCCTTCCTTAGAGTGTTTCAGGATCGCAGCCACTAGAGAACTTGGGGATTTCTGCTGCAAATACTCCTGAATCCCACCCCGCCAAGCCCTGTGGAGCACCAAGACCTGTCAATGGAGTTATTAACACGTAAGCTGCTGGCGTGTCACGGCAAGAGTTTGATTTTTATGGTCTCATTGGAAACCAACCTGTAGTGTGCTGGTTGGTAGTAACTGGGTTGGGAGTGGTATAAATGGGGTGGGGGTTTTTCCATAGAAGTATGGTGGTGGATCACACTTGAAAACGTTTTGGAGGAGGTAGCTTGCTTGAGGTTTTGTGCTGCATTGTTTTTCTGAAAATGGCATTAAACTGAGCGGTGTTTACGTGAACGAGCCCTGCAGGCAACCTTGAGCACGTTCAGAACCGTTTCTTCCTGGGTGTTTTCATACGCCTGCAAATGGTGTGATGCAGCAGGACTAGTGGCCTGCTTTTCTGGAGATAGTGAGGAACCCAGATCCCACTGGTTTTCAGAGTTTTTTTGAATTCTTTGTTTCTCCAGGCTGTTTTTGTTGAGAAAGTCTTTGAGTAAATGAAAGCAAGTGAAAGAAATTCTCCTATACTACTGGCCAGTTTCAGGGTTGAACCCTCAAAGCCCCTTGAACACGTGGTGCTTCAGAGTCCTGGCAGTGGCCAGAGGAGCAGTGCCAGCTCCCTGGCTCTGGAGAAGTGCTGGAGGAGGGAGGGATGTGGCACCAGTGCAGCGTGAGCGAGCGGTGAAACCCCTGGTTGACCAACTCACCTCTGTGGCTGTAACAGAGCCCTTGACAGGCCGGCAGCCTTTGAACCACAAAGCCTTGGACCACAGGGCTTGAAAGTTTGCATTTTTAGAAGTGAAGCACATGTAAAATATACATGAAAAGGTTCCGTAGGTGAGGAGCTGCGCTGGCATCTCGTAGGTGGCCTGGTGTGACGATGCCACCGTAGGGCAGGGCTGGACGGGGAAGCCCTTCGTGCGTAAACAGCGAGGTTAATGTTGATGCTGTGCCTCTCTGCTGTCACTGCTGGGAGTTGTTAGTGGTTCCCAAATACTAATCAGAATCAGGTTTACACTGAGGTTAAATATTCTTTCTAGAAAATTCAGTGTTCAGTGTCTCTTGCTCTCTGGCATTTAGACTCAACGCGAACTTGTTGTATTAAAACACCCTGAAGTGTCGTTTTGAGGGAAGCTGAAATCTGGGATTAAAGCTGCTCAGGGCTGGAGTGGCTTTTGCTCCTGCTCTCTGTCCAGCTGTACTCCTCTGTCTTTGTTCAGAACATCCAAAGGTATTTTGTCAAAGATTCCATGGTGGGAGAGTGTAAAAAGTGACCAAAGTAAAAGCAGAAACTCGAGTTGCCTTAAAAAGGGCTCTTGCCTCGTGAGACTGCGATGCCTTACACGCAGCTTGGAGTGTTTGCTGAGCTCTGAAACACGAGCCTGACCGGTACTGCTGCCTGCCACGGGGTGGTTGAAGGAGTAACACTATCTCTCTTCTCCTCTTGGGTAGTCTTCAGCCTGGCCTGGCAGAACATGCTCAGGGAGATGGCCAGGAAGCTGAGGAGCTCTTGCATAAAAAGCAACGACTGAACATGGTTTCCTCATCTTCGGATGGAACGTGCGTAGCAGCTCGCACCCGCCCGGTGCTGAGCTGTAAGAAGCGGCGGCTTGTTCGACCTAGCAGCATTATGCCCCTTTCCAAAAAGGTGAGTGCTGGCTGGGAGGAGCTTTGCTGGAGGCTGGAGGGGAGTTGGAAATTGTGGGAATAAGGACCACAGACTTTACCACAGTGATTTGGGAGTTTTCACTCTGTGGGTGCTGGAGTTTTAGAGGAGCTCAGAAAGGAGCTTCTGAGCAAAGCAGATTCTCGCTCCACTGAGTTCCCTTTAACTAAACTTACCAGCAGCTTTATCTGGGTGTTTCTGGTAACCTCTGCAGTGACTGCTTGCAGGATCTTCAGTGATTTGGAAGCCTATAAGCCATCATGTAGGTGATGCTGACTTGTGCACTCAGAGCATGAAGGAGTACCTGTTACTCTGTGTTAGCTATTGGCCATATTCTTAAAATCCATCTGATGATCAGAAACGGTCCAGATGAGCAGTTCAAAAGGATGGAGGATGTACCAGGTAACACAGAATTTATATGGATTCCTCCCCTTACTCAAGAGGAAGATGAGTGGCAGCCAGGTCGTGGTCCAGAAATCCCATGTCTGGTTGACCACACTCTCCTGTCTAGCACAAAGTGATTGTGGACTGTTGCAACCAGAAATTACAACCAGGAGAGTTCACTCATTCCCTAGAGATCATCACTAACTGTGCCAAAACCAAACACTGAGATCAGCTGCCCCAGCTGCCATTTAAAGCCACTACCAGTGTCCAAGACCTGGTGTAAACTGGTCAGCTCCCCTCGCCATTTCAGCAGCTCTCCCTGAAGTGTGAAAGTTTGATGTGGTGATTCTTACTGTGGTTACCTCTACCCTGAACACCCCGTGGGTCTTCATGGGTTTGCACAGAGAACCCTTTTTCTTAGGGTGTAATTCTGCTGGTTTCTGTGCCCGAAGCTGGGTGCAGCCCTCCAGCTCACATGGTAGCGATGCCTCGTGTCTGTAGAGCCCTGTGGGGTGGTAATTCTCAGTGGTGGTACAGACACTGCTGATTCATGCTCATTTTCTGATCCACAACAACTGCCAGATCCTCTGGGCAGAACTGCTGCTCACTTAACTCTTCCTCCTCTTCGCTGGCTGCCGCAGTGTCTACTTACTGCATTTGCCCTCAGCGAATTAATGTGCAACCAGGAGTGGGATTCCAGCTCCTTCCTTCAAGGTGCTTGCAGCCCTTCCCAGTTGGGGTGTGATTTGCTCAAGCCATTAATGGAAATTATTTTAATAAAGCTAGACTGAGAGCAGGCTTCTGCAGGATCTGGTTTGATCCATCCTTCCGTTTTGACGGGGAGTCACCGGTCATCTCGCTGTGGGATTCCCACCCAGTTGTATATCTGCCTGCAGTGGCTTCGTACAGATGGAGTCTGTGTAATGTCCATACATCTGTGAATTGAAAGTCTGTCCTGGCTTAGGAAATGTGGATGAAAACCACCCTTTTTCAGGCCATAAAGCTGTCCCACTCTCTGAGCTTCAACTCTTGGCGTACAGTGACGGCTCTGTGACCCATCTGAACTCAGAGAGGCTTTTTTTCCTCTCTGACAGCTGAATTGTGCTGTCTCACAGTTTTTTTTTAAAGGAGATTTCAACCTAGGTGAAATTAAAACACTTCTAGTCATTCAGGGATGTTAAACTGTGCTGGGCAGGAGTAGTTTCCAAGCGTTCTCTGGAGTCAGGAGTAAATGAACAGGTTTTATATGAGGTACAGATTTTTTAAAAAATGAACCTTTAGGATGTTTTTCATGAGCTGTCAAGAGGGTATGTGGGAAGAGAGGTGCTTTCACCTCCCATATGTTGACATGATTCTCCTCTCTCCAGGTCCATCGTAATATCCTGGTGCGATGTAGCTGTGACGTGAACCCGTCGTGTGCCCTGTGTGGCACACGGAGCTCAACGACTCTGGAAATCCAGTATGATGCCCCTTTGCTGGAGCGCCTTTCCCAGCTGGACTCCTGTATCCATCCTGTCCTGTCATTCCCAGATGGTAAGCACAGAGCACCCATGAAGGCTGTTGTCAAACTGGTCCTGAGGAGGGTTGCAGGGAATGCTTGGACCTGCTCCGGAGCCTGCTCCTCCCTCCTGGCTTCCAGAGGGAGAGCAGATCTGCTGGGGTACCACCAGCTTGTTCATCTGGGAGCGGGAAGGTGTTGGACCTGAAGCCTGCTCTGAACATGTGTTATGGGAACCTGACCCAGTGGGAAAACCAGTGATGCCTGGGCATCTGTACTGGGCCCTGGGTCTTTGGCTGGTGTCTGTGGCTGCAGACCAAGCAATGTTTCCTTCTGCAGAGTTTATTTATCAGTATAGAATTATTTGTGGATTGGTTTAAGTGGAAGGTGTTTTTTTTGACCTTGTAAGGAGTTGTAAAGGATCTTTCTTGGTTCAGAGGGTGCAGGAGAAGGGATGTTCCCGTGAAGACACTCATTTCCTTGTTTGACTGTATCAGCATTAGTCCTAAGAATAATTAACCAACCCTGACTGAGGGGTATTCACACATGCCATGTGCAGGGACTTTTCCCAAGGGAAAAGAAGTGGGTTGTGTCCCTGTGTCTTAGGAGCACAGCCCAGGTTACATGTGTTTGGGTTTAAATCCCAGCTTTGCACAGAGTTTGTGCAGCAGTAGGAAATGTGCAGAGTGCCTGGGAACAATTGATCTGGCGTCTTTCACTGGCACTATATATAAAACAGACTAAAATAGTAAATCAGTGCTATTTTTAACAGTAAATCCCTCCCCTCCAAGACACATCCCTGCTAAGGAGCACTAAAGGGACCGGACTCCTGCAGCAGACGTTTATTTCCCAATCCTGGTGATCTCGTGTAGTGTTACAGGGAGCATCCCAGGAAGTGGTGTGAGAACCTCTCATGTGCTCCTGCAGCATCAGGCACGTTACCTCAGCCAGGATTCACTTCCCATTGCCCTGTGGTCGGTCCCAGTCAGCTCATTGTTACAGATCCGTGCTGGCCAGGATGAAAACCTTACAAACTACATGGTGTAAAGTGTAAAACACCTATTGCAGAGATACCCTTCACCCCCAGAGTAACTTTGATTATGCCCTACCAGTGTCATTCTGGGGGATATCTTTTATCCAAGCAGAAAGTGTGTTCAGGTACAGCAGTCGCTCTGCCTGACGCCGTCAGCCGCATCGAGGTGTCTCCCCGAGCGTTGACCCGGGCTGATGGTGGTGCTGCCCCCCGCTCGCTTTGGGGGGCTCACCCTGTGAGCCAGCCAGCCGGGGCGATGGGCTGCGGGAGGAGGGGTTGTGGGCTCCCCCCCTGGTTCATGGTTCATCTGATTCCTCGATGGGAATTTTCAGATGATGTAATAACCTTGGTGGGAGGGCGAGGGCCCGGCTCTGGGCTCTGCGGTTGCCATCTGCCGGTCCCCGGGAGGCCTGCACGGAGGAAGAGGAGGAGGAGGGACGGGACACTCCTGCAGCCAGTGCTGGCAGCTGGGCAGTGACAGAACTGCCAATAACTCATCTTCTGCTGCAGCGTCTTGTCTTGTGTTTTTCCTTCCCTCCAGCCCTTCCTGTCCTCCCACAGGCGCAGGGACGGGGCGGGTTTGGGGAGGAATCGCAGGATGAGCAGAGAGAGGTGATGCTGGTGAGCATCACACAGTACTGGGTTGGCTTTGGGCTCGACCTGAAACTGAGGGTTTGGTCTGACTTTCTCTTCCAGCCCCTGTCTGTAGATTTGATGTCCTGAGGGATCTCAGTTCTGTGATAGTAACAAGTGCCAGGACAGAGGAAATGGTCCCAAACTGCCCCAGGGGAGGCTGAGGTTGGACACCAGAAGAATTTCCCCCCTGAAAGTGTTGTCAGGTGTTGGGACAGGCTGCCCAGGGCAGTGGTGGAGTCCCCATCCCTGGAGGGATTGGAAAGGCCAAGAGATGAGGTGCTGCAGGACATGGGCTAGAGGTGGCCTGGCCAGGGTCAGCCTGGGCTTGGACTCAGTGTCCTGAAAGTCTCTCCCAACCCAAGGGATTTGGTGACTCTCTGGTAGCAGAATCGAGCGTGGTGGTACCTGAGATCCCTCCGGTGGCACAGACCACGGTGCTCCTGACAAAGGCTTCATTCTCCTGCTGGGATGCACCTGGGCTGTGGATACTGTAGGAATGAGCTTCTCCCAAAGAGCTTCAGATGAGGAGTACCAGGCCCTAACACTGCGGGTCCTCCCTGAACGCGAGGGAGGCGCAGGCGGGCCTGGCCTTCACCATCTGTGCCGAGATACTTGTCAAGGGGGGAACACTGGGAGAGGATTATGGTACCTCAGCATTCCTGGGTGTAATTACATTAATTTGAACACTGTGTTTCACATCCCTCTGCAGATGTGTCGACGAGCCTGCACTTCCAGAGCATGTTGAAATCTCAGTGGCAGAACAAACCCTACGAGAAGATGAAAGCTCCCAAAAAGCTCTCGCTCAAGCACAGAGCCCCCATGGCTACCAGCAGCCTGTCTGACCCTGCTCGCAAGGACCGCCACAAGCTGGTGAACTCCTTCTTCACCGCAGCCAGTAAGTGTCCTCCTGCCCCCGCCGTGGGCTGAAGCGTTGCCTGGTCCTGTACCCAACAGCAGCCTGGGAGGAGAGAGGAGGAGGAGGAGGATACCCTGCAAATTATTAAGCTCTTGGGGCTGAGGCCGTGGTATTGCAGGTCAGGGCTGAAAGCAAAGTGTGAGCAGGTTGGAGATGCTCAGGTTGGTCTCGGTTCTTAGGGACCTGTTCTCGCTCGGTCTGAGGCTGTGCTCGCCCTGGCACGGGCAGTGCCACAGCTCCTCCTGCCCCGAGCGCATCTCCAGCGCCCTGACGGTGTCGAGCCCGACCTGTCTGGACTTACAGAGCTGCTAAACTCCGCCAGAGTCTCCCACACCAACAGAAAAGAGAGGTGAAAACAGGCGTTTCATAGCTCTTTCTCTGTTCCCCTCCTCAGAGCGCTCACATCAAAAAACCCAACCAGACAAGGCACACAGGCCACCTTTAGACGATTATACGGCCGTGTCCAGGGCCGAGAGAGCGCCAGAGCGCTCGCTTGTCCAGCCTCCTGCCCATGACAAAAAGCGATCGCGAGACTGCTCGTCTGAGAGGAGTGCAGGTAGGCTCCCAGGGCCAGCTCTGGCGGGGGGAGCTTGGGCTTCGCTGCATATCCAGCCTCTCTCTCCCGCTCCGGCCTCGGAGGAGGGGGTCGCACTGCTTCCGGGCCCTGGCGCCAGCGCAGCGATGCCTCCTAACTGCTTCTTCCCTCTCCCCCTCTCCAGCAGCAGCAGCAGCAGCCGCCGTGGGAAGGTGCTTGTCTGTCACGCAGCTCCTCAGCACTGGCCCTTTCTGGTGCACAGGGGCCTCTCTGTCCGCCACCGCCACCGACCCCCTTGGTTTGGTTCCTTAACGTCTCTCTTCCGTTTTCTCCCGCCCTTTTTGTGTAGTGCTGAAGCACCACGCGGACGTCGGCGGCGGCCCGAGCTACTTGTCGGCAGCTGCCACCCCGACACCTCACAGCCCCATAGCGCGACAACTGTCCACCTCCTCGGATGGCTCCGCTCCGGCCAGCTCGAGCTCCCAGGGCGCCTCCGGCGCAGCCGTAAGTGTGGAGAGGCCCCGCTCCAGCGCGGGGTCTCGGCGCTCAGGCCGCTCTTCCCGCGCTGGACCCGTTGGCTCAGTGGGTGGGGGGAGTGCTGGTGAGCTTTCTGACCGACTTGAGGGGCTCTTGGGGGTCTTGAGTTGATGGTGACCATGCAGAGTGGCTGCTGATGAGTGTTCCCGTTCCCAGCAGTCTCCTGATTTGCTTCATGTCTGGGTTTTAGTTGCTGGGGATGGCAGGAGGAGGACCAGAAGAGCAGAACAGCGTCCTGCTGAGAGGGCTTTGCCTTCGTGGCAGGGGGCTGTAGGGCCGAGTCGCAGGGCAGCGGCGCCCCAGCCGTGGGGGAGATCTTGGCTTTCACCTGTACACAAGCTTCAGCAGCTGCTGAGGTCATGCTGTCTCTGAGATGTGCTCAGCCTCCCAGAATGCAGCAGGGTTTGGGACCTCTGTGAGGCTGTGTCTGCAAGCCATCAGTGAGCAGGCCTGTAGCTCCCTCCCACTGTGCTCTGGGCCAGATGGGTGACACAGCGCCGCTGCAGACGTCATCCATCCTCCCAGCGCCTGACCCGCGGTGACAGAAGCCCTTGAATAAAGGACGGAATTCTGCTGAATTCCCCAGTGAAGGACCTGGGCTCTGGCTGCTCCAGTTGGTGTTTTGTGCCACAGCCTGGGCTGGATGTGACCCAGGGATAACAGGGCAGGTCTCCTCAAACCCTGAGAAGGGGAACTCGAGTGGTTAAGGAGCATCTGTCCATGGCAGAGATGAGGGCACCACTTCAGCCTTGAGTGCCCTTGTCCTTGCTCCAAGCTTGTTGCTCTGGGGCTGCCAGGTTCCATCTGGATTCCTTCACTGCAGAGTTTGCTGTTCCATCCTTAGCTGTGACATCAGTGGAGGCCCCTTGTTGATGGCTCAGGGTGTCTGAAGACCCCACCAAGAAGCGGTAGCTTGGCTTGAACGTGCTGGGTGCTTTGGAGGAGAGGTCAGCTCTTCTCAGCAGCTGTAGCCTGCCAAGATGACATTTCACACACATACTTTGGTCTTCTCCTGCTGCTTTTTCTGCTGCTCTTTCAAAAGCTCGTTCAGAAAAGCAAGGGGAAGTATCTCCCCTTGAGCTGAGGCACTGCAGGTCTGGAGCTGAGCACCCTGGTCTGGTGCGGGTTTGCATCCGCTCCCCAGCCCGTGGGTCATCCTCACCGTTGACATTCCACTGGTGGGACTTTGCTTGCCATGGCAACCCACCCAGTGTTACCCAGTGTCACAGCAGCCCCAGGGGCTGGCCAGGTCCCTGGCAGTTGGGTTCCCATGTGTTTGTAGAGCTGCAGGGATCAAAGGAGACTGAGGACACGGTGGCTGTTAGGGAGACTCTGAGTCTCCAGCGGGTCGTGAGGATCCACGGCACTGTGCTGCCACTGCTGCTGCCACGGGGCTGGGGAGGTTCCTGGAGGTGGTGGGAGAGCACCCAGCATTCAGCCAGGTGTAAGGAGGTAGGTGTGGGGCTTGTTTGTGGTTAGAAGATCTGCTGCAGCCGAAGGAGCAGTCCAGGTGGGAGCTGGTGGGATGCAGCTGTCACAACCCACCATGATCTGTCAGACTGTGCCACGTTTCTGCTCTCTCTGTGTCATCTGCAGTGTGGGTCCAGAGACCTGCAGGGACATGAGCAGGGGGGTTCTTCCCTCCTCCCTTAGGGTCTCACTGCTTTCTTAATGTCAGCAGTAGGGGACTGGATTATATGGGGGGGTGGTTCTTATTGCTGGGTCGGGTCCTGAGCCGGATCAATCCCTGGCTGTGCCGAGGCCATGGTGGCTGGAGCTCATCAGCCCTTGCTCACCTTGTCAGTGCCTCTGGGACCACCACAGCCCTTGCCCTGGTCTGTACCTTCCAAGCTGAGGACTTGGATTGGGCAGAGCTTCCAGCAGGCAGGAGGTGAGCCCTGTTCTGCTGCAAGTTGCTCTTGGTTCAGGAGTCTGCAGGTTGCACGAGGCTGTTGTTGCCGTTTCGTACGAGGCCACGTCCTCTTTCCATCAGTAACTTAAAATGGCAGATCCTGCAACCCTTCCTCAGGTGGATCTTGTCTTGGTGTTACAGCAGCCAAGGAGGAGGAGAGGTGAAAGTTCATTCGATATTAACAACATCGTCATCCCGATGTCGGTGGCTGCGACGACGCGCGTGGAGAAGCTGCAGTACAAGGAGATCCTCACGCCCAGGTACGTCCAGCTCCACTCCCACACCTGGGGTTGTCACCTCCCAGGCCTCTGATGCACGGAGTGACAAGCTCAGCCCTGACCTGGGGTGGGTCAGGAAAAGTAGGAGCAGGTTTGGGAATGCTGTGGTTGTTTCACTGATGGAGGTTTGCTGAGGCAGGGGATGTGTTGGCAGTGCCCCTGGTGCGTCACAGGCCGCTGCCCTGCTCAGGACTCTGGTGGTCTGGAGTCATCCTGGGTGTCCCCTGTCCTGGTGGTTTCCCAGCTCTGCACGTGGCCCAGCTGGGGCTGGTTGGACACTGGTGCAGGGGCACTGGCCAGGGCACTGGTTGAAGTTTCTGGTCAGAGGTTTCCTCTGCCAGAGCAGAGCTGTCAGCCCTTGTGTGGGTGTCCCAGCACTGATGCTCTGAGATGGTGTCCCAGTTTGCTGCAGCACTGGTGTGGCTTCATCATCCAGACTGCCCCATCTCCATCCTTCCTTTTCCCTCCCAGCTTTCCAGGTCTCTTTCCCAACTTAGCTCTTTCTTCCCTCTGGTTCTACATGCTCTTCCCAGGCCCTGTTCAGCGCAGGGCAGGGTGGAAGCCTCTTGCTCAGCCAGAGGAAGAGGAGGAAATGCTGCAGCATCTGTTCTGCTTCCTCAGCCCTTGGCAGGCTTCAGCACCAGGAGCTGGGCAGGGAGGGGGAAAGGCTGAGCCGCAGCCCGAGGGGGCTGGTGGCTCCTGCTGCAAACAGGCTGCAGAAGGAGAAGGGGAGAAGCCCTGGTCTGGTGGCACAGGAGGGATTTTGCTAAACAGATGCAGCCACATGGCTTAACACGGAGCCCAAGTGTGTTGCTTGGGGTGTCAGGTTGGGTTTTCTCCCCAGAAGATGGTGTGGGTGCCTGTGGGGCTGGGCCGGCGTGGCCGCGGCGCCGCTGAGCGACCCCCTCCCGTGTTGTGTCTTGCAGCTGGCGTGAAGTGGACATCAGTGCTCTGACAGTGAACCCCGAGGAGGACAACGAGGAGGTAGGAGGAGTTGAGGTTCTGAGTTAACATGGGATGGGGCTGGTGGTGGCTGAACAGCGTCTGCAGAAGGTTCTGGAAGGGAGCAGGCGCAGGGACTGCAGCGGGAGCTCCGGAGGCTCTTCCTTGTTTCCAACCAAGTGGCACAGTTGGCCGTGCAGGATCCATCCTGGTGTTGGTTCCCCCTGAGGGGAGGTGTGGTAAGGCAGGAGCTGGGGTAACTGCCTGGCTGTGGCCACACTGGTAACACCGCGGCGTGAGCGCTGCCAGCCCGGCAGAGGGGCCTTTCCCCTGCCTTTGGGTGGTGGTTCCTTCCCAGGCAGCACAGACTGGCACTCACTGAAACAGATCTGCCTCCCTCCAGACATAAACATTTACTGAAACCCATCCCACAGCCGGTGCTGGAAGAGCCCCGCGCCCAGATGTGCGTTTAATACCTGCCAGCTGTGCTGAGCCTCTGCCTCTCCCCTTCCCAGGTCGAGGACTTGTCTGATTCGGCCTTCGCAGCCCGGCACGGCAAGTGTGAGGAGATGGAGCGGGCCCGCTGGCTGTGGAGCACCAGCGTGCCGCCGCAGCGCCGGGGCAGCAGGTACGCACCCCCCGCCCTCCTGGCTGCTGCCGCGGTGCCACGAGTGGCCCTGGGCCGTCATCTCTGTTCCCAGGGGACGGGGACGCTCAGGAGTGGGGGGTGGAGGCTTGGGTAGCTCAGCTGAGCCAGGCTGCTGGCTGGCAGCTTGTGTTGTGTTGCTGGGGCACTGTAACTTCTCTGGGTCTTACTGGGACGCTGTGCAGGGCTCCAGCTTTCCTAATCCTTGGGTTGGATCCTCTGCCAGCCAAGGGGGGTTGCAGGGCTGCTCCCACACCTGACTGTGGAGCTTGCTGCATTCCCAGTGTTCCCGATTCACTGCACTTGGTTCCCCAAGCACCTGGTGTCAGGTGGAGTGTGGGATGCTCAGAGAAACCCCCTGGAGTCTGATTTCACACCGTGGTTTGTCATTTCTGCAGCACTGGCAGCGCTGCACATGTGGGGGGACACAGGCTCAGAGCAGCCTCAGAGCTGCACCCAGAGAGACTGAACCCCATTGACCTCACCCGTGGCTGCAGCGTTCCCTGCCCCCTGCCTGTGTGTCCCCGCGGTGTTCCCGGGTGGTGGGAGGGATCAGGGGGTGGCCCCAAGCACCCCAGGCCCCGGTGCCGGGCCTGGGCCTGAACCCAGACGTTCCTATCTCAGGTCTTACAGGTCGACAGACGGACGGACGACCCCCCAGCTGGGGAACCCCTCCACTCCCCAGCCGGCATCCCCTGACGTGGGCAGCTGCCACTCCCACGGGGAGC
>VXBZ01007312.1:278789-295682 GCA_013399135.1 Heliornis fulica | reverse complement strand
ACCTCTCTACAACACCTACATCTCTACAACTCACACCTCTACCTCTCTACAGGGGTAGGACATGGGGTTACTATAGGCAGTGATAAGGTCTCCTCTCAGCCTCCTCTTCTCCAGCAGCATCATCCCGGAGCACTGTGAGAGCTTGCAGACACAGTATGTTGCTCAGGAGTGAGGCAGCATCCCCTGCCCCCCTCCCCAGCAGCCCAGAGAAGCTGTTGGCCATCACTCCACCAAGCCTCTGTCCTGACCCCAACACTCACACACCGACTGACACCATCAGCATTTTCCACTACAGGTCCCCGCTGTAGATCAACAACACTCCACCAAGTACCCACGTGGAGAAGACCAATATCCATGAACATCTCATGGACAAACCTACCAGGGAGCCATCTACAAGCGCTTCCCCACACACCACGGGAAGGCAGCGCCACACTGAGAGGCAGAACAGCTCAGATGTTCTCTATTGTTCACGGCTTCCTCACAGGCTCAGGAAGACGCACCAGGCTGTGTTTTATAAGGCCATTAATCGATGCCTCAGACTGCTGAAGGCACCAGGCTGCACAGCCCAAGAAGCTCTTTATTAATAGCTCCATAAAAAAAACCCAACACCAACCCACCTCCTCTCCCTTCCCTGTCTTCTCTTTTAATTTCCATCAGGAATGCTGATGCTGTTCTGTCTTAGAGGCTTTGTGTGCTCCGGGTTCCCGCAGAGGGGTGAACAGCTGAACTCCCTCTTTTGAGACTGGGAACATAGAAACTGGCTTTTTAGAGATATTTAGGAGCTAAAGACCCAATTCTCTGGGGGCTTAGTCATCCAGCCAATGACAGGTGAAGCATCGGGGGACGCAGCCGTCCCTGATGCCGTATTTGAGGTGTATTGGTTTACTCAGTCCTCGTGGGGAGAGTGGAAATGAAGATTCTCCCCCTTCTGCTTTAAAGTTGGTTTAATAGGCAAAGCTATCGCAGCATCTTTCTCTCCCTCAGACCCTGGGTACTTCTCGCCTGAGCAGCGTCAGGGCTGAGCCTGACTTCAAAACTAATTGGCTGCTTTGATGCCGGTTCCTCTGCCCTCGCCGGTGTCTGAGGCAGCAGCTACCTTTGAAGGCGAAGCTGCTGCATCGCAGCTCTCGCTTCTCGCCGCCGCCGTGCAGAGGGTAATCGCACCCTCCCACTCCCTCTGACAGCCGGAGATGAAGATGCTCTTTCATCCCCTCCCGCTCGCCCACCTGCTGCCGAGTGGGAGCTGGAAAGGCAAGGAAGGATGGGGAGGGAGACCCGCTAGGGAGCTGTGGCCAACCCCCTCGCTGAGCCAGAGCATCATTAGAGCCTGGTGAGGACAGGCGGGTGGGGCTGGGGCTCTTTAGCCTGGGGGAGACTGAGGGGTGAGCTCATTAATGTCTATAAATATGCAAAGGGTGAGTGTTAGGAGGATGGAGCCAGGCTCTTCTCAGGGATGGCCAGTGATAGGACAAGGGGCAATGGGGCCAAGCTGGAACACAGGAGGTTCCATGGGAACATAAGGAGAAACAGTTTCACTGTGAGGGTGACAGAGCCCTGGGCCAGGCTGCCCAGAGAGGTTGTGGAGTCTCCTTCTCTGGAGACATTCAAGACCCATATGGACACGTTCCTGTGTGATTTAATCAAGGTGACCCTGCTCAGGCAGTGGGTTGGACTGGATGATCTCCAGAGCTCCCTTCCAGCTCCTGACATTGTGGGATTCTGGGATTACAGGGCGCTCCCCTGGGAACGGGCAGTGGTACCTTGGGCTGCAGCCTCTCGCCCTCCGCCAGGAACTCAGCAATGCCCCTGGACACAGCAGCCAGCCCCCGAACCAGCCTCCTGCAGGCATTTGGCCCGATGCCGAAGCTGTAGCACCTGCAAAGGAGCAGGGATGGCCAGGATCCAGGGGACAACCAGCCCAAAACCCAGCCCCATGCAGCTCACCCCCTCCCTGAAGGCAGAAGAAACCACCCTCCCCCAGCTCCCAGCTTTATCCCACTGCTATAGAGTTGTCCAGCATGTCTGGAGGAAAATAAACTGGCTCCTCTTTTTGGTGGCTGACAGGTGGGTCAGGAACCACCAGCTCTCCCTGCTCAGCAGACCTTAATTCCTGAGGCACAGGGGCTTCCCAGCAGGACCCTACATCCTCCCCTCCTTTGCGAACACAAACAAGCTGGTTTTCTGTCTCCTCAGCTCTTTTCCCTGCTGAGCAGAATCTTTGGTCAATAGCACTAAAGACCCAGTAATTACCTCTGCTTATAATTAAAATAAACCTTTTCTCAAGGAAAGAGGAACCATCCAGGTGCTGTCAGGGTTTGGGCTGAAGGATGCAAACCCGGAGCCAACCCAGAGCTGGGACAGAGAGGGCAGGAGGTGGTAGGAGAGGTGGGTGGGACAAGGCATTCACCCAGGGCAGTGAGCAACTGGGGAAGGAGCCACCTTGGGCAGCAAATCACGTCTGCACGAGGGGCTTTAAGATGCTCTGAGTCCCCAGCTGAGGACAAACCTTAGGCCAACCTCACACCCTCTTATATAAGGCTTTGATCTTCTTTTGAGACATGGGGCTCGGCGCTGAGCTGGGCACAACTTTTGGGGTCACCTCAGCCCACCACCGAGCCTCCGTAGGACCCTGGGATGGGTGCCCTACCCAGCTGGGAAGCAGTTTGACCTCTGCACAGTTACAAAAAGGACAGAGCATCTCCCCTGCCAAGCCCCAAGGTCCAAGGGCTGGAGGAGGAATACAATTTCTTTACATTTTTCTTATGTTCCATGCCCATTAAAGAGGCAGAGGAGAAACCAGACCAGCCTGTCACCAGGGCTGGGGAACAAAGCTGGGATCTCGATGCACAAATTAGCTGCTTTTTTTATGTTGCTTTCAGCATATTCAATGCTGCACAGCCCCATCCTGGAAGCAGCTGGGGCCAGACCCAGATGTGCTTTAAGAAAAATTAAAAAAAAACCCATCCCAAAACCCGGCACGGAAGATTGTTCGTGTGTCAATCTCTCCTAGCAGGAAGCATCAGAAGCCTGTGAAGTTGTCAGCCCAATTATCCTCCTTTTGATTGTTTAAAAAGCATCTGAACGTCTGGGATCTGTTCCAAACCCTTTGAGGTTCTCCCATGGTTCGTATCAGCAAGCTCTCCTGCCTCTATCTCCGGAGCAGGGATGTCTGTGAGATGGAGCCGCGTTCGAGGAGAAGCACGTCTCCCACACCGTGCCGGGGTTTTGCCCCCACCCAGCAGCTCTCTGTACCTGGTGGAGCAGGAATGGTTCCTCAGCAGCTCCAGAACCTTCCCCGTGTTGCCGGTGGCTCCGTCCGTCAGCAGAAAGAGCAGTCGGGGGTGGCCCCTGTGGATGGGCTGTCGAATGACCCACTTCAAGGGTGACAAGATGTTGGTGCCACCCATATCGGCCTGGATCCTCTTGATGCTTTTGCAAGCGATGGCCAAGCTCTCCTGCCCGAAGGAGCAGAGGAACCCTGAGCCCTTGGCACCAGCACCCTCCCAGCACCAAGGAGCTGCTGCTGCTCCTTCACCCACCTCGCAGTACGTCTGGCTGGCAGGGAAGAGGGTCTTGAAGGTGGATCCAAACCCAATGATGTTGAAGAGACACGCTGGCATCAGGCTCTTGAGAATGACCAAGAGAGCGTCCTGGGGTGGGAGGGGGAAAGCAAGCAGACATTGGGCACGCTGGGTCTCACTCTGGTTGTCCCAGCTTCACCAGTAAAACCTCTGCCCAGACCCATCACCTTGGCTGCACACACGTGATAACAAACCCGCTACTCTACGCCGTCCCCCCGCTCCCCCCAAAGTCCCTTAACGCTACGTGGGCCCCAAAGCAGTGAGGAAAACAGGGAGCCTTCGAATGAAACCCAAACAAACAAACAAAACCAGAGCTGGAGACATTTTTCCTGTTTGTTGTTTTTTTTTTTTTTAGCTGATCAGATCTGTGCTTGCGACAGGGTGCCGCAGCACAGAGCGGGTGGGTGAGAAAGCCGGGTGTGAAACCGAGACGTGCGACACGCAGTGCATTTCAAACGTCCAAAACTTGCAGAAAATAAACAAATGGCTGAAAGTTACACAAAAGGAAAAGCCTCCCCCATCCCCATTTCTCCTGTATCCATAGCCTGCATCAGCTAAAATAACCGCAGAGAGAGTTTTAAGCCATTTTCTTTACCAGAGGTGGTTATCTAACGTGCCTATTCCTGGGCTTTACATAAGGGAAGAGCAACTGAAATTGTCTCAGACATCTGTGACGGCCGTGGACAACTCTGGAACAGAGCTTGTGTCAGCAGCAACTGGGCAAGAGCTACCCAAGGAGCTCGGAGGAGCTGCAGGAGCATTGGCCAGAGTGGGAGGCCAAATTAAAGCCAAGTGCTGGCAGCGTTGAGCTCGGCTCTTTCTGTTTATCCGCTGATAAAGGCAGACTCCTGCCAGTCTGCCGAGGGCAGCAGAAACCCTAGAGCCAGCCCCAAGAGAAGAGCTGCCAAGGTCAAACGAGCACAAGCAGCCTCTTTGCTTTGTCATACTGAGGGACCGCAGAGGGTGGGGGGCAGAGAAATCCCACCCCGGTCTGGGAAGAGCTGTGGGGAGATGGGTCAGCCCAGGTGCCGACCCCCACAAGGCTCAGCAGAGCTGGAGAACCATGAACCTGTGAAATAACATATGGGCACGGGGCTGCCCTGTACCAGGCTCCAGAGGACTTCAACCCAAGCTGTTATCTCAAACCTACGAGAGGATATTTATACCGCCGTTTCCCAGATGGCTCCTGGGATGCCGGCTCTTCTAAGTCTCAACGCTGACATCCCATCTCAGAACTAATTACAAGGAAAAAAAAAATAATATTAAAAACCCAACAGATTTCCAAACATTTTTCCTGAAGTGGGCAACCAATGTGTGCGTTCGCTTCCAGCAAGCGGAAGGATTTATCACTTCTTGTGGTAAATATTGATCCTGATCCCGTTGCACTCACTGTCTATACGGCAGCTCGAGAAGGAGAGGTGTTTGCCTCCAGAGCAGTCGATTCCCAGTTATTACTCTCACTTTCCCAGTGAACCCCCCAGTATGGCACCGCCATGGTGCTGGCTCCCTGCCCTGTTCCATCTCTGCGGCTCCGCTTTCCCCGCCGCGTGTGGCCGAGCAGGGCCACGCCACGAGCCCGTCAGGTCTGAGGATGGTGCCAACATCTCCACGCAGTGTGACCCACCCAAAGCCACTAACAGCCCTGCCTCAAGGTCCCTGATATTTACAAGTCATAAACAAGGATGGGGGACTCAAAAGTGGGACAGTATTTTTCCTCCTTGAGGTGTCTCCTCTGAAATCTCTGATATCTCTCCTGAAATACTTCTCCAGGAGGAGAACAGCCTTTTTCCTGATGTTACAGCGCTCCTGCAGATGGGAGTCCCAGTTCAGGACCTCCTGGAGAAGGTCCCACATCCCCTCCACAGAGGCTGCAGAGACCACGGTGCCCAAACGCAGCCGCGCTACAACAAAACCTGACCTGGGGCAGATTCCCAGGCTCCAAAACAGGCCGAGGAAAGGGGGTACAACCTCAGAGGTGTCCTGGTCCCTTCAGTAGGGACAAGGGACAGCCTTTCTATCCCAGGGGACCTGCTGCAACTGTCACCAACCTCCCCAGCATCTGCTGGCTGTTGCCAGAGGTGGCCATCCTCCTCCAGCAGTTCCCATGGAAACCAGAGACAGATGGAGAAGGAGATGGGCTAGAAGATGCTTCCTGCAGAACGGGGTGCAGCTGTACCCCGGGAAGGGATTGGGTCCCAAAGACACACGGGGCAGTGCAAACCTACACCCCACTCAGGAGGACACAAGGGGTTGAGTTCTTGGGGCTTACCTGGCCCCGAAAATCAAGCCAGAGACTTTCCAAAAGAGCTTTTTGCCAGAGCCTGCAGCTCCTCACCGAGACCTGCCAGCTGGCAGGCATCAGACACAGCCTGGCCTCCAAAGCCCGTTAGACAGGGATAATGATAATGAGTTGCTGCAGTGATTTCCCCTTTGATGGGCAGAGTGGTCCCCGCCAGGCTCAGGACAGGAACATCTCCAGATCCTTCAGGCCATGGCACAAAGCCAAGCCGGGCTTTCACGGGGCAACCTGCAGTCAGGTAAGAGTGATACCTGGCAGGGGAACCTCAGACCCACCAAATGTCACAACAAGGCCTTTCTATGGCCCCATTTTTTTTTCCAAAGGTCTCAGCACACCTCTCAGGACTGGAGGCCCTCATTTGTGTTTGACAAAGGGATGCATCACGGCCAAA
The DNA here is from genome assembly GCA_013399135.1 of Heliornis fulica. Classification (NCBI taxonomy): domain Eukaryota; kingdom Metazoa; phylum Chordata; class Aves; order Gruiformes; family Heliornithidae; genus Heliornis; species Heliornis fulica. Next base: position 289,411 of record VXBZ01007312.1, on the reverse strand, counting down.
CAACCTCTCTGAGGTGCCCATCAGCTAAATGACTCCTCACACATGGTCAGCATGGTGCCCTGAGATGTCCCTTGGAGGTTTCCCACCCAGGCTGCCATCACCCTGAGCCCTCTGGGACAGGGAGAACCGGAGACATGATGCAGAAGATGAGCAAGACAGTGAAGGGGGGGGAAAGAAAACACCTTTGTATTTGACGTGCCGATGGGGGGGAAGAGGAAAAGGAACACGACGGGGAAGAGTCAGCTTTGCGGCAGGTACAAGCCACACAGTTGAGATGACTAAAGCTACAGCACTTAATTACCTCCCATCCCCTCCTAATGAACACTCATCAGCACTCAGCAACCCCCACTGCTCTCTAATATTCATCCCTCCTTGGCACACAGGTGCTTCCCCTCCTGCGTGGTACCTTGATGCGGGCGATGTTCACGCCGCTCATGCTTCTGCTGCGGTCTACGAGGAAGATAAACTCCCCTTGGGCTTTCTGGAGGTCTGGCTGGACCGTCCTCAAGTCTGGGCAGAAGTTGAGCATGACCACAGGGTGGTGAGGAATGTCCTTGTTCAGTCGCTTCCGGATGATTTCCGTCTGCAAGGAAGAAAAAGAGAGCTCAAGAGAGGGAACGAGGGGGGATGTACCTGCCCCTTTCCAGGAAGATGAGAGTAATTAGAGCAGGGCTGCGTGCCCAACGATGGGATTGTGTGGGTGGGCTCAGTGGTGACAAGACCTGAGCTCAGGCTGCACCATGGGTTGTTCTGCCCATACGCCCCTCGGAGCTGATCCATGGGGGACCGGGACTCCTGCCTCCTCCGAGCCATCAGCAGGCTTTGCCGGAGCACCAAGGCTGCTAGTAGGCCTCTTCCAGAGACCCCCAGAGAGATCCCTTCACAGGTGAGAGCTCAGGAAAGAATTAAAAGGTCTGGCCCTAGGCAGCACCTCTCAAAACTGATTCTCCAACCGAGATCCCTCCCAGCCCATGGTTCATCATCATGGTGTAGTGTCACACAGGGCCACACCAGGGGTTTTGTCTGTGGTCACTCCACAGCAACGTGCCAGGGACAGGGCTCACCATGCCATATTCACCGCTTCCACCCATTTCTGCTGCCACTGGTTTGCTGGTTTTCCTCCCTGTTCCCTTTATCACCTTCCTTTGGAGGGACTGAGATGCTTTGCAAAGACGAGCCGGTGGCTCGGGACATCGTTTGACATGATGGATGTCCCTGCACGGGCCGCAGCTCGAACAGCTCTCTGCCTTCTGCCTCATTCTATTTCCAGTACCAACCTTCGTTAAAAATGGCATAAAATTAAAAAGGGGGGAAAAAAAACTAACCCTCTTGTGATGGGTTTATAATCTGCTGTTAATCTGAGAGTCGGCACATCGCTGCTGTCGAGGGAGCTCACGTCAACCCAGCCCGCAGCCTACCCACAGCAAGATGAGTCTCGTTCCTCGGCGCCTTCGTTTGCCTTCCTCTTCCTCACTCCACTCTCTCTCACCAGTTTCACCAGGAGTAAACCAGACCCCAAATAACCAGGTCTATTTTTTTCCAGCTGTGAGTCATATTCCTTGATCTACGAGCTTAACGACCAGCCTTTACTTCACATCACTCTCTGAACTCAGGAGTCCCTGCGGAGCAACACGGGCTTCGCCTGCGGCTGCGCTGCCCGAGTGCTGCTTCCCGGTGAAGAGACAGTTCCCATTCCCAGGAACAAGAGCATCACATCCTCCTCCACTTCACTCTCAGGCTTTGGAGTATAAATTAATCCCTAGGAACTGGAAGGGTTTTTTCCACCCCCTTTTCTCCCCAGCTATACGATATTAATCTGTTTAAGATCGCTCCCAGCAGGAATGTTTATCACATTCCAAATTGGAGGGATCCTCTCTGCCTCTCCGCCCAAGGACCGAATCCCAGCTGGGGACCAACCCACAGCGCTCCCTGGGATGCTCTTGGGGACCCAAGACACCAAATCCCTGTGTGATCAGGATAAGCCCACAGCCTGGAGTGAATTTTACAGGCACAGCTCCAAGCTACAGGCCAGCCAGGAAAGGAAGTGTCTCATCAGCACTGTCCCTTTCCCCACCTCTCCGTTCCCCTTTGCCCATTATCCAATTACAGCAAACTAATCAGATCCCACCGATGATGCTGGTGGGCATCCTTCCCTGCCACCCTGCTAGCTGACAGCCATCCAAGGCTTTTCCATGACAAACCAAGGGAGGAGAATTAATTATCATTTACTCCTGGAATTTCTGGGCTAATTCATTGAAGCCAAGAGGTGCTCAGTGTCGCGCTCCGCTCAGCACCAGTTCCAACCCATAATCTACCCCATGGATTCAGGGCACGTTCCCTCTTTCTTGTCCTTTCCTGCAGGGAAATGGCTCTGGAATGATCCCACCTCCTGACAATTTGATGTGCTAAAGACACCGAAATAATCGGGGTCCATCTGAGATGTGGCACGGGATGTGGAACGTGGAGGGGTGTCAGTGTGTCTCCGGTGAGCGGTGGGTTCAGGATGTCTGCCAAGCTTCGGGGGTGGAGGGAGGCTCAGACCTCCCCCAAGTTCAGGAGTGGGGTGTAAGGGGAAATGAGCATCCCCTGGTGCAAGGGAGTTGACACAAGAAGCCTGGGTGCTGTGGTTACACAAGTGTGACATGGTGAAGAAGCCCAGCATGGAAATTCAGAGGGCTCTGACCACCACACTCTTCCTCACCGCTCCCGGACAGGCTGATGTGGCAGCTCAGAGGCGCGGGGTTGTCACTCGTCGCTTCAGAATTGCTGAAAGACGAGGCACAAATCCCAGAGAAGATTTTTTTCCCCGCTCTATTTGCTGATCAGCAGAACAAAGAGAAGTTTCTCCTACCTTGTCTTCACTTCAGCTCATTGTTCTGAGCAAAATCACTTCTTTCTCTCTGACAGCTATCCAGACACGGTAAACATTTACCGAGCAATTAAAAGAATATTTTATTCTATGTCACTGCAATAATTATAACACCCTTAATGCCGTAACAATATACCTACCTCATTATGCTACGCTAGACTAGCACTAATTATACACACAATAACTACCCCAGAGCTTCCTCCACACTCAGTTTATAGGAAGCACCACAGATTTTTCCCCTCTCCCTCCTCACAAAGTCCCTCTCCGAGGGACAATGCTGTGGAGCTTACTGGGCCAGTGTGGTCCCTGGTACCGCCAGCATCATCCACTTGCGTGCACAGCGCCAGCCCCAAGAAAAGCCTCGGATGATGCCTGCAGCGTCTGCTTCTCACCTTTTTCTCTGCACTGGGGTCTTTCTTCGTGCCTTTGATGAAGTCATTCTTCCCCTTCAGGTGTCGTTCGTACTCTGCAGGTGTCATATCACCTCCTTCCATCAAGACGTGAGGCATGTGGGGCTCTGGGAATGCAGAGAGTCAGGTGAAGAACGGCCTTCAGCGAAACATGAGGTTTGGCAGAGATGCAGGTGTGAAACCAGAGCAGCATCTCTGTGCCAGGGCAGTGTGGATAAACCTCAAGAGGGTCTGGAATTACCTCCTAGGAAAGCCCAACCCTGGCCATACTCATGGAGCCAGAGCTAATCCAGGGGTCTCCAGCATTACGGAGGGCAACCCCAGGAAGGGACAAGGCCAGCGAGAGGAGACAGAGCCCACCTACCACTGGGGTGGATGAGGATCTCCACAGGTCTGTCGAAGGTGTGTTTATTGGCCAGCGTGATCACGATGCTCTTGGCGGAGCGCGCGGAGGGGTCGGCGTCTGCTCGGATCTCGTGCGTCGGGCTCTCGACACCTGCCCCGGGAAACCGAGGTGAGGTTAGAGACTGAGGATGGGCAGGTCCAGGGAGAAGAGGCAGCAAGATGGCAGAGGACAGGAACCAAGCAGACCACACAATGCTTCTTCTGTCTCTACATGCTGACATCAGCATTGCACTGACAACAACCCCCCTCCCAGCACAGAACAGACTCCCTATCATGGTGGCAGAGGAGGAGGAAGAGGATGGGCATTGCCTTCANTCTAATATCCAATCTAAATCTCCCTCCCTCTATTTTAAAACCATCACCCCTTGTCCTGTCCCAACAGGCCCTACTGAACAGCCTCTCCCCATCTTTCTTGTAGGCCCCCTTGAGGTACTGGCAGACCGCTCTAAGGTCTCCCTAGAGCCTCCTCTGATGACCCAGCCCAGCGCAGTGGGACAGCTCTGGAGCTCCTACCTGCCAGGAGACACGGCCCCCGGATCTCCAGCTGGAAGCTGAACTCGTACTCCGAGGGGTTGGTGGCCTCACTCTCCAGCAGCCGAGCCAGGCAGGACCTGTCCCCCTGCTCCGGGCTCCCCGGTCCACAGTAGCGCTTGTCCCTGCCGGGGAGATGAACCCAAATCAACACCCCATGCATGCCACACACACCCCTGGAACCAATGGAGGTAACGCTGGCAGCATCTCTCCAGCCTCCTGCAGCACCGACAGGCTTCTGCTCTGCCAGTCCCATGTCCCCCCAGAGCAGTCCTAGACAGAGTCCATCCCATGGTTCTCCGTACGTTCGGAACTGGTGGCTGGGAAGGCTGCTGGCATTCTCCAGGCTGGGCTGAGGGACCCTGGGGACACACACAGCTGGCAGAAGGACCCTCACGGCCCCGCTGGGCAGTGTCTGCAGCTCGGAGGAGGTGCTGATGAAGATGGAGACGCTTTCCAGGGGAGGAATCACACCCAGGTTAGCCACAAAAACAATCCTCTCCAAGTCCTCATCCATCACGATCCTTCCTGTGCAGAGAGAGGACCACACTAGGGACATGTGGTGTCACAGCCATGGAAAATGCCCCAGACCAAACAGCCAAACCAGCCCCTCACTGCACACATCAGCGTTTCTCTAAAGAGCCCCAACCGTTCCCACCACCCTCTCAGCATTCCAGAAACACCCAAAATGGGTGTTCTTCCCAAAATGGGTGAATGTCACCTCCCCACTCCTCCTCCCCTGACCCCCTCACCGCTTCCATCGCCAGCTCTCCCGTCAGGGAGGCTGCAGCCGTCGAAATACACGTCATCTATCTTGGCTTTGTCTTTGATCTGCACCGTCACAGCACGCCGGGACACGGCTGCCTCGAACCCCACGACGGTGGTGACTTCATCCAAGGGGTAGACAAAGAGACCTGCCAGCCAGAAGGTGCTTTCAGCATCACCAAGCGCTTGCCTGGACCCACCATCCCAGGTCACAGCGGTCCCCTCCCTCCTGGCACTTCCCTGCATGCCCCTGGGACATCTTCTCTTCACAAACTTTGGTCTTCTGAGGTCACAACGCCCTCAGCTACTCTTCCAGCCAGGATCCAAAGGTTGGAGGTACCCACACAAACCCAGTGCTGCAATGTCCCTGGCTCTAAAGCTCTGTGCTGCTCTTGCAGCTTCACCCCCAGCCCCCCAGAACTTGCCTTCGAAAGCCTGGGCTTCGGGGTTGCGGTAGGTGAGCAAGGCTGTCATCCCAAAGGCGTAGCCGCTGACGCATGATGTCACCTCCGACGCGGAGAGGGGGAGCGGGGAGAGGGTCACCCGGTTAATCAGCCCTGGCATCTTCCCAGGGGTCTGTCGGTGATGGTGGGGTCAGGGACTGCAGTGAGCTGCAGGGGCGGGAGGGTGACAGTGCATGAGGAGCCCCGAGTACCCATGACACTCGTGTGCCCCTGGCACCTCATTTCATCTCCTGCAGCCCCAGGGACAGGAGGGTGACTGACCCAGGGCAGGAGGTCTGGGCTGGTGGGGTTGGAGACAGGACACTGGCACGAGGACACAAGGCAACCACGTGCCCCGAATCACCGCGGGCACAAAACGGGAGGCTCAGATGAGATCCCACCAGCTCCCACACCCGCCTACTCCTGAGTTAGGGCAAAAGGGGTTAACATCTGTTTTTGCCTCTCCTGCTTCTCCTCATCCTCCAGACAAGTTTCTCCTGGATAATGACACCAGTAGACCCTGGCACTGCTGCACCTCGGGGCGGTGGCACGGCTCTGCGGTCCCGGCTCCAGCACCCTCCTGCAAAGGCTGACTCATCCCTCCGCTCTGCTCCGCTCCGATGTGAAGTGCCAATTACATGTCAACCCTTCCCGCCCCCCCAGCAGGTTTCCCTCTCTTCCAGCTCCTCTTCCCCAAGACAGAGGGTTTCAAAGGAGACCTTTCAGGTACCTCTGGGCCACATCCAGCTCCCTGGGGGCACGGGGAGAAGTTGCTAGGCAGCAGTTCTCCCTGGCTGGCTCCGTGATGCTTTATGTGATGATTTACAAGGCCCAGGAGGAGCCAGCACAGTGAAACGCATCAGAGTCTCATTTCCTCGTGCTCCTGCTTTATTAAAACCACCTTTATATGCAAATATCGTGGAAGATGTGAACGTGATCAAGGCCACCAGCTCGCCGAGGGTTTTGGGCAGGAAAACGGCATTAAGGGAGGAAAAAGAGAGAGCAAGGGAGGATGGGAAGGGTTGGTAGGGTTGGGGGAGCACAGCCAGGAACCCCAGGAAATTAAACAGCAGCAGAGAAGATGATGGAGGGCAGTAGTGAGGGCGGAATGTGAAGGCAACTCCTGATTCCCAGCTGACAACCTCTGGTGTTCCCAATGTAATCCTCACAGAAGCCCAGACAGGTCTGTGTTGGAAGGGATCCCAAGGATCATCGAGTTCCAATCCCCCTGACACGGGCAGGGATGCCAACTTCCAGGCCTGGACTGAGACAAAGTTGCCCCAGGGCCACATCCAACCTGGCCTTGAACACCTCCAGGCTTGGGGCATCCCCCACCTCTCTGGGAAGCCCCTTCCAGCCCCTCACCACACTCTCCATGAAGAACTTCCCCTGATCTCCAACCTGACCCTTCCCTCCTCCAGCTTCAATCCATCCCCTTGTCCCACCACTCTCTGCCCTTGGGAAAACCCTATTCCCTCCTGTCCATAGGCTGCCTTGAAGTCCTGGAGGGCTGCAGTGAGGTCCCCCCGCAGCCTTCTCTTCTCCAGGCTGACCCAGCCCAGCTCCCTCAGCCTGTCCTCACAGGGGAGCTGCTCCAGCCCCTGAGCATCTCCATGGCCTCCTCTGAGCCCTCTCCACCAGCTCCACATCTCTCTTGACTTGGGGGCCCAGCTCTGGACACAGGACTGCAGATGGGGCCTCCCGAGGGTAGAGCAGAGAGGGACAATCCCCCCCCGTCCCTGCTGCCACCCCGCTGCTGATGGAGCCCAGGAGACCATTGGCCTTAGAGCTGCAAGAGCTCCCTGCTGGCTCATGGTCAGTTCCTCACCCACCAAGACCTCCAATACCACCAGGACCACCAAGGTGGCAAGAGATCCCCTGCGCAGGGAGAGGGAAGGAAGGTCGTCCTGCTGAGATGTGGCAGAGGCCATCAAGATATCAGGAAGCAATTAGAATCCTGGGTGAGGGGTGAGGGTAGGTGGGGTGGGGTAGAAGTAGCGGGGATTACTTTGCCTTAGGGAAGGAAACAAGTGAGACATGACATGGGGAAGATGCTCCCCACCAGCCCCGTGACCTGCGTAAGCTGCGGCAGCTCCAGTGGTGCTGAGGGGAGCCCAGCACCAGCCCTGCCTGCTCTGCCAGCTGCCCCTCAAGCGCAGGGCAGGCTCTTGGGACAGGGCTGGAAGGCAGCAGGCAGCTGCCAGCACAGATCACAACGCCATCAAGTGACTGCAGTGTGGAGAGGAGACCGCAGAGAGGCTGGCGTGGGGGACAGGTGGCACATCCATCCCCTCAGGAGCTCGCCACCAAGCCACCTGTCTGCTGCTCCCCATCCCACCTCTGCTGCTCTGGAACTTGTGCCTGATCTCCAGTCAGGTTGTGGGGTTGGACCCTCAGGATGGAAACTGGTTTGACCCCACATCCCAGAAAACAGCGAGCATCCCTACTCCCACCCCGGCCTTGGCGTGTCTGCTCACTGCCACCAAACACACCCTGCCACCCATGGAAGCCAGCGTGGGACCACCCCACGGCCTGGCCACGTGCCTCACGACCCACGGCCTCACACAGTGTTGGGCACACTAGGGAGGGGAAGGGCAAACCACTGGCAAACACCTTCAGCCATCTTGCTGCATCATGGAACTGCCCCACACCCATAACCCATCGGAGCAGCTCCGGGCTGGGGACACAGCTGCCCCTCACCAGCCCCACTCAGGACCTGGCACAATGGGACACTACCATATTTTTCTTCTCTTTTACCCCCCCTCCCTCCTCTTCCCTTGACAACCTGCTCCTCTTCACAGCCATAGAGAAGGGAGTGACCCCGGTCCCACCCAGCCCTGCTCCAGGTTATACCCCTGTTCTGCACACGATTCACGGGGGAGGCACCGACACCCGCAGACGGTCGGTCCCCAGGACACTGGGGGTGCGCAAGGGGCGCTCAACCCACCCCCCCAACACGGGAGGTTTGGGGCAGGATTTTAAAGGACTGGGTTGGAAAGGGTATTTATGGAAAAGGGGTGCAGTGCCTGGAGTGCCTGGTTGTGTCTCTAAGCATTGATGTGCCCTCAAAACACATCTGGGTTTTGAGCAGGTGTAAAGACAGGAGCGGAGTGAAGTGTATTTTCACGCCTCGAGCAGCACAGAGCGAACCACGGCTGCCCCAGGCATGAGCCCGGGTTCTGCACAGCTCCCAGGAGCAGGCTGGGGTCCCAGCAGTGCCACCACCCCCGGGTCCCTGGCACCCCCACCCAACAGCAGGTGGGAAGGCCGGGATAAAACCACGTGCTGCCTGTGGCACGTCCCCATCAGGCCCTGGTGTCCCAGAGAGACACGTCCGGAGGCAGCACCTGATGCTTTTGCCCCCACCTCAAGACACAAACTCATCAGTGTGACACCCACATGTGGTGTTGGGGCATCTTTGGACGGCTGAACCCCTCCACCGCCCTGCTGTGACCTCTTTTCCAACCCCAAATGGGTTCCCTGGGAAATCTCACCTCCAGGTCCCAGTCAGTGCTGGGTCGTACCCACAACTGCTCGGAGCACGGCTGTTTGTCTGCAGCTGGGTAAAATATTCCTCCCGCTCCATCTGTCTCAATCAACACTGACATCCAGTGGCTCCTCCGGATGAGTACAGCCGGCGTGTTGAGATGTACAGCCCAGGCACCACGGGCTGTCCATGGGGTGCCCGTTGCACCACCGGGATAGGTGAGCATCCCTGGGAGCTGCCCAGTCTCCTCCGGGAAGCAAACTGCCAGGAGAAGCCCTGTGCATCCCAAACCTTTGGGGCTCGCACATGGAGCCGCCCTTCAGTGCTTTCCCTGGCTTCACGGGGCATCACGTCTCGGGGAGCAGCTGTGACATCCCTGACTTTGCTTACCTGACCCCCACCAGGCTCAGGTCGCACTGAAGACATGCAGGACACCTCCTGTCCCTCCCCCTCAAAGCGTGGGGCTCTACTGGGACCAACCCCAAAAACCATTTCCAGGAGGCAACAGGAGCACACAGGGTCTGAAACGTGTCACTCTCCTGCCCAAGGTGGCTTTTCCCGAGCCCCTGCACAGCTCAGGGAGGGAAGGACGAGAAGGATTTGCCCTGAGAGCATCACCTCCTGGGGGAGACACAAATCCACCATGGGAACCCCTGAGGGAAAGCTCTCCTGTCTCCAGCCTTCCCTCACCCCAAAACACAAGCATGGGGGTACCCTGCCTGCTGCGTTTCACCCCAGCGCCGCTGCGGGTGGCGATGCCGTACCAGAGCAGCGACCAAGATCTCCAGCCAGAGGGATCCATCCCTTTGGGAGCCAGATAACCCCAAAGGACTCCCCAAGGCCTCAGAGGGGAGCTGCGGGGAGCACCCAGCAAATGGCTCCGGGGATGCAGCGCCAGGATGGGGAGTGACTGGCAGGCCTGGCAGATCCAGATTTTGGGGAGCCATCGGACCCAGAGTTCAGTCTCAAGGAGATTCACATCCCAAGCCTGGCTTCTAGAGCTGTCAGTCACGTTCTGATACCAGCTTAGTTAACCCCTGCCTCGCTGGGCCCGCCGCTGTGCCTGTGCTTGGGAGAGCGCTGAGCTGAGCCGGGGAGGGAGGGTTTTGCCCAGCCCAAGGGTGTCTGGGCTTAAATCTCCCTCTCCAGCTCATCCCAGAGATCCTGGCTGGGCTAAAACATGCCTGTGCTTGGGATGCATCTGGAGCCAAGGACACCGGGCCCCCAGGAGCATCACAGCCCCTTCTCCAGCCACCCCTGCCCCGCTCCAGCCAAGCGTGGCGAATTCAAGGCAGGTCCTTGTGCGCTGACCTATGCTGGGGGGACACACACTGGAATCCCCCCTCCCCTTGCCAAGGTCAGTCCTCCCCCCAAAGCAGTGTGTCCACAGCTGGGATATCCCACCTGGCTGCCCAGGAGAGTAAAAGCCCATCACCCCCAACATCCTCCTTCCCTCCAACCTCCTTCGCCGTCTGCGGGGAGATGGAGCCAGCTCCTGGTAACGCCTGTCCAATTTTGGGGAGGGGAGGGGTGCTCAGGGGCTCCCCATCCAGCTGGGAAAAGGCAAGGCAGGGAAGCAGCAGCTTGGAAAGTGTGGGCTTGTGCCTGCAGAAATATTGTGACAGGGATCTCCTCACAGAGAGGCTTTGTGCTGCGATCGTGCACAGCCTCGGGAAGTAACACCCGCACGCACACACACAGAGCCCCCCACC
>VXBZ01007312.1:254513-273732 GCA_013399135.1 Heliornis fulica | reverse complement strand
GGCCGAGTCGGTGAGCGGGGGAAGGAGGAAGGGGGGAGCCGGGACGGGAGGCGGAGGGGTTGGGGAGGGGAAATCTCGGCCTTCCCCGGGGCGGCGGGGCCCAGCCGGCAGCCCCGCACCGGGCCGTCCCTGCGCTCTCCCCTTCAGGAGCCGAAGCCGCCCCCTCCCTGCTTGTATTTGCGCTTTAAAATCTCGCTTCTTTCGCTCCCCGAGCGTCGGGAGGGCGGGGAGGGCTCTCTCCTTCCCCTGCCCCGGGTCCAGGCTCAGCCCTGTCAGCCGCGTCCAGGTGGTCACCTTCATCCACCCCCACCCCGCCTTGTCTCCCTTGTCCGTGTTCCCCGTGGTGACGGGATGTGGGTTACACAGAACCACCGGCTTGGGAAAGACCTGGGGGGGGTCACACCTCTGCCCCACGGGAAGGCTGAGCCCACTGTCCTGGGTATCGCAGAATGACCAGGTTGGAGAAGAGCTTTGAGATCACTGAGTCCAACCATCCCTGTCCTCTCCCTGAGCACCTCATCTCCCGTCTGTTCAATACACCCAGGGGTGGGGACTCCACCCCCTCCCTGGGCAGCCTGTCCCACACCCCCACAGCTCTTTGGGGGAAGAATTTCTTCTGACATCTCATCTGAACCTGCCCTGGCACAGCTTGAGGCCATTCCCCTTGTCCTGTCCCCTGTCCTTGGGCACAAGAGACCATCACCCACCTCTCCCCAACCTCCTCTCAGCTCCTTCCAGGCAGGGAGAAGGTCTCAGCCTCCTCCAGACTGATCCCCCCCAGCTCCCTCAGCTGCTCCTCAGCAGGTTTGTTCTCCAGACCCTTCCCCAGCCTGGTCGCCCTCCTCTGGACCTGCTCCAGGACCTCCATGTCCTTCTTGGAGTGAGGGGCCCAGAGCTGAACGCAGCACTCGAGGTGCAGCCTCACCAGTGCCGAGTCCAGGGGCACAATCCCCTCCCCAGACCTGCTGGACACACCGGTTCTGATCCAAGCCAGGATGCCCTTGGCCTTCTTGGCTACCTGGGCACACTGCTGGCTCCTCTTCAGTCGGCATCACCCAACCCCCCAGGTCTTTCTCCACCTTTGTCTGAGACATTGGGTTTTTGTCTTTACCAGCTGCTGAAGCATGTGGGCAGACCCGTGGGGCCATGGTAAAACAAACCCTTGGTGAGAGGGGCTTGTCCAGGGCTGCCCTTGGAATTTGCCATCCTGGAATGTGAATTCCAGGATTGGAGATGGAGCAGAGATGCAGAGCCAGAAAACAATCCCCTTCTTTGTGTCACTGTTACACCTTAGAAGATGTTATATTTGCCTGTAAACTCATGAAATCATATTAACCTCACTCGCTTCACTGAATTTGCCTTTGAGCACAGGTTTTTGCTGGGGCCTGGGCGATATTTTTAGTCATCAGTAAATCTGAAAGCCCTGATGAGAGCTCAGGTTTTCCAAGCCATCAGTAGAGGATGGGAACAACAGTAGCTGTTGAGTGACACCAGTTTTGTGTTTTTCTTCACTTGCAGTTGAGCAGTTTACACCTGAAGGAAGAAAAGACCAAACCAGACGCCAATGGTGAGTTACAGCCGCCCCGGCGGCCTGAGGAAGTGGCGTGATGTTTTTCTGTTGGGTTTGCGGCCTGCTGACAAAGTAAATTCCCAATTAGTTGAGAAATTCCAGAAAAGGGAAATATAAACCCAAGGTTAAACAGCAGTGTAGACTAAATTGCATGCTTGTTCTGCTAGGCTAACTCTTTAAAATTGTGTTCTGATGTGTTTGGGGAGCTGCGTGGGCAAAATCTTTTGCTGTGGGTGATAAATTTCAGTTTGGCTGTAGAGAGGCAGCTGTAACTCGGGTTTCTTCTCTACAGAGTTCTTGTCAGGAAAATGGGCATTTAGTAGCTTTTCCCCCAATATTCAGACTTGAAAACTCCCCAGGCTTGGGCTGCCTGACCTCACATCTCTTTTATTAGGCGCTGTTGTCAAAGCAGACGACAACCTCGAGAAGACAGAGGATGAGGAGAAGGGTAAGTGCTTTCTTGAAGAAAAGCTTTGGCAAGGAATCTTGAAAAGAAATTAATTTTGTGTATACTTAAAGTAAGTCTACCTTATGTCTTATGTTTTATTATCTTATATCCTGCCCCAAGGACTTAATTGTAAGACATGTCCTTCCTCCATAATACTTTTAAAGCTATTGAGTCCTGTAATAACTTGGGAGACTCCTGGATTAGAGTGGAGAGAAATAAGGGGATAGCAGTATCCTCAAAGGCAGGACTGGATACAGGAGCAGTTGGATTACCTGGAGCTGGAATTGCTGTAGCAACCAACATGTTTCGTTTGTGAAATGGCTGTTAAGAGGTGGGTAACGGCTCTAAATCCTTCAGAAAGTGGCTTGAGAGAAACTTGCTTTAGTGAACAGATTTATTAGTAAAACCTTGAAGTGCAGCACTTCAGGCTTTGATTGTGCTTGTCCTCAGCCCTTGCTGCATTTCAGCCCTGTTTGTCCTTAAACTTCTCTTAAAAATTAAAACAATAAAAGAAAAAGCCCACCTGCAAGGTGTCTGCCCACACCTCGGATAACAGCAGAGGCTTTTAACGCTGTCCCACCCTCCAGTTAGATGCTAAGCTACGATAGCTTAAGCAGAGTTCTGGATCTGTTAAGGTTCCCTGTAAAACAGTTCTCACACTGGTTTGTCTTCCTAAGTATCCCATGGGAATCCCTGTGATACCCCAATAAATATCTCATTCAGGAATTGTCAGCTCCTTAGATACTCCTCTGTACTACAGAATTCCACTTTCTGGATGCATCTTGTCCTCTGCTGGGCTCAGTAACGCAGCGTTTCAGCAGGAGTGGCACCTCAAACAGGCTGTGACTTAGTTCTGTGTTTTTTTTCTACCTCCTTTTTCCAACAGAGGACAGAGCTGCCCAGTCCTTGTTGAACAAGCTAATCCGCAGCAACTTGGTTGACACAACAAATCAAGTGGAGGTGCTGCAGCGGGATCCCACGTCGCCTCTCTACTCCGTAAAGTCTTTCGAGGAGCTGCGGCTGTAAGTCCTGTTACATTTCCCAGCTCTCTAGCAGGTGTTGCTTAGAAGCTCATGGGTTTCTGCTTCAAGTTATTGCAGGTCTGTCATTAAGAAATTAGCATATTGTTCCTTGTGGTATATAAATGCAAGGAGGATTATTTTATCTGGTGCCTTGTGAAAGCTTCGATCGGAAAGGGGCTGCCTGTAAGTGCGGAGCTGGCGTTGCTCTGAGTTGTATCATACGGCTTTGAGGTGCACAGCAGAGCTCACATGTGATAAGCTGGATGAGCAGAGGAGGGAGGGCTGTGGGTGGGCTTCCAGTCATGGCCATCCAGACTTCACCAGCAGCTCTCCAGCAGGCGCAGGGCTGCTCAGGGCGGGTGTTTTGGAAAACACAGGACTTGTTTTATTGGCAGAAGTAACGAACGCAAGTGCCCTCTGTTCCAGGCTCCGGGCTTGTTTGTGAAGGTCCAGCAGCAGTAGCAAATAGCACACAGGGAAAGCTTATCTTTTCTCTGCCAGTGATACTGATATATGCACTGGAGAGACTACTAGTGTTAGTATTTTCTGACCCTTCATGCTGAGTACCTTTACCAGCGGAGCTTTCAAGTGCCAGTAGCTGCGTTTCAGGCCCGATAGATTTATGGTTTGGGTTTTTTTTTAACACACTAGAGAGGCTGCCCTGTTGGGATTGTGCTTGGCCATATTGATGGTTGTGGGTTTGTTGCTCTTCTCCAAGCTCCACAGGGGAATCTGAGCCGATGAGACTTCTCACTGTGAAATGACAGGATGTTGTTTCACTTGGTTCACGTCAGTGGCTGAACGGCGTCAAAAGAAGCAGAGGTCTTGTAGGGCCTCTTCGACTAATTCCCATCTTTGAGTAGCCAAACAATCCCAGGGAGTTAATGATGGGGGCAGCCAGACTTAATTGAGTCTTCATTCAGTTCTGACTTGGTGTATCCTTGGCAACTGTCACAGCGCTGGGCTTTGTGTGTCCTTGCTTCTGGGCAGCACAAGGTTACGTGTTCTGAGAGCTTTTGTTCCAGCCGTCGTCCGAAAGTGAAACGTGGTGTTTTAAATAGCTTGTTGTGCTGAATGGGAGGGAAACAGTGGGCAGGAAACCTGGAACCTGCTTTGAAAGGAGAGCCCCTACTGCTGAGCACTGCTGACAGCACTCCAGTGAGCACTCAGAGGTCGGTGGCTGAGACTTTGCTAGTGCCGTAACCTGCAGTTTGGGTTGTTCTTGGAGCTCCTTGTCTGCACAAGTGTCTGCTGAGACTAGAAAGCTGCCCTGAAAATCATAGAATCATAGAATGGCTAGAGTTGGAAGGGACTCCCAGAGGTCATCTAGTCCAGCCCTCCTGGGACACCCCCAACTAGATCAGGTTGCTCAGGGCCTCATCCAACCTGGCCTTGAACGTCTCCAGGGATGGGGCATCCACCACCTCCCTGGGCAACCTGTTCCAGTGCTCCACCACTCTCACAGGAAAGAACTTTTTCCTAATACCCAATCTAAATCTCCCTCCCTCTATTTTAAAACCATCACCCCTTGTCCTGTCACAACAGGCCCTACTGAACAGCCTCTCCCCATCTTTCTTGTAGGCCCCCTTGAGGTCCTGGCAGACCGCTAGAAGGTCTCCCCGGAGCCTCCTCTTCTCCAGGCTGAACAGTCCCAACTCTCTCAGCCTGACCTCATAGGAAAGGTGCTCCAGCCCCTTTATCATCTTTGTGGCCTCCTCTGGACCCTCTCCAACGAGAAAAATCAATTGGTGCTTTTGAACGACGAGCAGTGTCGCCTCGCGTTGAGCTGGGTTGTAACCGTGGATTGAGAGGTGTGGGCACGGCCAACTGGGCTTGTCAGTCATTGACTGGTTTGTGCACTAAGCCAGTGTCCCTCCTGTGTCAGGGTGTTGGTTGGTGTTAGGGAATCCCTCAGAGGGCCACCCTGGGGTTTTGTGACATTGCACTGTGCTCCTCGTGTGCTGTGGTCGCGCTGTCCTGCATGTGAGGCTTGAAGGAGGAGGTAGTTTTGGTGCAGAGATTAGCTGTGGCTGAGGAGAAGGGATTGGCCTAGAGGACAGGATTAGTGCCTTCTGCTCCGGGATTCCCAGGGTTGTGGGGAAAGCAGCTTTAGGACAAGAAGCCCTGTGCTACCTTTAGCACTGTGACACGGGGTTCTACAGCTTCCAGGCACTGCTTGAGGTCACTGCACCGCCATCATTGCAGTGAGGGCACAGAGGGAGGCAGCTCTAGGCCCACTTGCAAGGGTTGTTCTCACCTTTCTGTACCCAAATGAAAACCAAGTGTAGTCACAGTGTCAAAACTTTGTTTGCAGGAAACCACAGCTCCTGCAAGGTGTCTATGCCATGGGCTTCAACAGACCATCGAAGATCCAGGAGAATGCCCTGCCCATGATGCTTGCTGAACCGTATGTACACATCCTTTCCACTCCCTTCAAGCATTTGAAAGATTTAGCTGAGCTTTGGAGAGGAGGATGATGATGGGGAAGCTGCCCAGGCTGTGGTTAAAGGGTTCCCGTGCTGCTGTGTCTCTGTGGTCACCAACTACATGACAGCAGCCCTGGATTTGTCCTTCTCCTTAGACAGGCACTGACCACACAGTGCTGCTGTGTTTGGCTGAGGACAATCCACTTTTCCTGGTCACTTAGGAGAGAAATAATATGGAATAGAGCTCCAGAAATCCTGGGTGGGTGGGGGCAGTTGAGATGATGCCCTATCTGCGTGGCTGCCTTCCATCAGTGCCCCTGCACTGAAACGAGGTATTAAGTCACTAGGGGGAGATGTGTGAAATGGAAGATTTATGGTTTGGGTTCACAGTACTGACAGATAATCACTGTTTTCCTCCCAAATCTCCATAATCAAGAGGTGCTGAAAGAGCCACTGGTAGAGGGCAGAGGCAGCTAACCTCTGCTCCGTGGTGCATAGCCAGTCAGG
Organism: Heliornis fulica; assembly: GCA_013399135.1. Classification (NCBI taxonomy): domain Eukaryota; kingdom Metazoa; phylum Chordata; class Aves; order Gruiformes; family Heliornithidae; genus Heliornis; species Heliornis fulica. Next base: position 267,759 of record VXBZ01007312.1, on the reverse strand, counting down.
TTAGGCACCAGTCTGGAACCAGTGGGAAATGTAAAATGCCACTCTGGGTGTTTTCTGTATCGTTCAACCCCATGAAAACGCTGCCTGGGTGGTTCCTCTGGTTGAGCTCGTGCCTGATGTTTATTTTGCAGCCCACAGAACCTGATTGCACAATCTCAGTCTGGTACTGGCAAGACAGCTGCCTTTGTCCTGGCCATGCTCAGTCGTGTTGAACCTGGGAACAAGTATCCACAGGTAAAAGCTTCTGGGATGTGAGTGGTTTGGGGTGGGGTGGGGGGATGTGAAGATGTTGGGCTTCTCTGGAGACCTTTGCTAGTAAATTTACAGTGTGATGAACCCACCTCCATGATGCTGTGTCTGGACAGGTGCTGGTGGTGCTTTGAATGGAAAAGATGTGGGTTTTACTTGCAGCTTGTTCTTTTGGTGGCTCCTTTGCAACACTCAGGATGCCATTGCTCTGCTGGGAGTTAAATCAGGAGGGTGGGAGTTAAATCAGGGGAGTGGGAGTTAAATCAGGTGAATGGGAGTAAAATCAGGGAGGTGTTGGGCCGGAAGAAATTAACTCTGAGAAATACTGCAGGCCAAAGGGGGTTAAGTCAGCAGGATTTGGGATGGAAGAGATCTGTGGCAACAGAACAGAAAACACCCAGAAAGGGGCTTTTTAACCCATTTTCCAGAGTGGAATAATCCAGCAGTGCTATCAAGTGTTATCAGTGTTAGCCTTCTCTTAACAAAAACCCCTTTCTTCCCTCTCAGTCTGTCGGTACTGGGTTCCTTATCCCTCCTGCCCATGTATATTCCTGGCAGAGACCTGCACTCTGGGGCCTGAGGAGCAGGACTGAGCACAGAAAGCCAGTGGAGTGCAGACCAGAGGGGCTTTCAGAGCTGTTAGCTGCTCCTGTGTTCATCTGGAGGAAAGCCTCAGTAATAAGGGTTAAAAGCACAAGTGATAGCAGTGCCCAGGATGGTGGTCACTTCAAACACGTTGTCCTTCTGTCCTTGCAGTGTTTGTGCCTTTCCCCAACGTATGAGCTGGCACTTCAGACAGGAAAAGTGATTGAACAGATGGGAAAGTTTTATCCGGAGCTGAAACTCGCTTACGCCGTCCGGGGGAATAAACGTGAGTGAGGTGAAACGCTGCCGACGGCTTGTGAGTGAGAACATGGTGTGCACTGTGGTCAGGTGGTGACCCAGGCTGGGGACTGGCCTCTTGGGGAGCAGTGGAGGTGAGAAGGTCCCTGGGGGACAGCAGGGTGACCATGGGCCAGCAGTGTGCCCTTGTGACCAAGAAGGCCAGTGGCATCCTGGGGTGTGTTAGAAGGGGGGTGGCTAGTTGGGCAAGAGAGGTCATTCTACCCCTCTATGCCCTGGTGAGACCCCACCTGGAGTGCTGTGTCCAGTTCTGGGCCCCTCAGTTCCAGAAGGACATAGAACTCCTTGGAAGAGCCCAGCACAAGGGACACCAAGGTGATGGAGGGAGTGGAACATCTTCCTCATGAGGACAGGCTGAGGGAGCTGGGGCTCTTCAGCTTGGAGAAGAGGAGACTGAGGGGTGACCTCATTAATGTTTATAAATATGCAAAGGGTGAGTGTCAGGAGGATGGAGCCAGGCTCTTCTCAGGGATGTCCAGGGACAGGACAAGGGGAAATGGTTCCAAACTGGAACATAGAAAGTTCCATCTTAATATAAGGAGGAACTTTTTCCCTGTGAGGGTGGCAGAGCCCTGGGCCAGGCTGCCCAGAGAGGTTGTGGAGTCTCCTTCTCTGGAGACATTCAAACCTGCCTGGATATGTTCCTGTGTGACCTCGTCTAGGTGATCCTGCTCTGTCAGGGGGTTGGACTAGATGGTCTTTTGATGTCTCTTCCAACTCCTGATGCTCTGTGATTCAAGAGGAGCAGAGTGTTTCACCGTCTGTGCAGCCTTCTTAAGACCACTTTCTCTTTCACCAGTGGAGAGAGGTCAGAAGATCTCCGAGCAGATTGTTATTGGCACGCCTGGCACCGTGCTGGACTGGTGTGCCAAACTGAAATTCATAGATCCCAAGAAAATAAAAGTGTTTGTCCTGGATGAGGCTGATGTGATGATAGCCACCCAGGGCCACCAGGACCAGAGCATCCGCATTCAGAGGTAAGGACTCGGCCTACGTTGCCCGAGGTGATTCTTGTTTCAGTTACAGCTCTCTTGTAATTTAGGGACAGCACAGCTAGATTCCTGACTGGTGTCTTCACCCATAAAGCAACAGGATTAAAAAGATATATTTAGCTCTAATCCTGGTGGTTAATGGAGGCAGAATGTCAGGGGATGACAAGCAGTTTCATTTTCCTGCAGAATAAAAAGCCTGTCCCTGGAGCTGGGTTTATTAATTTTTATGAATGCCAGTCCAGGTGCTGCTGGTCCATGAGGGAACGAGCAGGTGTTGGCAAGATGAGCACTGGTTTTTCCAGCCACTGAAATAACAGGTTCTGAGGTTATCACTCTGCTTTGCCAGTAGCATTAATCCAATCAGTGGTGGAGCACTGGAACAGGTTGCCCAGGGAGGTGGTGGATGCCCCATCCCTGGGGATGTTCAAGGCCAGGTTGGATGAGGCCCTGAGCAACTTGATCTAGTTGGGGGTGTTCCAGGGAGGTTGGACTAGATGACCTCTGAGGGTCCCTTCCAACTCTGACTATTCTATGATTCTCTATTGGGGGGGTGGCAGCGTTGCACGACAACCCTGCCCATTTTCCTCTCTCTTGCAGAATGCTGCCCAGGGACTGCCAGATGCTTCTGTTTTCAGCCACTTTTGAGGATTCTGTGTGGAAGTTTGCTCAAAAAATTGTTCCTGACCCAAATGTTATCAAACTGAAGCGAGAGGAGGAGACACTGGACACTATTAAGCAGTATTATGTTCTGTGTAATAACAGAGACGAGAAGTTCCAGGCTCTTTGTAATATCTACGGCGCGATCACCATTGCCCAGGCCATGATCTTCTGCCACGTGAGTCCTGCTGGGGAAGGTTCACCCTAGAGAACCTGTTGGCATCTGCTAGGGCTAGAAACCTGGCCAGGCACACAGTCTCTTTCTTTCAGAAAGAAACTGAGAACACAAATTTCCCTTTCTCTGGCTTTCCTAGCTCACTCTGAGTGAATAATGACAGCCATGATGGCACTAGCTACTCTGTTTCTCTGGGTTTGTCCATCCAGGTTCATTTTTATTCCAGAAGTCCTCTGAAACAAAGATCAGAGTAACCCACAGTTTTCCAGAACAAAGCATTACTCAGGACTACTAAAAACCACCCGTGTTGGGGTTGGAAAATGGATAGAAAGAGGGTGGAACAAGGGATGGGGAAGTCTGGCATCTTTTCCTGGGACTCACTTTCTCTTTTCTTTTCTTCTGGAAACATAGAAAAAAAACCTCAAGGGCTCCTGCAGTGTCAGACAGGTTCTGCTGTGAGAGCTCCTTGCAATGGGCACAGCCCTTAGGAGCTCCTTCCTTTTGAGATCCAAAAACTGAGCGGCTGCGGAGCTCCCGATGGATCCCAGGGAGCTTTGTTCCCACTTCACACCATTAAAGCTCCAGGAAAACGTTAACACTTTGTGTTCCAGACTCGGAAGACGGCCAGCTGGCTGGCGGCAGAGCTTTCCAAGGAAGGCCATCAGGTGGCACTGCTCAGTGGGGAAATGATGGTGGAACAGAGAGCTGCGGTCATAGAGCGTTTCCGAGAGGGCAAAGAGAAGGTGCTGGTGACCACAAACGTCTGTGCCAGAGGTAGGGTGCAGTCGTGCACGGGAGCAGTTCCTAAACTAACGTGGGGAAGCTTCCAGAAAGGATTCATGGCCTCAGCTGCTCTAGTCTGGAGAAATTGGGGTCCTTAGAATAGTTTGTGGGCTGCTGGCTATGTCTGCATAGGTAAATGTGCCTGTGGCAGAGCTGGGGTTGTAGGCTTCCTGCATCTTGAGATGAACAATGTCAGAATGAGAAGGTTGGAAAAGACCTTTGAGATCACTGAGTCCAACCATCCCTGTCCTCTCCTCAACCATCTCCCTGAGCACCTCATCTCCAGTCTGTTCAATACACCCAGGGGTGGGGACTCCACCCCCTCCCTGGGCAGCCTGTCCCACACCCCCACAGCTCTTTGGGTGAAGAATTTCTTCTGACATATCATCTGAACCTGCCCTGGTGCAGCTTGAGGCCATTGCCCTTGTCCTGTGCCCTGTCCCTGGGCACAAGAGACCATCGCCCACCTCTCTCCAACCTCCTCTCAGGTCATTCCAGGCAGGGAGAAGGTCTCCCCTCAGCGTCCTCTTCTCCACACTGACCACCCCAGCTCCCTCAGCTGCTCCTCAGCAGGTTTGTTCACCAGACGCTTCCCCAGCCTGGTCACCCTCCTCTGGACCCGCTCCAGGTCCTCCATGTCCTTCTTGGAGTGAGGGGCCCAGAGCTGAACACAGCACTCGAGGTGCAGCCTCACCAGTGCCGAGTCCAGGGGCACAATCCCCTCCCCAGACCTGCTGGCCACACTGGTTCTGATCCAAGCCAGGATGCCCTTGGCCTTCTTGGCCACCTGGGCACACTGCTGGCTCCTCTTCAGTCAGCATCACCCAACCCCCAGGTCCTTCTCCACCTGGCAGCTGTCTGTCCTGTGAGAATTTTATGCTTCTGCTACTAAGCCTGGCCTGTACTGCTGTAAACTCTAAAATAAATGTGTTCCAAAACAGGGAAATTGGCAAAATCGTGAACTCTGGTAGGAATTAGTGTTGTGATTGGATGTCCTAGAGCATTTACAACAGCTTGTAAAAACCCCCAGGGCCTTAAGTGCAGAGAGTTCCCAGAACCTCCAGGTGCTGGTTAAAGCATCTCTGCCTGTGTTCCTGTGGCTGTTTTGGTGGGATCCTCTGGTGTAACAGCGGGTGGGTTTTGTTTCTAAGTGTGCTCTAAGGGTGCAGTTTGGATCCCACCCTGCGTGGGGGCAGCCTCATCCTCTGAAAACTGTTGGAAGCTCTGCCAGGAAGCAGAGTGCAGGATGTCAAGTGGTTGAAGGGTGGTGGTGCTGATGCAGTGTTTGTTCTTTCTCAGGGATTGATGTGGAGCAGGTCTCTGTTGTTATCAACTTTGACCTGCCCGTGGATAAAGTCGGCAATCCGGATAACGAGACGTACCTGCACCGGATTGGACGCACCGGTCGCTTCGGGAAGCGAGGCCTGGCCATTAACATGGTGGACAGCAAGCACAGCATGAACATCCTCAACAGAATCCAGGAACACTTCAGTACGTAGCCTTGGGGTGGAGAAGTGACAGTGTCTGTGTGCAGGCTACCAGCATAGGCCCTAAACCAGTTTGTTCCAGGGGTGGGTAATGGATCAGTCTCTGGGTGGGTGAATCATCAATCATTTGGGTTGGAAAAGGCCTGCAAGTTCATCTAGTCCAACCATGTCCCCAGCACCCATATCACTCACTAACCCATGTCCCCAGGTCCCTCATCCAGCCTTTCCTCTAACTCCCCAGGGGACAGTGACTCCAGCACCTCCCTGCAGAACCCGTCCCAGTGCCTGACACTGTTTCTGAGAAGAAATTTCTCCTCATTCCTAACCTGAACCTCCCCTGGTGCAACTTGCAGCCACCCCCTCTTGTCCTGTCACCAGTTATCTGTGAGAAGAGGCTGAGCCCCAGCTCCCCACAGCCTCCTTTCAGGTAGTTGTAGAGAGCAGTGAGGTTTCCCCTGAGCCTCCTCTCCTCCAGACTAAACAGTCCCAGCTCCCACAGCCGCTCCTCATCAGACTTGTGTTCCAGAGCCTCCATCAGCCCCGTCCTCCTTCTCCAGACACACTCCAGGGCCTCCATATCTTTCTTGGAGTGGAGGGTGAAGTTTTACCATGTAGTTTTCAAACCTGACTGAACAGTTCATGGCCAAACCCCGACTCCTGGAAACCAGCGAAAGAAAACAGCCGTCCCTTGTTAGGAAACCTGACCTATTTCTTATCTTTCCCAGACAAAAAGATAAACAAATTGGATACTGACGACTTGGATGAAATTGGGAAGATAACTAACTGAAGTACAGCTGCTGGAACTGGTGTGTAACCCTGCTGGGGAAGCTCTCCCACTACAATTGGATCAGCATTCAGATTGGCACGCCTCTCAGCTCGTCCCGAAAAGGACTTCCTAAGATAACCAGTACACAAAAATTACCTCATTTTAAAAATTGCAGTTGGACTTCAAATTGTGCAACTATGGGGAGGAAGAGGAAATGTTTACAGAAGCTTTTAACATTTCTTAGTTTAGCCTTAAAACGGGAAGATATTTGGAATGGTAAGAAATATACTCGCCAGAAACATGGGCAGTATGGAATTGTCTAAACCAATTTTTTAAAAACAAACAACAAAAAAAAAGAGCTTTATTGCCTTTAATTGGAGTAAAGGTCAGCATTAACCTGATCAGTTAAAATTCAACAGCCAAATATAGCATGGACATAAGTAAAGAAACAAAATAACACACACACACACACCCCCAACCCCATACCAAGGCAGCTGGTTTTTGGCTTGGACAAAATAGGATGTCATTCCCTGGCGCTCCCCTAAGCTCTTTAAAACTCATTTCTGGCTTTTTTGATGGATTTGCCCTGCTTTTCCTTACGTAATTTGTCCTGAGGATGTCTCCAGTAGGTCATACTATCAAACACAGGTGCTGTGTTGCTTTTGCTGGGCAGTATTTTCTTTTAACTCGTCCTTGCTTGGTTAGAACGGCCACTCTGCGGAAGGCGGTGCGGTGGTGACAGCGCTCAAACCCTTCCTTTGAAGCATTGAACCTTACCAAGGTGTAGGTAGGTGGGTGGGCTGGGAGGGAAGGGGNCCTTTAGCTTCTGGCAATTCGGGGGCGGGCTCGGAAGTGGCAGAAGCTAAAGGTGATTCTTTAGAGTGAAAGAAAACCAGAACAAACCCACAATTAATGAGAGCTTGTGTTGACCAAACCCAACAAGAAAACCCTCCCAAATGCCAAATTTACCAGAGTTTTGAGTTAAATCACTCACCAGCTCGCAGAGGGGAAGCGCTTCACTTCCATTGTGCTCGTAGGTCCCTCGCCCCAGGGTGATCCTGGCCGGAGAAGGAGAGATTTGGAACTCCTTTGCTCAGGCTTTGGGACCATTCTTGGGTTGTTCCCTCCCCCTCCAGCCTGGTTTCCAGGAGAAGGAGTCTCCTGAACTAGAACTTAGGGTGCACAGCTCTTTTTTTGGGGAGGTGGGGGGGGGTGGAAACGGGACGTGGCGTGAGCAGCCATCGACCTGCTACTCGGTGCAGGAATCGCTTTCGAAACAAATGTATAAATTGTAAATTTAACTAGAAATTTTCTTTGCAATTTTGGCCATCATCTTCTGTTCAAAGACAGGAACGTGGATCCTTTTACCAAGTAAAAAAAAGGCTCATTTAAAATGTACCTAAAATTTTAGGAAATTGTGCACCCTTTTATCAATTTGTACAAAGGCTTTAGTGAAAAAAAAAAAAGAAAAAAAAATACAAACTTAAAATTAAACTTTTTGTATTCTGGGGTGTATCTATTTTTATTCTGTTGGAATCCTATTAGAAGTGGCAGGTGAGTGAGTGCTTGCGTGTCGAGTGGAAGAGTTGTTTCGGTCACCTACTTACTGGTACAGCTGAATGACCTTGTGACAGCGGAGTGTCGGGGTGGATTGTCATGAAAGCTGCTGCTGGTCCTGTGTGCTGTTTCTGATGTACTTTTAATTGGAATAAAGACCACGTACTGAACTCCTTAAATTGCTTGGATTAGTTTTGGTGTTGTTCCCAGCCAGGAGTTTTCTGTTGGAGACCTCAGAGCATCCTCTGGAAGATGAGGTTTCCCCCTCCGTGTTGTGGGTTAAAGCACCAGTGGTTGTTTCTCTCCACCCTCTGTGGTGGATGCTGTCTCATCCAAAGGGATTCCTCCTTTCTGCAGTCTTGTGTCTGTACCAGACAGGAACTCCAGGAAGGCACAGGGAGAACGTGTGGGATGGCAGCTGACCTGTTGGGGAGCAGTGGAGGTGAGAGAGACTTGGGCAGCCTGGGGGACCATGACCAGCAGTGTGCCCTTGTGGCCAAGAAGGCCAGTGGCATCCTGGGGTGTGTTAGAAGGGGTGTGGCTAGTAGGGCAAGAGAGGTCCTTCTCCCCCTCTGCTCTGCCCTGGTGAGACCCCACCTGGAATGTTGTGTCCAGTTCTGGGCCCCTCAGTTCCAGAAGGACATAGAACTCCTTGGAAGAGCCCAGCACAAGGGACACCAAGGTAATGAAAGGAGTAGAACATCCTCATGAGGACAGGCTGAGGGAGCTCTTGAGCTTGGAGAGGAGGAGACTGAGGGGTGACCTTATTAATGTTTATAAATATGCAAAGGGTGAGTGTCAGGAGGATGGAGCCAGGCTCTTCTCAGGGATGGCCAGTGACAGGACAAGGGGAAATGGTTCCAAGCTGGAACATAGAAAGTTCCATCTGAATACAAGGAGGAACTTTTTCCCTGTGAGGGTGGCAGAGCCCTGGGCCAGGCTGCCCAGAGAGGTTGTGGAGTCTCCTTCTCTGGAGACATTCCAGACCAATCTGGACACGTTCCTGTGTGATTTAATTGAGGTGACCCTGCTCTGGCAGGGGGTTGGACTGGATGATCTCCAGAGCTCCCTTCCACTCCTGACAGTCAGTGGATGTGTGAATCTGTGACCATCCACTCTGATTTGGACAGCCCCCGAGGTACCTGGCACCAAATGAACAGCATTTCTTGTTTAAGAGAAGTGTGGTGTCCAAGCCTCTGCTGCACAGAAATCATTTTAAATTCAAGTTTCAGCCCAAAAGGTTTTATTGATTTGCTGCCACACAGCATGAAAACCCCAAAACTCAGAAATGTTGTACACACACAATCAATCAGGAGGGAGTGAACCACCTAATGCTGAATTCAATACAGAAACCGGCTCCTGAGGGAGATACTTTGCTCCCCACTCCTTGATTAAACCCACCCAGAGTGTTTTGGCTCCCTGGTCTCCCTGAAGACCCCGAGATTCCTCTTGTTTAACCTCACCCCCTGCAGTAGATAACACTGTCTCATGAGGGACCATTTCACTGAGCCCAGACCCTGAACTCTGGTTTCAAAGGAGCTGGGGAACTCCTTGCTCTTGGGGAACACGGGCAGCAGCTTTCTGCTCCTGTTCTGGTTCTCCACCGCCCTGAACCAGTTAAAACACAGTTGCATTAACCTGCAGATATTAAAATGAGCTCATCAGGGTGGCAAGTGGTCCAGTTTTGTAGCAGACTGAACCTGTGCACCGTAAGAATTCCTACTAGAAACCTAGAAGGTGGATTTTCTTTTAGCACAACCACACTGTATTTAGCTAAACACTGCTGCCCTCCCTTAGGGATGGGTCAGTGCCTGGAGCCAAGTCCTCAGGCAAATCCCAAGGGCTGTATCTACATTCTCAAAGCAGCACTTGCTTTCTCACAGTTTACCATCCTGTGTAAAGGCTGCATTCTGTAACATCCCACCTAACTTCTCCCTCTGTCCTTACCTTCAGCTTACAGGAGTCAGTCCAGAGAGGGAAAACTACGTAGAAAATCCTGCTGCTCCCCAAGACAGCCCAAATAACAACCCTTTGTCCCCAAAAGGATGATGTAGTCACGCTTTTAAACACTGTGCTGAGGTGATGTGTGAAGAGCTGAGCCCTCAGAGATGTACTGCCATTGGTTTTGTGATTTAATACTTCCCAGTGATCCGTTAATGCATCGTTACTGGTTTTTCTAGGTCATTTGATCTCCTTTTTGGTACTCTCAAGGAGGAGTTTAGGATGATAATAACCTACTGAAGATGGTCTTCCAGTGTGGGACCTTTCTGAAACATGGGAAAAGAGAAGGAGAGACATCTCAGAAACTTCAGTCTTCAAAGAAGAAAACGGATAATTACAAAAATCCAACCAGGCTGGAGGTCAGTGGTGCTCAGGAAGCAATTTGTGATGGCACACGTGAAAAAAGGTGCTGCTTATGTAGCAGTTCTATCCACTGGGAATACTATCTCAACACACCCATGAGTCTGCTTCAAGGGGAGGTTTTTGGGAAGGGATGGCAACATGAAGAAGTTGGCCCAGGAAACATTAGACTCAGTTTTGGAGAAATAAGGTGTCCCCCACAGTGGAACAACCCACCGCGACGTCGCCGTGCGCTCACAGATCCGCGTCGTGCTGCTCTTCCCGTCGGATGCACAGCACGGTCTTGTGGAGAACCCCACATTCATGGAGTGACCTTGTAAGGTCAGAGAACCTCCTGCTGGGCACCTCCATGGTCTCAATGCTGCAGCATTGGTATTGAGATGACATTTTCTGCTCTGCCACGGCAAGGACGGTCTGGAGACTGTCGGTGGGTTTGAAGTGATGTTCAAATCTCCGCCCAGAGGGAGACCGAACAGCGAGCAGCAGTTGAGACTCTTCTCTCAGCGACTCTTCCACCCTTAAAGTTGATGTCAAAGGCCTCTCCTGGCTTGTTTTCCTTCCTGGCTTCTCAGGAGGACATTGTGGCCATGAACCTTCTTCATTAGGGATGTCAGTTTCTGAAAACACACTGGCAGATCCTTGTTCTCCTGAAAGAGTTTTGATTTTTGGGTCATCCTCCTGCCCCTCACTCACTTTCAGCCGGTCGGTCCGTTCAGCTGCCGCCGCCGCAGCGCCGCTCCCTACGCTCTTCCAGCCAATGGAAGGGAGCACCTTGTACTTGTTGAGGGAAGAGGATGTCCTTAAAGGCACTTGCTGCAGGAGCTCTGGGATTTCCACAGGGGACATCTGGCTGGGCAGGATGTCTTTGTTTCGTGGTTTTGTGGACGACCCCCTCCGGCTGTTCGCCAACCGTTGGGGAGCTGCCGGTGGCGGTGGCGAAGGACAGGTGTCCATGGAGTGGTCCAAGCTTGGCCTCGAGCGTCCCTTGGCAGATTTCGGCCTGGTGACGTACATGTCGGGGGAGATGGTCCACGAGAAAGCAGCTGCTGAGCTCGGAGGGAAGTAGAGGTGAGACGGCGCTAAGGTCAGAAGAGCGGCTGTGGCCATTGCTCCTCCAGCCACTTCTGGTATCTGCAAAGGAGAAGTTTCTGCTTTACAGGGATGGAAATGTGTTGGGCTTGGTGCTCAGACACGCTTTTATCTAGGGTTCAGTGGACTGATGTGCTTTGCTAACGAGGAGGGGATGATTGAAGAGCAGCTTTGCTCAAAAGTATCATTGGAGAAGAGTTGAAAGAGGGATGAAGAGGAAACCTCCTGCCTCAGCAGGCCTGAGAGCTGGGGGATGGCCAGAGAGAAATGGAGGCAACAGAAATGGGCAGGAACCAGGGGAAAGGTGGCAGGAGGAGATTGCGACCACCCACCCAACTAAAGGGCTACGCAAATGACACACACACCTCCATCAGGGAGCATCCATGCTAATTTGAATATGCTGCCCCAATAGTAGATGATGCAGTAATTACTGACCAATTAGTGTCCATTTAGGTGAGTTTTTCTAACCCTATAACAAGATCAGTATGTTGTAAACTGTGTGTGCTGCGAATTCCCACCCAGCACCCATCTCTGCACTGGCACAGAATAGATCCGATCCCTCTGCTCTGGGTGCGTGTTGGCATCCTGCACACCGGTCATGACCCTGCTTTTGGGACAACACCTGGGGAGCAGAGGGAAAAAAGGACAGGGACTGGGCAGAGCTGGCAGAAAGCTTGATCTCCCTGCAGCTCCCACCTTCGTGCTGCACATCACAGACCTAGAGACTGGTTGGGGTTGGAAGGGACCTCGAAAGACCATCCAGTCCAACCCCCTGCCAGAGCAGAGTCACCTCGATTCAATCACACAGGAACGTGTCCAGATGGGTCTGGAATGTCTCCAGAGAAGGAGACTCCACAACCTCTCTGGGCAGCCTGTTCCAGTGATCTGTCACCCTCACAGGGAAACAGTTTCTCCTGATGTTCCCATGGAACCTCCTCTGCTCCAGCTTGGACCCATTTCCCCTTGTCCTGTCACTGGCCATCCCTGAGAAGAGCCTGGCCCCATCCTCCTGACACTCACCCTTTGCATATTTATAGTGATGAGCCTGGGGCAGCGGCAATCCTTCGGCTCAGTACCCCGGGATTTGTGTATTTGTAGGTGCTGGCTTTGGCAGGAATCCTTTCAAACTGCCCCAGAGCCCTGGGAAGTTGTGCCCTTCCCCACATCAAGTCTGTGATGGAAAGAACAGTAATCTGTGTTCCCCGATGTAAGACCACTCGTGCTTTTCCAGGACAAACCAGCCCAAAACCCCTCAGAACCAGGCCACAACCTCACAACAACCTTTTGGAGAAGTGGAACAGGGCCACACACTTCCTCTTCCTTTTCTGTGGTTTCTCTAGCAGGAATTACCAAGGGATAAAGGACTAAAAGACCCAACTTTGACCACTGGCATTCTCCAGTGACAATGAAGTTGGGCCCGACATGACCGGGACAGGCACTGCGGTCGTCCCTGTTGCCAGCGACGTGTTATTTAATCCTCGGTTTCTCCTCCACCGCCCTGAACTGGAGACACTCAGCAGGCCAACACCAAGCAAAGCCAAAGCAAAGCTTGGAGACAGAGTGAGCTGACCCTACATAAGCCTTGAGCAGAGCCACAGAGAGGGACACACTGCCCAAGCGAGTCTCTGGACTATGTGAGGAGCGCGGGGGCGGGAAGAGGGTGTAACTGGCATTTGCTGCCTCTAACAAATAAACTCCAGGGCAACACGCTGTAGTTCGGCATCCTCTAAAGAGGAACTTCTGAGCACCTTGGAGCACTTACAAGGTGTCACCAGGCATATGCCAGCTCAAAGGATAAAAGCTCCAGCACAGAACCACCTGCCAGATGCCACAGGGCCCCCTCAGTGCGGGTCTGTGCCCCTTCATCATGGGATCTCCAAGAGGTTTGTCACAAGGAGCTGTTTTAATACTACACCCTTGACACTGAGGTGTCTGGCCGAGGACTGGGCTGGGTAACTGCTGTCAGGGTGGGCTCTGAGCACGGGTGGCTGTGACCCCAGGGCCTGGGAGGGCAGCAGCCCCAAGCCCCTGGCCCTACCACACAGCCCCAGAGCTCCCCAGCAGGGCCCTCAGTGCCACAGCCCCACAGCTGAGCCCAGGCCTGGCTCCATGGTCCCACAGCCTCATTCCCCAGCCAGGTTCTGGCCGTACAGCCTCACTCCCCAGCCAGACCCCAGACCCACAGCCAGGTCCCAGCCCCTCAGTCCCACTCCACAGCCCCACAGCC